>VWZK01012214.1:170821-194585 GCA_013396935.1 Baryphthengus martii
TCCCTCATCCAGGTCATTTATGAATATATTGAATAATACTGGACCTAGTACTGACCCTTGAGGGACTCCACTGGACACAGGTCTCCAACTAGACTCTGTCCCATTGACCACCACTCTCTGGCTTCTTCCCACCAGCCAGTTAACCGTCCACCTCACTATAGGGAAGATATCATATGACTCACAAAGAATAAAAGAGCACTTGTCTTTCCATTCTATTAAAAGTACTTAGCTGACTAGGCCAGAACATCACTGCAAGCATCTTTTTTTTTTTTAAAAAAAAAGCTCTTTAAAACAAAAATGTATGTATAACTACAACACAGTAAACTTAATTATAAAACAAGGAATAAATCTATTAGTCTGCTTCTATCAATATTTTCAGCTCTGATCATAAATATTTTACACTGACGTATAACAAGAATTATACAACAGGGACAACAGAATTAATGAGTCTCTTTCTGCTAGCAGGTTCCATATCACAGTTCTTGCCTGCCACAGCTCCTGCTTTTATCCCAGCTGTTTGGCTGGGCAAAAGGGGCGATGGCTGGATGGTTTCACACACGTGCTGACTGTTTCAGCACACATAGCACTTCCTCATGTACTTACGTATTTAAGTTCTCTTTGTTTTTTCTTCATTGAAAGAAATTTTCTCTATTCAAATACCAATTTTCACAAAGTTCTCAAAATTCATTACCTTTAACATCTCAGATCCACCCTGCTCATATTGTTTGAAATTAGTTTCTAGGATAGTTGGAAGGAAAGATGTACAGAGAGATCAAAAGAATAATTGCGTATGTTTTTTTCTTTAGGAACTCAAGTTCAACCAAAGCCGTAAAAAGAGACGCATAGGATCTTTACCTTTTGGTTTGCACAGCAGTACATTATGGCATGTCAGAGACCTTCAATGCCCCCAACAGCCGCTGGAAAAGATTTCTGCTTCCCCGACATTTGTGATGGTTGCCTGCCTGTTTACTGCAGAGGGAACAAAGGCTACGAACCTGCAAACTTCAGACAACGCCCAGGATGTGCTGGGCATTTATGGCACTTGTTAAAATGTCAAATGGCCCTTCTTCACAGATTCTTTACAGGCTTGAGCGAGGAATGCCTTGTGAACTTTAAATCACACTTAAGACAGGCTGAGAAAACGTGCAAAAAAGCATGACCTCCAGAACAAATAGCACAGTTAAAAACACTTACAGAATACATCAACATAACTATGATTACTTTCCTTACAATTAGTTTACCTTTACACTATTAACCTGTTTAGCTCCTTTCCCTGGTTTTGGAGGCACCTTAAGTCCTACAGTTCTTTTCTTCTTTGAGGAAATTGGTCTTCTTTAACCAACTTAATTCTATTGTCTCCTTCAATACGAAAGAATTTCACTACCTTTTAATTAGAATAAAGTTTTTTTTTCCTTTCACAATTATGTAACTGTTTCTCTCACATCTAGTAAGGACCTTCAAAAAATGAGGTGTCATGAGGAATTCATTTTTCAGTGGACCTTATACTCAATCAGTTTTTTCATTAGAAACATACATGATGCAAATATCTAAAGAAGGCAGTGCTGTGTAGCTTATTGCTTTCTCTGGCTTGAAACCAGGTAGTAGCAATTATTAATCACTTCAGGGTGATTATCTTCAAGCTTTTCCTGTTAGGCATACCACAACAGTATAGCTCGGAGAAGCTATTCAGCTCTAGTTAGAGCTGCAGATACCATGTAGGCGATCACTTCTGTAAAACTTCTCCATTAGCTTTAGATGCAAAATAAAACAGATCTCTTCCCCACTGGTCCACTGTTGATGATTCTGAAGAAGCATTTGTATCCAAAACTTCCACAGATGTAGACAGCATTCAATACTGGGAATCCGTACTGAGGTAATTGGGAAAGGATTTATATTTCAAACGATCAAGCAGTTTCTATTGCCTTCAATGTTCCAGGTCAGTTGCTCAAAGAGCATCTGGCAAACCTCTGCCAGATTCTTAAGCTAATGCTAGCTTGAAGGTCTCACACTGGCAAATAGTTATGCCAAGTTTCATACTAACAGACATTTGGACAAGCGCTGAAGATGACTTTTATGATGTACTTGGCATCCAACACCAAAACATCACCAATAGCACCCGAACCAAGCTTTTTTACTGTTTATTCTGAAACAGAAAGAGACTGTCTTCTATTTAGGGAAATACTATCGGTATTTGGGTGACTGTTACAAAAAGTGAATGTATAGGACCAAATCAAACAAGTTTCCTGCGTGAAACGTGTTTCACTTCAGTTCTTGAAAAATGTTCTATAATACAGTTTTGTTGACAAGTCCTAGCTAAGCACAGAAAAATGGCAGCCTTTCCACGCAAGTGAACTCTCTGGACTTAAGATTTGGCACTATTTCTTTGCTATGCACAGTTAGATATAGTAGGATAATGTATTTTTCATGCTTATGAAAACCTTACTGGCAAAAGAGTTAGAAAGGTGTTTATTGAAAACATTTTTGAAATGTATTTTGAATTTTACTTGAAAAATACTCCAAAATCATACTGCAGGAGATGATGCTTCCTGACCTGACCTAATTCCCAACAAGTCAATAACAAATTTTTGTGCTGAATCCTGATTTTGTTCAGCAATGCAAAATATTAATCTTGACATATGAAAACGTAAAGTCAAGCAGAGAAATCAAATACTGCAGACCATGTCTATTAAGAAGATCAAAAAGAGCAAAAGACTCTGGTACAGCAAGATCTATAGGCAAACAGCAAGGTAGCTGTAACATCTAACAACATGTGAAACATTTGGCACATTATTATTTCATAGTCTTTTACTCGCACAAACTCAGCTGAAAAGAATCCACTGCAAAAACATGCTCTGTAGCTTCCTGTATGTAGTTTCCGATATCCTATATGGCCACGCTGATCTTACATAAAACACCACCACATGGAAACTAAACTAGGCCCAATGATTTACAATGTTTTGTCCATGCTATTTATTACACCTAATGGCTTTAGATATATAGTGTATATATTTAATATTCATCTCTGGATTGTTTTGAGTTAGCACATTATTTCTTAAATTCTATTCCCTTTCTTTCCTTTTGTTTATTGGTGTAATAAATTCTTATTGTTTCCCTTTCTTCATTTTACAAGGTAAAAACTGTACTTAATGTCTTATCTTACGAGTATAAAAATGGAAGTTGATGGAGTACACTGTTATGATTTACACATCTTCATCCACAACTGTCTCTGTGTTTAATCTCATAGTGAAGCTATAATGTCTCTGTAACTACCATCTATTACTGAATCAAATTGATACAAGAAATATATAACTTTGGAGGTAAAAAAATTACAAAACGGAGAACTAAGAAAGGCTAGGAACACGTAATTTATCAATGCGCAACAGTCACCCTATCAGAAGTCAGACTTCAGTA
Organism: Baryphthengus martii; assembly: GCA_013396935.1. Lineage (NCBI taxonomy): Eukaryota > Metazoa > Chordata > Aves > Coraciiformes > Momotidae > Baryphthengus > Baryphthengus martii. The sequence goes on from VWZK01012214.1 coordinate 174,233, forward strand.
TTCCAAAACCTACCCAGATAACCTGTTCCAGCATTCAACCACTTTCAGGGACAAGTCATGGCTGTTGCGGGAAATCATAAATCTGAAATCCTTCACTCTGTGTTTTTCAAAGCAGATGTTCAGTTGCAATAAATCAGCAAAGCTCCCTGACCCTTAATTTCTTTACCACAGGATTGTGCCGAGGATTTATTTGCACGGAATTTAGTCAACCAGGTAGCGCTATTCTAGGTATTCTAAGAACTAGAGCACACTCTAGTGGGCAAAGAATTTTTATTCAAATCTGTTCAATCGGTTAATTTCACCGGGTGCATACTTCAAAACGTCAAGCTTGAGTGCGTGGCACGCACATATAAAGTCTATACAATAAGCTATATACAAGTTATAATAAAGTATAAAATCCTATGATTTATTTTGGTGTAACGAATAACATTCCATAAAGAGGAAACAGGAATTCATCTTCGGACGATTGATCTCAAAGGAATTCTGAAGTTGCAGTACCTTACTTACAACCTCCTTTTCTCTAAGGTTACTCCTCTGGTGGGTGCCCAGCATCTCCTCTGAACAAACCATTGCTCCTGACAGGTTGCTCCCTGTCTCTTGTCCTTGCATTCCTCCTTATGTATTCTTAAAATGCCACCAGTATGTGATACTTTTGCAGAATGCATTGCGGACACAAATGGGTCACAGGCCCAAGGAACTCACAGACTGCTGCAGAAATATGGAAGTACATAGGATTTTCAACTGCCTCTTTGAAAAGAGATAAAATAATGAATTTTCATAACAGATCTGAAGGACGAAATGTCATAGAGGAAGAAGAGGATCATTCCAAGAAGAAAAAAAAGCAGTGATATTTATATTGATACTTAGGGAGATAAAACAATGATTAAGGATGGAAAATTAAACAAATGGCAAGTGTCATTAAATATAAGTACTGTGCCTGAAAAGATGACGAGAATTCAAAAGGAATTTGAAACAGAAAACTTGAGAAAACAAGAAAAATTAAGAGAGCAAGACAGTTAAATGGACAAATTATTTCGATTGCCACACTTAGAGAATGAGGTTCCTGTCTCTTTAGTACAGACCCCTATCTGAGTACCTTCATTTTCTCCTATCAGCAATCTGAACAACCCTTTCATTCTGCAATCTTCCAATACACCACCTGCTTCAAAACAACACTTCCACAGTAAAATTAACTTTTCCCCAATCTCTCAAAGATAAAAAGTAAAGCTGCTGTGATACTTTGAAGGAATTTTCAGCAGGAAACCAGCCCTGTTACAAAGCTGGAATTTTCCTGTCCGATTTTGACTAAATTATGCGTATTTAATTTTTAATGTTTCCAAAAAAAGAACATATTTCTATTAAGCTTTACTGAAACCAAACAATTTAGTCTTCTGTTTCAAGTAACTTTTCAGTTTGAAATGTAGTTCACATTACTAAAATTGATGACTCCGTGTGTCTTCTATAAAATAGAACTGCATCACTAGCTCTTTTTATCTTCTGTGCACAGCCACTGCTCAGTAAACTGTGATTAACCAGAGTGTAGTGACTACACAGCATACTATTAGCCCATTCACGTCATATCAAGTTTGTCTGAGCCACTAGTAACTAATAAACATAGAATTATTAGAATGCCAGAGACTTGGTATTCTCAATTTAATTATATCCCTAATAGTCATAATAATTACAGATTTTTTCTTGCCAATTACAATGCCAATTTTTTTCCCCTTTCTCCCCAAAAATTGCAGTCCATAATCCAAAGGCATTTGCTGTGAGCCATACACTGAGTAACCATATAAAGATAATGGATTTTTAAATTTTACCTGTTTCTGTAAGATCATTTTATTTGAAAATAAAAGAAAATCTCAGTATGCTCTGGGAGGGAAAAAAGAACTCTTGTCTTTAAGCAATGTGAAAACGCCACGGTAACTTGCAAAAGTGAATAAATGACCATTTCTGAAAAAGTCCATTTTCTGTCATACTTTTTTTCCACTTACACTTACAAATCTTATAAGAAATGCAACAGTGAGTAGAATTGTTATGTTCTGATGTAGCCCGTACTATGAGTATAGGAGGATTTGCTCATTGGTGTTTCTGCAAATGATGGAGTTATAGCTTCAGCAGTTTTAAACAGCTAAACTAAGACTAAACTATTGTCAATAGCATTAATATACTCTATATATGGTATATATGCAAGAAAGACTCTTTTTTTCACTTGATATATTGGCTATCACAGAAAGTTGTGATTCTCCAGGAATTTTTGCCCATTCCACAAGGAGGTCAATCCCAAACATTAACACGCTCAGGACAATCAGTAGCTTGTTTTGTCTCATCAACAGATTCTGAGGGTAAATACCTACTAAATTGCCCTAAATTTCTAAAAATTGCCCATTTTCTTTTTTTTTGGAATTTCAGTAGGAGTTAGTCCTCTAAGAGCTTTTCAAATCTAGCAACAATTCATCATTTAAAAAGAGGAAATAAAAAGTCAGAGCTTTCTGTTTCTTAGACTTGGAGTCTACTTTCTCAGAGAATCTGGTGCTGATGCACAGGTCAAAATACAGGTTTTACCCTCTTACCAAAATAAGGAGGCCTAAGGCGAGAAAAAAATGAACAATGCGAGTCTCAGGTCTGTAATATGCCCTTTGGCACCTGCAGAATTTCAGTTTTGTGTCCTAATTTTCCTCCTCATCTCCTGCTGGCAGAAAGCAACTCACTCGGCCCACTCCCTGGATTGTGGGGTCTCTTCCTTCACTAGGCAACCCCAATCCAGCACGAGGACACTAAGCAGACAAGTACAACACTGAATTCTCGCCTCTTCCACAGTGCGTCACTGGCTGACCTAAGCAAAAAACAGAGATCAGTGTCTCTCTCCTCCAACACTTTGTCATCACTGCTACTACAATTATCTTTACTTCTTACTGACAACAAGTCAGAAGAATTGATGTCACCCATTCTTGCTGGTTGCCCACAGTCCAGAGTAACAGAGGGAGTAATTAGCATTTTGTAAACTGGTAACATTAATTACTCCCCAGACACAAATGTGCACACAAATGGAATATTGAGTAAGATTTTTTTATATCAAAATTTCTTCTCAGAATTCATTCTGAAAGCAAACAGGTACGTAACACTTCATACTGCACTATAAACAACGTCTAAGTCCATCTGATTCTGTAGGATGCTAGGAATTCAAACAACAGATAGAAAACTAAACACTTTTGTGATTTGGTTCAATGGCGTTTTCTACCTCACCACAATGTTTCAACTCCTTAATAAGAGTTTTTTTCTATATAGACCTGATGGAGTGATTTTGGGGTTTGGGGAGGGAGGAGGTTGAGGTAATTAAAAGAAGGGAACAAACAGAAAATAGAATTGCAAACAACTTTAATTGTAATGCTCAAGTCTACCTCCTAATGCCAGAACAATTTAGTTATACACCACTACTGTAATTCCCTTCGGAGCTGTATGCACTAAGTAGTTTGGCATTTATTAAGATACTTGTTTTTTCCTAGCACCCAAGCCAGACAATGCATTTTTAAAGACAAGTAAGACAAAGCTATCTCAGTGTGGATTAACTTTATTTAGAGATTTGTCTGGCAGAAATGTACAACATCTGTAACTTGTATTGCTGTCAACAGTTCAAGCAGTAAGCCCTTAAACTCTCGATTAATCTAAAAACCTTCATGAATAGGCTTAACCTTTAAAAAACACATTAAGTAAACCAAAAGGGTGTGCATATGCTTATGTTCTATGTCCTGTGTAGTGGAGAACTGTTCTGAGACGTTACATACTGAAATCAACAGAATCAAGCTAAAACAAGCAAGTCTGGATGAGAGATTAGAACGGAGAAAACGGCAGTTGCCATGTTTTCCTTAAAAAAAGGAAAGCCACCAAAGCCACCAAATCAGCCTACAGAAGGAATTAATAGAAGAAAACAGAGAAAAAAAAAAGTCAATAGAGCAAATTACTTAAGAAGAAAAAAAATCAGCTTACAGGCATCTTAAAAGTGCACATTAAGTCACCAAAACAACCATGTGATAGCAATCCAACATTAAAAAAAAAAAAAAAAGAAGAAAAAACAAGTGCACTTAATAGAAACTCTTTGAAAAAGTATTTAAAATCTATGCATGCTACTCAGAATATATCCAGGCAATGATGTAGAGAGAGCAGTGGCTTTTGATCTTTCTTGATTTGCATATCTCTAAACATTTTAAGGAGGTAAAGACCCAATATGCGGACAAGTCCACTGGTTTATTTATCTTTCATGAAATCCTGACTTCATCGTACAGTTGTTTCACAATTTTAGAAAATACTATTTCCGTGTATTAGTGTGCTGATTTGCATACTCTTCCTTCAGATTCCCATCCACATATACCATTTCTGAAACACAGTATATATAAATCAACGTATTAGACTTGACTGACCTTAGTTTCAATGAACCAAACCAAAAGCCTGGAAAAAGAGAAGTCCCAGTACATTCCTAATTCCAAAATACCATTTTTCTTGCTTGCTTTTCTCCTAATCCTCCTCCTTAGTTGCCTCTTCACTAACTGTAACCCAACCACCCACATAAATTCACACACATTTTCCAGTCCTATTGTTTGATACTCACACGCAACCTATCGCTAGCTTATGAACGTCCAGTTAGATCAGTGAGAGATGATACCTGATGACATCAACTGTCTCATTCGCTCGTCTTCAGTGTCATTTGCTCCAGCTGAGCACACAGTTTGCTTTTTACCATTTGTATTAGCGAGCCCAATGATTTCAGTGTTATTTCAAAAATAATTCCTAATGGTTTTCCTAACCAGCACATGGCAGATTGTTCTGGTTGGCACACATGCCCAAAACTGCTCTCTCTTGTTCCCAGACTCATTGATTTTTATTTGTCTACATTGAACTTCACGCGCCGTATGCAAACCAAATCAAGATGGATCAAATTGCTTTACATCTTATGTCTCATTACTGTCTTTGCTTGTGTGAGTATAGTGAGTAACACTATCCTCTCGTATCTGCATCCAAATTATACGGAATGAATTAGCAATATCAGAGGTATACAACAGCCAGTAGCTGGCAAAGCATTTTAAAAGTGAAGTAGGTTTTACACCATATAGGCGGGTAGTCTAAAACCTCACTGTACTGCTACACAACAAAACTGCTACTACACCGAAGTGTGGCTGCCATTCTAACTCAGGTTAGAGATTCAATTTAACTTGATGTGACTTTACAGGAGCATTAGCTTCTAGCTCACCCAGGTGCCTATAATCACAGATGCATGGCTGATAAGCATTCCTCACTCTGTGATGAAAAAATAAAATCTGTTGTGTTTATTTAGAGCACATTAAGCTGCAGCACCTCTTCTGGCTCACAACCGCCAGGGCTGTGACTGAACTTTTCCTTACATCCATTTCAGTTTGCACCCATGACATCAAAGGACGCTCTCATTCTAATTAGCTTCCTCTCAACAACATGCAAATGATGGTCCCACCCACCAGAAAGAGGAGTAAGGGAGAAGTTTTTGCAGCTTTTCAGTGCCTCTGGGTGGTGCCATCCAGCTCCTCTTCCACACAACAGTGGCCACCATCCAGTTGTAGGTTTGGTATCCTTCTTTTACAGTGCCTTCTCTCAATTCTCCACTTGCTCACTGAATTAGTTTTCGGATTGCACCCCGAACACCCACGACAACATCAGTTTCTTCCTCAGAACAAGCCCAGCAGCTTGAAGAGAGGGCTGAAACTTGCAGCTCTTTCCTTCTGTTAGTAAAATCGTCCTATCGATGGATAGGCTGAACTTTGTCATGCTAGCTGACTTATGCTTGCTCCATGTATTTTGATATACATGCTTTCCTGAAATATTTCAAGTATTTCAAATGTATATTCCAGACACTTTAAAATATACTTTGGTATCTTCCTCCTGTTCATGGGTTGTTTACAATTTCAAGCCTGCTCTACCTAGTATTAAATCCAAAAGTATCACATCTACAAGAAAATTTGCCTTTTACTACACAATTCATTCAAAACACACAAAAATTAACAACATGATGGTTTTTGTTATAGTATGTACAAAACCTGATTTTGTTGTTATGATGCCTTTAATTCGGATTCTTATCATTTGTTTGGAGTTCTTCTTTATGCTAACCAGCAGAAAGTGTTCATTATAAGTATTAACTGTGCAAGTCCAGAATCCATACTGTTAATCACTACTGAAAGTAATTGATGGCTTGTCAGTAATTATTCAGAAAATGCTTAGCTGTGCAAGTGTTTGAAAATGCTTGAAAATCAGAAGTGCAACCACACCATCTTCTGCTCAGTTTGTGGTATGACATGTCAGAAAGCTTACAAACACCCTGACATTTTCATACTTAATTCAGGACTGCACACATAACAGTCTCAATGTGCTCAACATCCATAAAGTACTGTATATTGTAAAGTGGGTGGGCACAATAGTACAGCTCAATTTCATCGGTTCACCACATGAAGAATTCCAACTACCACATGCAATAGAGTTTCACCTAGAAAACTTTTGGATTCAAACACATTTTTCTAAGAGACATCCTTAATCCAGTTGTCTTAGTAATGGTTATCACCCTTCTGCAGAAAGCGAATAAAGCCTCTATTAATCTTAACACCCTGATCACAAAACCTCCATGAAGAATTACCATTCAAATAGCAATGACATTTTATAAAAATATTCAGTCTTTATTTCTAGAATCTCTATTGGAAAATCATTACTAAATTACATTAACCAAGTTAATTTTTCAAATCTGAATCTTTTCAAGTTCATGGGATGTCCATCTAATACCACTCCTAAACAGCTTAAGAAAACCATATGGCTAACTTTCATTCTTCATTTCAAACTATTGAATATAGGTACTTCCAGGCAAGAGAGCTGTTTCTAAAACGATAAAAATATTTCATGTATATATATATGCAAGCACTACATTTTACCTGTATGTTAGGCTAGTACTTCCACAAGACACTACAAATACGTAAGGGGAACTCTCTAAATACTTATACTGGTATGATTACAAATTCGTGACACCTCTTGGTACATCTTGCCCATATGCAAGATGTGGAGTCTTTACGCTGACTACTTTCTGCTTCACAGTAAGCCTTAAATGGCCATCTGTTCCAAAGTCACTCTGTTCTGCTCCTATTCTTAAGAAGCTGGGAGCAGCAGGTACTGAGCAGAACGTACTGAGCAGAACACAGAAGGGCAGCGCAAGCAGCGGCAGGACCAGACCCCAGAGAGCGAGGGAAGGCGAAGGAAAGCTACTAGGTGAATCACCGGCCTCACACCCCGCCGGCTGACAGTGCGAGCTGCCGGTTGGATTCACTGCCGCGCCCATCTAAACGCCCGCACCGATGGCGAGGCCCAAGGCCGCCGCACGCCTCACTGCGAGCCTGCGGCCTCGCTACCACCCGGCCTGCCCACCGGGGCGGCGGGGCANGGCCCCTCCGCGCGTCTGCGAACGAGGGCAGTGGTGGTCGTTCGCCTTCGTGTTCCTCTGTCAGCGGCAACTCAGCGTGTGGCCCGCGGGAAAAATGATGCAGCACTTTCACTTGCTAAGTAGTATTTTTTGCAGCTTGGTCGTCTTTTGCCACACATCTTCAAAGGAACTTACAAGAGTAGGGAAGGAAATGTATTTTTTAAATGTATTTCAACAGCATCTTGTGCCTTTCTTTTATATAAATTGTGGAAACATGAACCGAAGTTGCCCTTTTTTTTTTTTTTTTTTCCCCGAACACCATGGGAGCCACAAATAAGTATTGGCAAAAGTGGGCGCAGATGTTTTTAAAACTAGTTATTTGGCTCTTGAAGCAGGTGCATACCAGCTTTACAATATGGCGAGCGTTAAAGCAACAATAATTGTGGAACCAGGGGTATTTGTAAGGTGTTTTTTTTTCATATTTAAATGGTGGAACCTAGACATAGTTTCTTCTTGATGGAGATTTTCTGATATTCTTTCAAGACTGCAGTTGCAAGGTGTAATGCAGAGACTTGCCAATAAAAATTATCTCAGTCTATGTACCTGTCCTGGCTGAAAGATGGGAATAATAGCCTTCTTTATAACTTACCATGGGCTTTGAAGAATTTTTTTAATGGTTATGAAGATCGTAATAAAAATGCCCCTAATGCCTGGAGAAAATTCACAAATGGTAGTGGAATTTATAGATTTTTTTTAAAAAAAATAAAAGTAATTGGAATGCACTCAGATCTCGGGGTAACGTTAGCAGAAACAAAAGGATATTTTGTGTTTTTTGCTCTTTTTTTTTTTTACTGTGAGTTTTGTCATCTGCGTAGTTTCAGTAGATGCACGTGTGATACTGATTTGAGAGATGCACAGCTTCTCCCCTGTCACAGACACAGAGTACATGACCAGACTCTCATGTGTTTTTCCCTAGGTTAATCTGCGTTCAGATAATTCAGTGAGGGATAGTTTGTGTATGAAATTTCAGCAGTTTCAAAATTTATTGAAATGTGTGTTGTAATGCCCCACACTTGTGATCCTGTGAAAGATTAATGGAAAAGCCCTCTTATGTTCTTGGTAGCTCCTGGAAAAGAGCTATTGTTTCCTATCTGTCTTCAGGGAAAGTCATGTAACTATACTGTGTAGTGTATCTGTTCCCTTCTCTGTATCCTCTTCAGTCAATTTTAGAGGTCTTGTGCTGGCAATCAAAAAAAGTCAGCTTAGGTTGTGTAGCAGCATAATACATTTACCCAACTTTCAGTTTCTATTTTGTTGAAAAAGTTCTGCCCCGTTTACCTGTTGCAAAGGCGTCTCTTCAGCATTGAATAATCCAGATTTTAAAAAAAGCAAGTAACAACAACAAAAACAAAACAAACATCAAAATCAAACTTCATTATTTCCAAAGACTTCGGAGTTTAAAAGATAGACCCTTGTTTCACATCATATGTGCAGAAAGTATCAAACAATGGGTTTGCTATTGGAGTTTTCTTGTGGTTTGTTGAGGGTTTTTGTGGTTTGTGTTTTGTTTTTTTTTAGTGTAGTACCAACACTGGTATATATTTCAGATACTTTCTGAATGTTGTCTGTCTTTTCTCAAACCCTTTGGAAGTTGAGAACTATAATTTACATTTGGAAAGAAAAGTAGAGAGTAGGGAGGATGTTGAAAAATGTGAGACTTGAACCAGTGAGTTTCTCAGTAAAGACAGCAGTGTTCCGAGAATCCTCCTCATGCACCAAACTCGTTAACCATCATACTCGTTCAGTGAGAACTGAAGACAAGCTGATCTGCGGACAGTTAACGGAACTGACCTAACTAATGTGGATATGCTGTTTGAAATTAGTGACACTAATTCCTTCAAATTGCTGCACTGGCAACTTTCAATGTATTGTTTTGATTCCTGACTTAACAAAGGTGTAGCACAAAGCTGTTGTTGCAGTTGTTGGAGGGTTTTTTTGGTGGTGCTTTGTTGGTTTTTTTAATAGAACTTTTTTTTCTTTATGACTGCAGCAGAATTTGCAGTTTGAACCTTGTGAAGCCTGTTTACCAGAATCCTCAAAGACGACACAGAGAGATGTAGTGCAAAAGCTTGGTCTGCACTGCGGTATTTCCCGGCATAGATGTGATGGTTTGGGAAGGAATTAAGAGGATTGAACCCTAAGGAAACATAGTCATGTGAGGAGTGATGTTCCTCGTTGATCCAAGAGACAAATTTCATTCGAAGTCTCTCTTCATATCAGCCTTAAGACAGGTGTCATCAAGTCTACACAACTATAAATGTCTGGCAGGTTTGAGTGCAGCATCCTGTCAGAATTACCTAAGCTGTTTTCTCACTCATCTTTGAAAAGTAAGACATGGGACAGTCTTTTCAAAACAGCTGTTTAACTTCAAAGGCATAGCATGAAGCTGTTATGACTATAGTTGTACGTATATGTGTAACATACAGTGTAGAAAGATCCATTTTACCTCGGTCCTCTTCTGGCTTCCAAGTTGAGAGCTTGGTGAGTAGATTGACATTCCCTTTTTTTTTTACATTCCTGGAACTCTGTTTCTGGTCTAGTACATTTTAACATCACCAGACTGGCTTTTATTATGTGCTTGGTTGAGGAGCTAGATCCTGTAGTGTTTTTTTTAAGTCATGGGAGCTCTAATATTGTTAGACCATGGCCAAGGTGGAGTCACTAGTAAATAATATTTTTACCAGACAAGCAGATGTATTTTGAGCAAAAGGAATACACTTGCCGTTCTTCAAAGCCTTAGACAGAAGCAGCAATTTAAAAAGTGTTAAAAAGTGTTCCTCTGAGTTTAATTTAATAATGTTTAATTTGTTTGGGTGATGGGAGAAAAGTAGTCATTGGTATCTATGTACATTTCTTAAAATATTTTAATGACTACAATGTATAGAATATTTGCATTTGTCTGCTTTGTCTCTGAGTTCCATATTACTCAGTGTGAACAGTTAATCAGGAAGAAATGAAAGGCATTTTTAGTTTAATGTTCACAGTTAGGGTATAGACAAGTGTGGATTGTGCAAACAGCTGGAAGAATTGGTTGCATCAATTGGCCCACCTCTACCTGCCAGTTGCTGCTTGTCTGCGTAAGCATTGCCTTTTCAGGTCTTGCGGTGAAACTGCTTTTGAAGCTTCTGCTTCACTGATGACTGTTACACTTAGCAAGGTAAACATTGTTGAGTGGTCTTCAAGTGATGGTCTGTGGACTGCTTTTGGAAACTGTAAAAAATCCTGCTGGCAGGATTTTGCACATCATGTGGGAAAAATATTGAGGTCTTCAGAAAAAGTAGTACTGATGACTACAGACTTAGAGCTTCTGTGTAAGTAACAGATGCTGCTTCGGTTTAAGTAGATGTTACTAATTCTGCCAGTAGTAATTGGGTCTTTCTTGCTAACACAAGCCATACTGTTCTTAAATATAAGACAATACTAGCTTTTTGGAATAACTGCAGGAACATGCTGCTGAGAAGAGCTACCTAAGAGCCTTCTCTAGGGAAGAATTTCTGCTCACGGTTTTATATGGGTAGAATTTTGTCTTCTTTCCTCTCTTGGAGTGGCTTATTTGATTCAAGGTGGTGGTACTTTACAGACAAAATAACCACATCCTGCTGCTTTACACAGACTGGCAAATCTCTTCCTATTGTATGTGAGATTTAAATGTTTATTTTGTGTACTTCTAAGGGTTTTTTTTTAGAAATAGGCAAATAAGAAGATACAGGAAAGCAGTGAATTGGTCGTAGTTGAAGAATGAATGGTTTTTATAGTGCTTTGGATCACGATGTGGGGTACTAGATGAAAGACAAGAGTAGGTAACTAAGTTACACGTTTGTTTTGTGTGTAGAAGAGTTAAGAGTTAGGGGTAAGAAAAGAAGCATGAGCCTTGGTACATGCTGAGGAAATAAGGAGAATAAAACTTCATGTTGTGTGATTAATAGTGGACAAAGGATAGAAAGACACATTTGGGAATATTGTAGTCACCATAACTCAAAATATTGGGCAATATACTGATCACTAACAGGAATCTAGATGATCTTACCCCACCTCTCCCCACACCCCTTGAAAGGTTAAAGGAGTAGAGCAGTAGTGATGTTGAAAAAATGAGGTCAATGGAAGATGAATGATAATTATATTAATTCATGTTTCTTATAGGTAAATATTGGCAATTATGCTCATCGATAAAAGACAGGCAAATTAAAACAAACCACTGTTTTGACAGCATTGCACCCATTTCGCTCTTGAAATTTTGTCTTGCATGGAAAGAGCTGATGACAGATATGACTGGTTAAGAGTAAGTAAAAATTAATTGGATTCAGAGATGCTAGTCTTAGCTTAAAGGGTGGCCAGGCCATTCCTAAGAATAAGTGTTTATAGAGATTGCCCAAGATGTGATTATTGTGGAGAGCAAAAAGGCAAATAGGTGTGACCGCAGGCTGAGGTAGACTTGGACCCAGCTGGACTTCAGACTGCTGCTTTCTAACACTTTACCTGAGCTGACTTCAGATTTTTTAATCTGAGATTTAAAGAGACATCAAGACCAAAATCCCTGCAGCCCGTTTTTTTTGCTTAACAGCTTTTACAACCTTCATGTTTATTAAGCAGCATTTAGATAAGAAGAAATTGTAGTGTTCCTTTAGGTATTATGTGTGGGGTTTTTTCCTGGGGTTATCTTCTGTCAGATTCTGTGTAATACCGATTTTGTATTGTCTGTCTCAAATTTGTATTCACTCTGGTGGATCACACTCTATTTTCTTTATTTTTAGGAAGCAGGTTTAAAAAATAGAGCAGATTTAAGCTGAGACAGTTCATGCTTTCTATAAGAAGCCCGAAGAATGTGAAACAAATTAAAGATTTCTTAAGTGTGGTTTGATGGTTCCTCATCCAAGTATGTTGTTTTTCTGCAGCGGCTAAATCATTAAAATGACTAAAAAAACCTGTTGTTGCAGTCTGCTTAAATGGCATGCAGTGATGCTTCTAAGTAGAGGAAGACTTACATTTTAATATAAGGTTGCGACTAGTGATACTTCTTCTTAGTACATGTTAACAGGGTAGTGAAATGACAGCAGTGCAAACTTTGGTTGAAGTATGGCTTAATGGAGCTTTGTGCTACATTAGGTGATGCTGGATCTAAGTGTGTAGGCTTCACATGCATCTGGATTTTGGATATAAAATATATCTTCATAATGCACTTTTTCACATTCAATAAAAAAAATCAAAACCAACAAAACAAACAACCGGAGCCTTCTGTCAGATGCAGTTTGGTTTGGTTTCTTTTTTTAAAAGTATAGCTACATTGATCCGTCTTAAAAAAAAAATCACATTGTTGTTGAACAACTGTCATTTCTGTGACAAGATATGGCCTGCAAAGCATGCAGTAGTCCTCTCTTGTGCATGTGCCACTTGGGATGATGTGCTTGTCATGCACAGAAGTCTGTGCTGGAGGGATCCATTTCCCCAGTTTAAATTTGCAACTGGGGTTAGGGGTGCTTTTAATATGGCAACATGTAATGATACAGAATGGGTGAAATAAGAAACCGTGGTAAAGAAGCATTGAATCATCTTTCTGCTGAGACTGACACTGCTGCAAACACATGCATATGTATCCCCTGTCTCCCTGCCACCACTTGCTTGTGCTTGCTGGTTAGTTACTGACTACAGTTGCAGAGCCTCTAGATAATGTTGAACTAGAGTCACTTGGGCACAATCTGATCAGCACTTAAAAGTCTAAAGCAAAGTATCACTCCCCGTAAGTTGCTGTGTGTCAGCTTCACCAAGGTAATTGTCCACATACATGCATTTATCTGTGAGAAATGCAAGCTATCAATCATCCTATCTTGAAGACAAGTTTAAGGACAAGATGGTAACAAGCGATTTGGCAGCAATTGCTCCAATGTTTGCTTTATTATATAACTGTAAGATACTTCTGAAATACAAATACATTAAAGATGGAAAGAGCACCAGTAAGAGGCTTGCTTCAGTGGTTACACGTGAATATTTGAGTTAGCGTATTTCAGTCTCGAGAGGAAGCACTCGTAGGTCAAAAATGAGATCAGTGGGAGCCATACTGTGCCCTTTATAGGGAACAGAAAGATATTAAGCATGTTCAGCCAGAGTCCAAAGATGATTTATTTTTTTACATATGTGAGACAATATTATTGCTTACAGACAAAAATTAATCTATTTATAAGAAATAAACCATAATGACTCTTCCCTCAGCTGGTTTAACCATATTCTGATACATTGTCAGGGGAAAAAAAAACTTGAAAACTTAGCTGATCTTTAAAGGTGAATAAATCAGGTGTCGTTTCTGTTAGGAAAGGAGTATATATAAACATGTGCATGTTTACATGTTTCACTAAATATGGTCTTTTTTTCATTTGACAGGATTTGTCTTCAGTGAATCTGAATCAACTGCCTTAGAACAATTTGAAGGTGGCCCTTGTGCGGTGATTGCACCTGTACAGGTAAGATACATTTATTATAGGAATGATTTAAAACTAGTAAGCCCCAAATTTGTTCTTTTCTCTGTATATGCGGAACCAAATTAAATCTTTTAAAAATGCAGATAAGTTGTATTTTAATTTCATAATTATAGTGTGAAGGAGACAAAAAGCTCAGTAAAACAGCAGGGGTGGGCTGATTTTGAGCTACAGTTTTGCAGAAGTGCATTTGTTTGAGGAAGTGCAACATGTTGGTCCAAACAGAGGGAACTTCAAAGTGGGGAATGCGGTATAAAGGGGAGAAGTAAAAGATCAGATATAAATGTAATCCTGATCCTTTCTCATCTCTCAAATTCTCTGTCCTTAGGAAGGGCAATATCTGTGTAATGGCTGCTTTAGCAAAGCATGTTAGAAACATTTGAAGTAATCGATTGTGAAACCTAATGTTTGCTGTGCAAGAAATGTTACACTTCCAAAGTCCTAGTTAGCGGAACAGTGAAAGTATGTCAGTTGAATATATTTTGGTTTGGGTCCGTGTGTAGGATTTCACTTGTGCTTCAGATACGTTCAACCAACTGTGACTGTGATTTTTTTTGTTTGTTCGGTTGGTGTTGCGTTCCATTGTATCTTATAGGCTATGCACGTGCTCTTTGAAATGCTGTTTCTGGGGCAATTCTGTGTAGATGTATGACCTGTAGGCTGGATCTGTTCTGCTAGAGCAGTTTGTGTGATCTGTGACTGCTCCTCATTCTTTTAGGAGCATCCTATAGAGGCAGGTAGACGTGGGCCAGATTACTTTTTCTATTAGTTTGCTCTTGACTTCTCTTACACACTGATCAAGTTCTGCAGGTATGTCTAGGTCTGAGTTGAGGCCCTTTCCAGTGACAGAGGACATATTAAAGTCATGTAGCAGAGTTAGTCTGATCACGAACTGGGAAGTATCTGGGTCAGACAACTGCTATCATGGAATTGTTTGCATCTCTAGTGTGTGTAATGTGGTAGTCATAAAAGTTCTGTTACAGTTACTTCAAGACACTCTAAACGCTGGTCCCACCAAAAGACTTGTACCACAGGAAGGAGTGCTGCTTGTTTAGGTTGTAAATAATCAATAGAAAAATATTCTATTATTAATTGCTCTGTAACGTGGCTCTGTCTAGTTCTGTGGTCTTAAAAACAGATGTAGAGTGTCTGGTCTCTGATGTCAGAATTACAAGTCTTTTATTCAGGGGGAGTGGAGAGAAGAAAGAAGAGAAGAAAGAATAGGACCAGCCAACTCCTTAAAGGCAGTCTTTAGTGTGTCAAATGTCCTTATAGACAGTGTTTTTGCAGATTTATGTGTAGTTCAACTTCCTTTAAATTAGGTGGCTAAAGCATGTTTGAAAGTGAGCTGAGGTCCAGCTGGGGAAGGAGGAAGGAATCAGACAGATCTTGCAGTGCCTACTCCCACTGTGAATTAATAAAAAGATGTGCGAAAGATCTCTGAGAGGAGAACAGGATAAGTCTGTTGGGAGAAGTAAAAGATGAAGCAGCTATTTTGAAGGTGCTACGAATACTTAAATCACCATGTAATAGAGTAATTAAAAAGACCAAGAGTCTGCTTCCCAAAGTTTGCTCTTTCGTTGTTCTTCTCTGTAACTTCAAGTGTATATTTTTTTTTTTTTTAATTTGCAACATTAGTGTTGATGGAAAACAAAGCAGGGATCTGGAGATGCATTGGTTTTCTTTAATCTGATCTGTGAATTATGACTTGCAGTGGTTAAAAGAGGTGGGATTTTTAACTCCTAAAGGGGTTTGTCTGAGTAACTGGAGTTGTTTTATACTACCCATCAGTTATATTGAAAAATACTTGTGTCTCCATTACTGCAGTCTTGTGATTTCTGGAGATGTTTATGTAAATCTACGGTCTGCATAGTTGAGGTTCAAACTCAGTAATGTTGAACGTAGGTGTGAGGCTGCCTTTGCAGTTAGTTTGAATGGGAAAACTCAGTAACCAGTGCAAACTCAGGGTCTGTTACTGAACGAGGGGCAGCTTGAAACCCTTCTAATAACATGCAAAAATGCTTTGATATATAGCTTGTGACATAATGTAAAAGTTGGTCTTGTCTTGTATTTTACCATTGTTTTATGCTTTGATAACAAAGGCATTCCTTTTGAAGAGGCTTTTTACCAGCGAAAGGTCTACGTGGAGAGACTGTGCAGGTACTGAGATCTATTTTTTTTTTCTCTTTATCTTTTCCACTTTAAATATTTGTAAAGCATGTCCTCGTACAAAGAATTTAGAATATTTTACACATTGATTTTGTTTGTGTGCTCCCATGCCATTTTGAGGCATACTAGTATGTATACTACATATCTCTAAACCACCATTATTGAGGTTTATGCCTGTCCGTAGTACTTTTCTGTTTTATAAATATTTGATTGAAATCTATTATTGGGAAAGAGAATGGATTAGAAATCATATTACAACACATTTTTCTAAAGACAGCTTTATATTTCTTTGGTCTAGTATAGCGAAACAGCAATCAACATTAATAATTAATATGATAAAAGTAATGAACTCAATTATTTAGATAACATTAATGTATAAAAAGGATACTAGTCGCTTATATAAGATACTGATTAGCAGCAATTGAACTCATGTAGGTTTCTGATCTTTCAGAAGAGGAGCAGAAGAACCTTCTCTGTCATACATTATGTGATATTTTGGAAATGGCTTGCTCTGATAATTCTGAGGCGTACTCTCTGGCAACGTGGATAAGAGGAAAAGCAACTGAAGAAACTGCTAGTATTTCTGAAAGTTCTGCAGAATCTAGTCGTCAGGAGGAACAACCGTGTAAGACGTATTTCTGTACTAAATTACCCATCACTTAGTGAAGCGGTACATTGTTTCTGAGGGGCCACTGCTTTTTATTATTACACAGATGAGGTTTTCACCTTTGTGACTCCATTAGCAACAGACAGATTTTTGTCTGTTGTGATTAGAGGCATTGATCCTTTTTGTCGAAAGGAATGTGCTATCTATCGCTGGAGTTCTAACGTAGGTGTTTGAGCAATTTCTCTATCTTTTCAATTTTACTTTGTAATTTATTGGGACCTGATGTGGTTTTAATTTGGAAAAATCAACATGCTTCCTAAAACTGGAGGAACATTTTAACTTGTCACTTGTTGCTTTATTTCCAAAGAACTTTTGTAGGAAACTGTGCAAAGCTTTATCTGTTCAGAAATATTCTGGATCTCCTGTTACAGAGAAGTAGACTTTTTCACTTTGATTCTGATCAGTATCAAAACAGCTTAATCAAATCACCTTCTTCTAGATTAACAGCATGATTTTTTTTTTCCGTTAGAATTTTTTGGTTACCTACTTTTTGCAAATTTCTTGATTCTTTCATGGACATCAAGGATCCCATGAACACCATTTGTTGCACTAAGATACGGCATCTAGTCAAATCTAACTTCTGTGGAGCCAGTGACGTGGAAAGTTTCTCCGTGCGCACATGATCATTGAGATGTGTATTAATTAATCTTTTAATAGGAGATCTCTTAACGTGTTAAAAGATAAGCTGCTTGTTCTCTTATTTTTTGTTCCCAATGTGTCCTTCAGAAGTATGAAAAACTCTTCACATGAGAACATACTTAGAAAGGTGCCATCTTTTGATGGAAGGAGTATGTTGTTCGGCCGTTTGTGGCATAACTACAAAGTAAGAATTATACAAGTAGTTTTATGTGTGCGCAGCTAGCTATAGCAATTAGTAGTGCTGGAGCCCTTTATGTTACAAGTCATCTTCATCTGCTTCTATCAAATGTGCTTTAGAAGGCTCAAACAATAGAAATAAAAATGTCGCTTAATTGAAAAAACAGAAGGTCACCACATAAGAGTTCCAAAGTGAGTGAGCTTTGAAGTATTACACAGAAAGTTGTATCTACAACTTTGGAAAAAAAAAAAGAATCTTCCTTTGCAAGTCAATAATGAGGCAGTTGTAACTCTGAAATTCCTAATTTCTGTGGATTTCCAGTGGCCTCTAAAGCTTTTGTTTGTATTATGAAGTTTTCTTTGAAGAAAAAGTGAAGCTGAGCCTAGTTATCAATGTGCTTTTACTCTCCTGTTTAATATATTGCTTTTTTTTGTAAGGAACTTCTAACTGTGGAAAACATTCAACAGAAAGTCTTTTTAAACAAGCAATTAATAATTACTCTCAACACTAACACTTAATGAACTAACCCGTTCTACTACATATCTACATTTTTCATGTTTCTGTACAAGTCTACAAGTTTTGCCTGACTTGTCCTTAATACTATGGAATGTGCATGGATGAGCAGGATACATTTACCATGAGCAGTGCTTTTGTCATGAGCAACGTTAATCTCTTTCATTATTCATATACTACGTTCTCTACTAGACACCGAATGTACCTCTGGTAGGTACTCTGCAGTTCAAACAGTACTTTAATATATGTGTATGTAATACACTTCCTGATTTAGGATACATTTCTTAGGGTGTTTTGTTGTGGTTTTGTTTTTTTCTTTTCTGTCCTGCAGTTTAATTATAGACCAGCTTCTTGCCTGGTTAGGCTTGGGACATATATGTGGAGAAGAAGGTGTTGTTAATAATGCAGTGTTCTGTTACTACTAGCACAAAGGAATACATTTTTTTCTTACTTGGTTGCTGTAATCAGTAAAAATAGAAACAGGCATTGTCATAGTTGGTAGGACTTAAGAGATGAGTTATGTGCATAGGGGAGTATTGCAGATACAATTCCACACGGCAGGCTATGGCTATTTGGGAGTTGAATATGGAAATATATTTATTATAAAACCGTGAAATACGATTAGACACAGCATGATAGAGTATAATTTTAAAGAGTTTCTATACAATTGTATTTCTCATACAGCTCACGTTCTATTGCTGTTTGTTCTTTTCCTCTCCGCTAAGCACGGTCTTTATTTAGCCTTGTTTAGGTTTTGTATAGCTGCACTTCTCTTTAGGACTTCTATGTCTTTCCCTTTGTTTCAAATAGTAGTTCTCTTACATTTTACTCTGTTCTGTAGTAACAGAATGAAACTGCCTATCATCCTGCTGTGTGAACAAAAGGTGGATTCGAGCACACTTACTGAATGCAATAGCATTTTTCATCTGCTTTTGTGGTATATAACAGTGACTCTTCATTGGCCATGTGTTGACTGTAGTAGTGCAAGTTCCCAGGTTCAAAGATTTGCTTTATATGATTTAGTCCCTCTATCTTTCTGCTTACAAAAACATAAGTTCACGGAGCGGGATTAGTTCCTGTAGCAGTTTCTGCAATTTAGATTCATTGTTTCTTATTTTTTAAGACTGTCTTAAAAATGCATTTTCTAGAAGTCTAATTTTGTTCTTACTAACCTAATTTTAGCAATTCCTTGTAGTTTTTCAAAAGACAAAACCTAACATTCTTAAGACTATTGTTGCCTTATTCCTGAAGTATAAAATGAAAGTATTTCATTGCTGGAGAATCAGTTGTATTTGCACATAGGCAAATAAGGTGTATCTTTCAAAATAGGATTAGGAACGGTGTAAAAAACCCTTTCTGGAATTCTTGTGGGAAGAATTAGCAGCAGCCCTAATGGTTTCAGGCCTTTAATGAATTGTATGCAGTCAAATTCAGTAAGTAGGTGATCAGACATTATGTAAATATTCAGCATTGAGTGGCTTTTTTCAGAAAGGAGGTCTGTCTGTTTTGTATATTATTCTAGTAGCAGGAAGACAAAGTCCTTATGGACAGAGGGCACTAAAGACTGCTACAGTCTTAATATTTGAATGCCTGTAGAATTTGATAATTACACAACTGGTGAGTATAACTTACTGTTGGTGAAAGAAAATGTGATTTTAAAAGTTCATTTCATCTTCTTGGTTTGGAAATGTTGTGAGGGCAACAAAGGTATAAAGCCTGTGTTGAACTTGGGAAGACACTAATGCTGTATTTTTTTTTTTTTCTGTCATGGACGTGACACTAATTTGGAAGGATATTTATTATTAAAAGAAAACAATGAGAATTTACTTAAAATCAGGATGTGTAATAATACTATGTTGAATAATTCTACTCATTTGTTTATGATAAATAAGCATTAAAAGGGAGTAGGGAAAAAAAAAAAAAAAGAAAATTTCGCTCACAAAAATGTGTGTTTGAAGAAAAAATACAGCTTACCTACATTAATAAAATGATCCAAATAATCATGCTTGCTTTTCTAGGAAATAATACTTCCTGTTGACTTGTAAAACTCTATCTATAGTATGCATATGCTTGACAACTTTGTGCCAGCCACGTTTTGTACAAAATCACCGGCTTAATATTTGACGTATTTTCAAGGCTACACACTCCAGTGGCTTTGTGTTTTTAATAAATTGAGTAGTCTAAATAGAAATGCTCTCACTAATTTGTATGGTGGAATCTTAATGTTGCGGTAAATG
>VWZK01012214.1:194595-214149 GCA_013396935.1 Baryphthengus martii
TAATGTTGCGGTAAATGAGTTCATACTAATCAATTAAAAAAATTTAAATGTCGAGGGAGGATTGAAATTTAAAATATAATTAAAGCTTGAAAGTATACTAGCTTGCTGTGTGTATCTTGTGTTATTTTTTTGCCATGTGTAGTGCTGAAAAGTGTCTCTTGTGTATAGCTGCCTTGGCTGTCGAAGAGCTTGGCTTTGAGCGATTTCATGCATTAATTCAGTAAGTAATATGTTGGAACATTTAAAATACAATATTTTAAAGTTACGCTAATATTCACAGCCCTGAAAAGGGTACGATGAGGACTTTTTTGTGTGTTACACATCAGGTTAAACTTGAATTTCAAGTTTCGGTTTGGGAGTTTTGGTAGCTTTTCTTTGCATTGTATCATTTAAAATGGCATATTATTTTGAGCATAAAGCATTAGGCTTTAAAATAAAACTGGAGCAATGTAATGTGCAAAATTGGCCAAATAACTTGTGCATTTCAAGTATATGAACACAGCTTATTAAGATTCACATTTAAGTTAAAGATGTTAACCGTCAATATTTATGTATAGTCTTCACAGGTGGTTCTATCTGAAGTACTTGTGATAAATATAGTAAAAAAAAAAAATCTCATCTGTTATTTTTTCTGATTTAAGACAACATAAGAAACAGGAATGTTTCCTATACAAGACTAAATTTTATTTTGTACTGGAAACACTGTTCTTTGATCGTGATGTAAATACAGAGCTTACAGTTCTAGTGAGTTTATCTTTAAAGGTAACAGCCTTTTTTTTTCTTTTTCCTTAAATAGTGAACATTTGTAATTGTTATACAAATAAAACCCCAAAGAGGAAATAAAGAGCAACAGAATTTCAAAAAACACTGGAAATGAAAAATGTTGCTTATTAGAACTGAAATAACTGCTGGTTAATTTATTGGTAGTAATTATAGTTTGTTCTTCAAACCCATAGTAATATAAGGAAAGAAGAAAGAGGAGACTATAAAATTTTTGTAACTTTATCTGAGGAAAAAAACCCTAGTTTCTTGCCCTCCTCCACTCTCCTCTTAACTCCCTCTGTATTTGGACTTGTGGTATCTACTTCACTGGAAATGAATGTTCTGGCATATGCCAGCAGAGCAAGCTGAGTGGTGGATTTCAGAACTGACTTTACCTTGCATACCTTGTACGCCATGTATACTCAGTAATGAGAGGTAGTTTAAAAATCTCAGGTGCTAGCCTGAGCAGATATTTTTTCTTTTTTAAACACGACTTACTGAAAGTGTGCAAGAAGTCCGAAAGAAAATAATATGCCTGAGTGTGTTAAAGATATGCAGAGAAAGTGTTCAAGTTTGAATTAATAAAAATTGATGTTTGTGTTCTGAACAGCAGTATTTAGCTCTAAATATCCCAAGAAATAGAAAGCGTATTACTTCACTGGAATCTTGATGGATCTCTTCCTTTCTTTGGTTTTTATTTTACTTTCCTTCTTTTTAAGCATATGATCACCTTATCATCCAGGCAGCAACACTGTTATACAACCAGAGTTTCTCAGATGTTAATGTACCACTCAGTTTTGACCGTTTTGCTCTCTCCAAAGCTAGAGTCTAACAAAATCCATTTGTCACGGGAAATGTAATGATTGCTTTGAAAGCCTGAGATATAGTCTTACGTGGTGAAGTGGAAGGGTTTTTTTCTCCACTGTTTATGGACCAAATGTGATTCAGAGCACTGTAGAATGCAAAGGTTATTTTGGTGACACGCAGTCTATTGGAAATTTCAGTAACAATGTTTTGTAGGGTTACTGGTTCAAGCCACTCAGCTCTTTCACAGGTGTATGTAACTTCATGATAGTTTGCGTATAAAAACTGTGTTCATTTTTGCACATTGCTCCAGAATTATTTGTCTTCTTCTGATGGGTAAATACTAATGACTTTATGGCAGTTACAGTAACTCCAGAACAGCTGCTGTGCCATTCCGTATATAACACCAGATTTACTCTGCTTTTGCTTGGGCATTTTCATGTTACGTATCAGTAGTTCTTGTTTATGCTTTGTGAAACTATTCTAATGTCTAATACTTCATCTAAATACATTCTTCTTTTTTTGTGGTGTTTTTGTTTGTTTGTTTGTTTGTTTGTTTGGGGTTTTGTTTGGGTTTTTTTTGTTTTGTTTTTTTTTTGTTGTTGTTTTGTTTGGTTGTTTGGTTTGGTTTTTTTAGCAAACGAGCATTCAGAAGCTTCACTGAACTGAAGGATGCAGTTTGGGATCAATATTCTGTGTGGACAAACAGATTTGGAGTATTGCTCTTCCTGTATTCTGTGATACTGACAAAGGTTTGTGGATTGTTCAATATTTTGTGTGTGCATTCTGTTTCTTTGTTAAGAGGAAGTTTGGTGATGTAACCGTTTTTCTATAAAAGGTGAACGCTAAACTGATAAACTTGGTCAAATCTAGGTAAGTGGATGCGATGGTATCTTGATTTGTGTTGCAGTACGTTTCCAGCATAAAAACTTGAGAAGCTCGGGCTTTTTTCCTCTGATCTGGGAGAACTGCATATTTTGGAAATGTCCTAACATCTCTTACTGAGAGAAATAAGTGTGTTTAGGTATCAATTCATGTAAGAACATGAGCCTTCTAATGTTTTATCGTTGTGGTTTTTTTGTTGTTAGTGTTGCAGTTCATTCCTCAAGAGAGCAAAAATATTTGTGATTTTTCTGCAGGGTATTGAAAACATAAAAAATGAAATTGAAGATGCAGCTGAGCCTTTGATAGATCCTGTTTATGGTCATGGAAGGTAAGCTGCAAACTATGGTTGCTACCATGTAAAGGAGGTTAGTGGGCTCATTTTTTCTATTTCTAGAAGTGATCGTTTTTTTCAGAAGATTATTGACATTATAACATAGATTCAATTACAACTTTATAATAGCTAAAAGCAACACTACATAAAGTGCTTTTTTCCACTGCTTACTCTGTTTAGTGCCTCAATTCTGAGGAAATACTTCTGTTATTGCTGAATTTTTCAGAGGAATAATTCTTAAAATGTACGACTACATTTTTAGATCAAGTTGTTGGTTAAGAGAGTGGAGATCATATTAACATTGCTGAATTACAATTATATACTAATTAAAGGAATATAATTAGAGAATATCTGCTTAACTGTCTGGGTAATGCAATATTTTTTTCATTTGTTGACGATAACCACTTTTTCAGAAATAAGTTATGTGTCCCTTTTAATAGGCTGTTTCTTTCTGTTGCATAGTCAAAGCTTGATTAACCTGCTGTTGACGGGCCATGCTGTTTCTAATGTGTGGGATGGAGACAGAGAATGTTCAGGAATGAGTAAGTTGATTCTAGTTTAAGTTTGTTCATAATTTTTGTGTATTGTGAGATGCTGACCTACAGACCTGAAACATGCTCTATTTCTGCTTCAGTAGTCTCCTTGTTTACTGTCCTTTCATTTAAGCAGACTGCAAATGGAAATAAAATATATTTTCACAAAATCTCTGATGTTATTGTCGGTGAATATGAGATCGTCAGCTACAGGTTGAAATTTTAATGTACCTGATGACCTGGATGATGAAAAAGAGTGCAGTCTCTGCAAGTTGGGAAAGCTGGTCAATACGCTGGAGACAGGGCCACTATTCAGAGCAGGTACATCAGCCTAGAGAAGGGGACAGACAAGAACCACACGTACTTCATCCGAGTCCTGCATCCGGGATGGAATAAGCCCATGCAGCAGCACAGGGCTAGGAAACAGATTTGTAGAAAAGGACTTGAGATCCTTGTGGGCAGTGAGTTGCATGAGTCACCAGCGAGCTGCATATTGGGCTACATTAGGAGGGGGATAGCCAGGAGGTGGAGCAAAGTGGTGGTTCTACTCTGTATGGCGCTTGTGGGACTACCTCTGGAGTGCTCTGTCCTGTTTTGGGCTCCTCAGTACAGAAAAGACATTGACCTAGTGAAGGGCCACCAAGATGATTTAGTGCTTTTTGCATTTCATCTTACAGAGAAGATGATCTGAAAGCAGGAGCACTTTGAATTCTGAAAGCGTTCACATCCTCTCTCCCACTGCTACAAAGTCCACCTCAGGTTCATCAGCACATTTTTTTTAAAAGGGTTTTCTGTCGTCTGTATCCTGACTGAAAATACAGACTTGAGTTGAGGTTGAAGAGAGGTCCATGCAAGACCTGAATCAAAATGCTCTAGTTTGACGATGAACAAGTAGTATGATCTCCTTTTTAGACTTTTCCTTGATTATGATTCCATACTTACCTCATTCTTATCAGGGCATTTAGATTGGATTTTTCCAGTCTATTATGGATGAGCCTATACTGGCTGCTTTGTTGGTTTTTTTTTTTGTCCTTCCTATAGCATGCAAATTGATTACTAATTTGTTTCAAGACCCTTCGGAGGTTAAAGGCATCCTTTTCTCTGGGTTTTTCCTCTAGCTTTTTTTGTTGTTTTTAAGTACCTTGTTTTCCCTTTTTTGGTCTTCTGACACCTCCTTTATCTTTGATAGGTACGATAATCTTCAAGTAATTAAGTTCAGAGACTTATTTTGTCTGGCTACTGAAGTGTTATATAATGAATTTCATTAGAGTCCGCAAGCTTGAACATGTCTGTCATATTTGCAATTTTTTAGCCAATTATGTTCTTTTTTTTTTTTATGGCTGACACCCATTGTCTGTTAATATTCTTGACTATACGACACCATTTCCGTTTTTTGTGAATTAAAGTGAAGATGGCTTTGAATACTTGTATTTTCTTTGTATAATTTCATTTTGTGTTTTATCAGTCAATTCCTACCCTGATTCATGCTGCATCTATGGAACATTGTTGTGGTTTATCCCCTTGCTTTTCAAACTGGATTTGTTCTAATAGACTTCCTGGTTTTATCCATATGTTCTCTTCAGTATTTTTAATTTTATCTTTTTGATTTTTAGGTTATGATCCATCAGTCTGAATTGTTCTTGTAGCTTTCCTTTATATTGGGATAATTTCATGTTCATTCCCTCATTTGTCTTTCAGATTATCTTTCTGCGAGACCTTACTCGTTGGTTTTCCAAGTTGGAATTTTTATCTTTTCTGAGAACACCAAACCCTCTTTGCACACACACCAATATTCCACATTTAGGTTCTCAGTCAATTCTATCCTAAAAATCCAGAACCAGAACTCCCATAGAAATACCTGTCTCCTTCTAGGGGGATGGAAGGAGCAGAAAGTTATCTGTAGTATGTCTGAAGAATCTAGTATTATATGTCCTGTTGGTTTTTTACCAGTCAAATAATTGGGCTTGACTTCTGTTGGGAGCCCTCCGTTTACTTCAAGTTCTTGGGGTAGTTATAGTCAAAACCAGCTTATTGACTCTCTTAAGTCTGTAGTCCATATCTGTTACAGCGTCATTGGTGTAGTCTATCAAAAAGAAGGACAAAGACCTGTCTGTACTGTTCATGACTTCTTAGGCAAGACTGAATTTTAGATACTTTGTCACGTTTCCTTTATGTCATCTTTTCTTTTCTCCTTCAGTCATTTCTCCCATATTTTGACTATCTTTGGCTGTGGCCTTCAGCTTTCTTTGTGCCAATGCTCTGAGTTTCTCATGTAGAAGGGTTGCAGGTGTCAAATTAAGAACTGAAACTGTTTGCTGACTATTTTCTAAAACTGGCTTTATGTATGTTTTTCTGGTTTGGTTACTGGTCACGCCTTAAGTTCCTCTGGTCAAGCAAACACAAGTTGGAAGGTTTGACGTTGGTATTGTACAGAGTGGATTGCCAGTGCTACTTGATTTTTCCATGTGTAAACATGATGGAAAGAGATTACAGGCACTTCTGTGATTAGGTGTAATCTGTGGGTGAACTTCTGAAACTGAGGGGCATGAGGGAAAGGTTGCGCTAAAGAGCTGGAGAAAGCAATAGTTGTGTTGTGGTTCATGGCATATTTTCAGGGGTGGCAGTGAAACAACAGTGAGAAAATTCAACCACAATGCAGGAATAGGACAAATGCTTGATGGATTATATTGTTATCATAAGTAAACACATTTACTAAACTGAATTTTCAAAATGGCACTTGCCTGACATTTTTATTCAGAAGTTACATAAACCCACTTTACTTCTTGATCAACTGTTTAGATAATCGATTTCTAATTAATAAGTAAATCATTAAAATGATTTTAAAACCATTTTAAAGATATTGTCAGAAATTTTATCCGTGACAAAAAATATACTGAATTACAAACTCGAGGAATTACCAGGTAGTTGGCAGATTGTACTCAGAGCTCTGACTCTTACATTGTTGTGTATTTTCCAAATAGGGTAGGAGTTGTTAAATGGAATTGTTCTTCGCCGTCACTGACACAAATATCAGTGAAATGATCTGTCTTCTTTAACTATCTACATATTGCCTCTTAAACTTTTCTTCTTATTCTACCCTCTTCTCTTGCCACAATTATCCACAGTAGGAAAATATGGGGAGGTGGATTTTTTTTTTCCTCCTTTTTTGAAGACTCTCATTCTTGCATGAAGTGTAGCAATATCATATGAATACAGATAATGCTGCGCTTGCTTTTTCTTAGTGCCGAGAATTTGTGTTGTATGGGTTGTCCCTAGGTGGCGATCTTCTGATGTGGTTGGGAGCAATAGCATCGCTTTAAAACCATCATTAGTTTTGACCTGACTTTTTTTTAAAGCCTCCATTTTTATCCCCTTTTAGAAATTTGAGTACTTTGCAAAAGTACTATTCAGAAAAGGAGAACCTGACTTTCTGACAAGAGGCATGCATATTCATTTTCTTAGATGGTCTTTGGTGTTATCACATCTCTTCCACAGCAGTGTTTTCTTTCTGTGGGTTGAGGATATTCACTGGAATGGAATTTGATTTAGGGCAGCTAGTCTCCTCTTGTCTCCTTGTAAGTCATCTGTGAGTAATTTTTGCTTTTGTGTCTGTCTTCTCTGTCGACTAATTTTCACGAAGTCACGCGTAGACCAGAGACTAGACTGCAGGCTAAAGTTCACCTAATAGATTTTGGGTCCGTGGTCTGTGTAGCTCGACTACTTGCTGTTCACGATATTCACACCCTGTGACTATTGTCATAGCCAGGATCCCAGCTCTCTCTGGATGTAGATCAGAGTTCTTGCCTAATTTTCTCCCAGGGGCACAAAATGTTTGATCTGTGAGGTGTTTTTTCTGAAACATTTTCTGCATAGTAAATCCTATTAATATTTTACTTTCCTGTTCTGTTCCAAATGTACTAAATCTGAAGCCTTTATTTAGCAGACTGAACTTTATCTTCTTTTTTTGTTAATGAATCTTAAGAAATACACGTGATGTGTTAAATGAGATGAAATGTTAAATTTCTTAAACATACTATTGCATTCTTCTACCATTCATTTCCTTTCGTTGCATGTATAAATGTGCTATTTCTGAACAATAGCTATTGCCTAGTTTGAAGGATCCTTCACTAGTGTGGTTTTATTTTTAATTGGGCTAGCTCTCTTGCCCTCAGCTCAAAGAAAGGATGAATTATCTCAACGTATAGCAATTTATAACAAGACAGCTATAAGTCTGTGAACTAATGGGGTTCTGCAAAGTATTATCTGTGTACCCCAAAATGTTTTAATTCCAAGGAATTCTGAAGATAATCCTGGAAAGCATGGTTTCACAAAGACTTCTGCACTGCAAAGAGAACCTTTTAATATATATAGCTGAGAACTCTTAAGGAAGGAGTTGTACTTCCAGGACACAAAGATAGTGAAGAAGCTGGTGTTTGTAAGGTTTTTTGGAGTTGGGTGGGGTTTTTGCTTAACAGTAGAGGAAAAATTTAAATCATTACTGTAGCTGTTCTGCATTGTTCAAAAATTCAGTGAGATAAACGTAAAATTGGTGAAGGGAGCATGGCATACCATGCCTAGTGCTGTGAGTTTCAATTAAATGCAGAGCTGATTTCTGGAAGTCTAGAAATCTTTTAAATTTTGAACATCTTCTTTCAATGAGAATCATAATCATAGACTCATAAAGGTTGGAAAGGACCTTAAGATCATCAAGTCCAACCTAAAGCTCTACACTGCCTAACACTAAAGCATCTCCTGAAGAGCCACATCCAGACGCTTTTTAAACACGTCCAAGGATGGCGACTCCACCACCTCCCATTCCAATGCTTCACCACCCTTTCGGTGAAGAAGTTTTTGCTAATATCCAATCTAAACTTTCCCTGGTGAGAGTTGAACCCGTTCCTTCTTGTCCTATCGCTATTCACTAGGGAGAAGAGGCCAACACCCGTCTCGCTACAGACCACTTGCTATGGTCCTGAAGGCTGTAGCCCATGGATCTAGACATCATAGTTTTATACTATTGCCCATGAATGATCAATGTTAAAAAGTACAATTGAGATTTAGTGTTTTAGAGGGACCTTTCAAATATGAAAGTCAGTGTTCTCCAAGAAAAGGAAGTGCAGATCTTGTTGAATTGATCACGGGGTATGTTCCCATGTATATTTGCAGGATCAGGTATGTGCTGCTTGTTTAGGCAGTTTGGGGACCTAGCAGAGCTGTTCCAAGGAGACAGTTCTTGCACTGTTGATATGGTATATAACCCAGAGCTTCTTCAAATCGTTATGGTTACAACTAGTTTCTAAGCTTGAATTTTGAAGTACTAGCTCATTCTTTATTAGAAAGCCTCAAATAAAGCTCTGTAAGTGCTCTTCTAATCAGTAATACATAAATATTTCAGCTATTCCGGACAGCTCTGTGTGAGAGCTGCATGATACATTAAGTGGAAGTCAGTAAGGAAAATCAAACTGAGTGAATGCTTTCTTTCCTACTAACAAAATTAGTGTTCACAAAATTATGAGGTTTTAAGCAGATTGTGAAATGATTAAGATAAATATGGCCAGGGAACTTTTAAAAATAAACATAAAATAAAAATGGCTAAAAGGCTGGGGAAAGAAAGAAAAACGCATATATACATTTTTTTTTTTCTTTTTCCCCTCCAAGATAGCTGTTATTCTTAAATTTTGTGCAATTGTAAATTGGTATGTTGCAAGTACTTCATCTCCTATGAAATCCAACAACTTTTGAAAAGAGACTGTCAACAGTAAACTTTTCAAACCATCCATTTGACTCTACTTATTTTATAGAGGGAAATTATTAAACCTTTTTTGTTTTTTTGACTGTACCTGAATGATTTGCCATTGTTGTTAAAAGTACATGACTTTTAAAATTGTTGTTACTTAACTAATTTGGAAAGTAAGAAAAAATGGCTTAAAAGAGGTTTTGTGGATTTTTCTTGTGTTTTGTTTTGAATAGAGCTTCTTGGTATACATAAACAGGCAACAGTAGGCTTTTTGACATTGATGGAATCTCTGAGATATTGTAAGGTAAGCTGTTTTCTACATCAGTTAAAATTCTTCTTTCATTAAGGCGTGGGTTTTTTTGACAGTATTACTAAAAGCTTAGCTGTGTACAATTTGAGATATTAAAGAGCTTTGAAATTATGTTCAAGTTCAAACAGACTAAAACCATAGTGAAACAAATATATGATAGAATTGTTTAATGTTATTAAGTAAATATTGCTTGATGCTATTTAAATTAGAACTTTATTGCAACAGTTTAACATAACTGGTCAGAAGCAAATGTTTTTACCAGAATAATGCTTAGTGAAAAATATGTGGATGATTACGAAACTTTGAAGTCCCAAAGTGGCTTGCTGTCAAAATGTTGCAGTTTTATTGTTCTCTTCTTACGCTATCACTTTCTTCCATTTAAAAAAATAGCTGTAAGTAAAAATGGTAAAACTGCTATTAAGTAAGTGTATTCTGAATATAGTATATTCAAGACCTCAAAGTTACCTTATGTATTTATCTGTGATTATTTGAAAGTAGCTGAAGTGCAACCTAGTCCTTACTGTTTCTTCCTGTCGTGACACAGAATTTCTTGATTTAAGGTTTCTATTTGAGAAATTTTGTGCTTTACAAATACTACTTTTGAAATTACATTAATGCTTTTAATTTTAAAAAGCGTTTTGGCTGTTCTTTGCTTTCTTTTCAATCTCTATTAAAATCCTTTTAACTTAGCTCAGGGTTAAAGAGGATTACGTAGTTTGCAGAACGTTGATGTATTGACTGTAACTATCACTTCATTTATTAAATAAATGTCAGTTCTGAATTGATTCATCCAAAACCAACTGATAAGTCAAGTGAACTTCTACCTCATTTAGCATCACATTATAGTATTGCTAAGCACAGGAGTACATGCTTGTGTGCAGTGTTTGAAGCATGTCTCTGAGGCTGATACCATAACCTAACTGTCTTATTTCAGTTAATTATTGTAAGCTACCTTGTTTCCCAAGTCAAACAGGAATCAGTGATCAAAATTAGAATCTAAGTATTTCACAAAGTTTTGCCATTTTATTGAATGTTCTATATTGGTTTTTGGAGCAGCTGGGACTCCCCTAACTGAGTTGTCATTAACTTGATCACTAACTAGATGAATTTTTGGGGTTTGCTTTGTGTTTCTGATGTTGTTGTACCTTTTTAGGTTGGCTCCTATTTGAAATCTCCAAAATTTCCCATTTGGATACTTGGTAGTGAAACACACCTCACAGTCTTTTTTGCCAAGGTATGTTATATGTGATTTTTGGTAACCTCAGGCATATAAACACCACATAAATTCAAAGTTCAGATCTTGTTACAATGTGACTTTCATGTGGCTTTAATGTGAAACTGTAGCCACCAAACCTTTTAATTAAGCCTTTCAAGGCAGAGCTGCTCACATGGTTTAATGATATCATAAATTTTATTAAAGTGTTTTGGTTCTAGCTTAATTTATTGGGCTGGAGGAAGGATATTCTTTAGAATACCGTAATTGAGATAAGTACTGTCTTTAATTTCTGTAGCGCAAGAGAGATCTAAAAAGGAAACATATGTAGGTGCCTGTTAGTAGTGTAATATTGATACTTTCACAGGTTTTAATCTACAACTACAGTTGTTTCTTCTAGGTTAAAATTAGATACCAGGACTGTTAGGGTAATTCCTTGTATTTGTTCTATCAGATAGATACTGTAATCTGTGGAACATATAAAACACTTCTGAGAGTTCTCAGTTTAACATCTTAGACCAACTTTTCTGAGGAGACAATTATTTGAAGATCATAAGTTGTTTTACTTACAGCTTTTTATTTCTATAGAACACTTGTTTCTGATTTAAAATACCAAGATTTTACGTGGTACTTACTGGTATACTTATTAGTACTTGCTAAGAATGTACTTTCCTAGGCTTAATACTTATAAATGAATGAATATTTGAGGTATAATTCTTGAAAATAAGTACTAGAATATATGACAAAGTTAAAACCATCATTTCTTGAGCTGTTGAATTTCCTGAAGGAAGACTTTGGCCTAATCTTTAAAAAGAGGACACATACCCTAAGATTTTTCGTATAAAACCAAACCAACCCCCACAATACATGGGAAGTTTGTGTAGCAGTATTTCCTTACCTTTTAACTTAAATTTAAAAAATCCTTTGATTAATCTATTTTGCACATTGGATATTTTTTTCCAGATTCTGATGCAAATGCTATACTAGAACTTCCCTGACTCTCTTGTGTCTGATAAATGCTCTTTCTTCCCTACTCCATGGTAATAAAAAAAAAATCCTTATCCTCTTCTCAATGTTTGTTTGTTTGTCTTACTTTATCCCCAAACGGCCTTTCCTAGTAAATTTTTTAGATTTCAGTTTTGAATATTTATCCATGATTTTTCTGAATTACAGCATCAAAGTCAGTGCCTTGTCATATAGATAAGTCTGATGCAAATATGCAGAATCACTCTGTTACACAAGTCAAGTGAACCTATCCAGAATGTTATTACACTTTCTAATGTTTTGTGTCTACAGTGACCATTTCCAGTTGAAAATCCATTTCTAATGCTCTTTCTGTTGAGGACTGTTTGCCGCATTTTAAGTAACTAACTGGGCATCAACATCTGGTGCCTCCAGTACAGCTTGATTCCTCTTTCCTCACTATACTCCCCTTAGGCTGTGGAAGAATCCTGATCTAGTAGAAGGTGTCCCTGCCCATGGCAGCGAGCTGCAACTAGATGATCTTTCAAGTCCCTTTCAACCCAAATCATTCTATGATTCCATGAAAGTTTCGGCTTGTAACTAGTATCTGAGGAGCGAAAAAGCAGGAAAAGGAGGCAACATGGCCTTGGCAAAGAACTTGCTAGAATTTTTTTTTTATGAAAAGAAGCAGTAGCTGAAGGTTTGTAAAAGTTCTGAGAATCCTTGAATTTGCATGTCAGACCTCATACTTTCTAAAGTAAAAGCTGGTGAGCATTTCAGGTGGAGCAGGGATGTCAGCTATGGTGGAAATGGGAATTTTGTCAGCATTTCATTATTTGATCAGTTGCGGCTATGTGCCAAAAACTATAGGAAGAAGCTTGAATTCATTGTAAATGGTTAGTCAGCAGGTTATGAGTGTGTATAGTTGTCTAAATTGTGCTTGATACTGAAGATGTAACTACTAGTTTGATTGTGAGTTTGATTACGTGAGAAAAAAATCTTCAGAATGGAAAAAGAAAAATAGACGTTGGAGTCAAAAGCAGTGCAAATTAAGTCACTTTTGTAGTTAGCTGAGTAATTTGGCCTAGAAACGTAGAAAAAAGCAATCTTCCTAGGCTACTGTCACTATAGACAAGTAGCATGGGGAAACTGGGGAACAGGACAGAATCTTCATTGCTCTCTAGGAGATTTTTCATGAGCGCAGAGCTTTGACACACAAAAAGTTTTACTCAAATTCTGCATATCACCACCCTACTCAAAGAAAGTTAGCTGCTGTTCTTTAGTACTCAGGTGCTTCACTTAGATTTTTACATTTCTCTGTTACTAAAATTACAGGAATTTTATACTATCTGCATGGTCTTCATCTACACACCGATTGTCAAAACTCATTTGGTACGTACAGAAATGTTATTAGACTCACTTCACTTAAAGGAATCAGAGGTAGAAAGAACTAAGAAAGAATTTCTTCCTTAAAACAGCAGTTTTGATTGAAGTACATTTTATTGAAGAGAATTATCAGTAGTTTTTCTTCCTGGAACTTAGCTGACCTGTCACCAGCCAAACAGTTATTTACAGTTAGATATTTTGGAGGTAACCATGCAGACACAACAACTTGAAATTGAGTAGATAATCTCCTGTACAAAACACAGAAAGGTGAGAATACTCCTCACAATGTTTTGATCCACTGCCCCCCACTTCAGTGGAACTGTTCTTTCTAGAAAAAAAAAAATAGCTTGGAAACATCTGAAATGGAGCTTCACCTCACGTCTTCCGTATTTTAATTTCTAAGATAGGCTGTATTGAGCAAAAATACTATGGCTTGTTCTGCAGATGAGTATGTAGTGAAATTAGAAAGGACATACAAACATTTGTGTTATCTATATTATTCTTGAGAACTCTGATACTTAAGTGTATCATCGTAGTGCTGAAAACACTCGTGAATAGTTGGGAGGGGGGACAAATGTTAGCAGGGAACTGTAATTAGTACCAGCGTTTTTTCTTTCTTTCAGCTACAACTGTGTGTGTATGCAAGGCCAGAAAGTTGCTTAATGCTGAGCAATTCAAATTTAACATTTTCTAAAAAAAATAAGTGTGGCTATTACTCCTAGTGATCATGGACTCTGTATTTGCAACAAGATACCCACTCTTTCGGGGAAAATATGTGTAGGTCCTTCACAGGCAACTAAATCCAAGCAGCCATCGTTTCTGCCTCACCCTGCTCTCCCTTTCAGTGAGTATGAATATTTTCAAATGGCATCATGACAACAAAAATAAGGAAACTTCCATGTGACACGCTGCGTATCCCTGAACGCTCCGTTAGATGGTGCCATAGCAGACAGACAGCATTGTAAATGTGCTCTGAAAATCAACTTCAGACTTAAAGTCTCTTGTCTATCTTTTTTTTTTTTTTTTTAATTGTAGGAAAAAGGTGAGAAGTGGAACAGCTCTACATTACTTAATGTAGGGATGAAGTTGTGATGCTATGGATCAAATGTTTTGTAGTCAGTTCTTCTTTATTTTTATGATACTTATCGCAAGTTATGACAAGCTGAGACTATTCAGAACTTTTAGGAATGTCAGTGTTGTCAGCCACTGTATAAAAGAATGTCATCAGTTTGAAATGTTACCTGAAATATAACAAAATGTTTCAGTGCAGACAGTAGGAAGAACAATAGCAGATTAATAGCTGCTTTCTAAATACTATCTGCTGACATACAAATTCACATGGTCTGAAAGTTTGAATTAAGGCTTTTTGAATGTGAAAAGAGAGCGTGGAGTGAGTGTCTGTCTGGTGACCTGAAGTGATTGAAACTCTCTGTGGAGACACTGTAAGTTTTTCAAAAATTCGGTTAGTCTGTTCCTAGGTCTTGGGGCACAGAGGCCACGACAGAGTTGGCTGCATTTTCAGTTACAGCACTGTAGCATTTCTAGACTCGAAACATCAGAGCAGCAGAGGGAACTCCTGGCTGAGACATCTGAATAAGTTACAAATTACTGCATTTCAATGAAAGCGTGACTGTTCTGCTGGCTTGGGACTGTACTTATGGTTCTGGTTTACATTTTTTTGTTTTTCTAACTTTGATCACTGTAACTTGTTCTACCTATTCTTAGGGCCCTTCTTCAGCATCCTTGATAGTATTGTCTCTCAGAAGAAAGAACATTCACTTCTCTTCCTAAACAATCTTTTTTGTCAAAATTCAACAGAGGGGCACCTGAGCAAACAGACTCTGTATAGGAAATCATGAATTTGGGTCCATGGTGTTTACAAGAACTGGGCTAAGGAGGAGTCGTGTTGGGTATAGCATTTAATCGCAGAATCCCAACAGAGAATGTCAATGGCTGTGAACGAAAATAAGATGCATGTGTAAAATTCAAACATGTGTTAACAACTCAGGTCTCTGCAAAAGTGACATCCAAATAAATTATCCTTTAACTTAGAAACTCTTCTGCTTAGGGAAGGTAGTGAAAAATGCCTGTGCCTCTCCTTTTGCTTTTGTGTTTTGTATTTTTTTTTCTTTGCTCCCATGACTGGTGGATGCAGGTAATCAAATTTTGAAATGGTTACAGAGCATGTGATTTCACAGTCTTTCAATTCTGCTTACTCATGGAAATGCTTCTGGTTAGAACAGTCTGGATATCTCACGGAAAGAATATAGGTGTCAGAGGCTACAGAAATAACTTTTGGGCTAAAGTAGGGTTTAAATTTTCTGTCTGCTGTTTAAGAACAAGGAGACTAGTGCTGCTTTGTTCTTGACAATAGCTCTGACATGGCTAAATCAGCAGTGAATCTGCAAGTGTTTCTATTAGGTGTTAATTTAAGAGCTTGTTTCTGCAGGGAGACACCTTTTTAATGCATGTAGCACTGGGTATTTCCTGTGGGATCTATGGGGCCCCAAGGAGAATTGAAATTCTGGTCGGTTTTGACTTCATAGTGTAAATGCTATTGCTAAATGAATTAAAATTGTTCTGAATAATGTAGTAGTTAGTACAGATTGCTTTGTCCAAAGAAGTTTCCTAGTAGAAAGGCCATCATTAAGGTCTCATAATTGGCAGAGGGCACCTCAAAATAAAATACTTCTTTGAGGTATATATCCTATTCGAGCTTTGTGAGAACACAAAGGATAACTGTGAACCCTTATTCTGCTCTTTGTGGATCTACTTCAGTTTTACTCACAGATGAGTTTGTTCCTACTACAGATGTGTTTTTTCTCTCTATAAAGAGGCACTTCTGGGCAGTTTTGTGGTTTATTGTTTGGGAGGTTTTCTATGGGAAAACGTGCTTTTTTTCATTCATGTGTTTTTTCACACCAGCATTTATCTAAGTAACTTCTAGATTTTGTCTAAACTTTTAAATTGTGGTAAAAGAGACTTTATATGGGATGCAAGACTGTATGGTGGCATATTTGGTTTTCATGAAACAAGTTCATGACATCAATTTACATAAATTTATGGTTTTATTTTCTCTAAAGATAAACCTGGAGCACTGTCATTTATGAAGTGTCTATTTCTGTTTCTCTTTTTCTATTAGAAGTACAGTTTTGGCTTTAACTGGAGATAGCTTTCAGGAGAAACTTTAGCTGTCATAGGCCTTTTAGCTTTGGTCAGGAGAAACATTACCTGTCTCCTTTTATCTTGCCATTCTTCATATTGTTGTAATAAGCAGCCAACTGTGATACCTGCAAGGAAAAATTGTATCTCTGTCTCCTTAGTTTCTGATGGTCTGTACTTCAGCTGTACTAAAAGAATTTTTAAATAGCAGAGAAACCAAAGGTCCCTGGAGTGGCTATACCAACTTTCTACAGGACATGGGGTTTTTTCATGTCTTGCATAAGTTTTGGGAAAGAGGAAGCAGTTGTGAAGACGACAAGTACGCCCTCTCCTATCCAAGAGATAAAGAGCTAATTCTGGGTTTGCCACCTCCCTGACATTCTTTCAGGTCTACAAAGTGTCTTGGAGAACTCCGGAGTTCCAAGAAGAGCAGAGATAG
Organism: Baryphthengus martii; assembly: GCA_013396935.1. NCBI lineage: Eukaryota > Metazoa > Chordata > Aves > Coraciiformes > Momotidae > Baryphthengus > Baryphthengus martii. The sequence goes on from VWZK01012214.1 coordinate 211,121, forward strand.
GCAGAAAATAACAGAAAGGTTGAGTGGAAAGATTTGAGTTACGTCTGTGGTGGGCAGGTAGGGCTGATCTGGAGAGCTAGATTGTTAGGGCTCATAGATCACTGTGCCATGAGAAATCCATTAATAGATGTTGCAGAGACCAAATCATATTCTAATGCAGTAGACTGGGAACACTGTGATTATGACATACTTTATTACATCCTAAATCAGAGAGAATCAAGAGACTGTATTCAAATTTTCATGGTTTTAGTGGGCTTAGACTTGGATTTTCTGGTTTTAGAGTTGGTGATACAGGATCATCTCTCCATCTTCCAGAGTGAGATAGGACTCTAGTTACTCAGGATTTTGTTGTCTTTCAGGTATTATTAGAAGGATGGAGTGTGATCTGAGTCCCTGCCACAAAGCTATAAAGAGACCTATTTTTTTAGCCTGAGTACAGTAGCTGAGAATGTGGAGCTAGAAAGAGAAAGCCGTAATCATGGAAACTAGGTTACAGGAATGGCTTCTACCAAGACTGGAGCAAAATAATATACCCATATATGTTGAGGAAATTGCATGTGAGAAGTATTAAAGAGCATTCTGGTGGTCTTCCAGTTCCCGAGGTTGGGTGTCAAAGAGGTTGATTTCTATGAACACTGAAGAAATGAATCTAGGCAGTGGTAGGCATTTTGACAAATTGTAGCAAAAACTCTAAAGTGCAAATATTTAGGAATTAAGTCCTGTAATGTTTGTATTGCTCCCGTCAGAATTGCTGTGCATCCTGTAATAATGAGTAGGAATTATGAGGACTTACTGCTTGGATCACAAAGAGGTAACTCAGTCATGAGGTTTTGCATTACTTGTTCTTTGAGATGAGACATGGAAATTGTAACGTAGAGGTCATTAAACTGAGAGATGTAAGACTCTGAATGCTAATCTAACCAATTACTCGGGATTTACCATCCTAAAAGAATTATATTCGCAATGTTTACTCCAATTCTCAGACAAATTTTCAGCCATTTAATCATATCTCTGTGTTCTCTAAAGCTTTAGAAAATTTTTAACATTCATCACATTATATGCAGCTTTCACAATGATCATTTGAGGACAGTGTTCATGGTTGACTGATACGGACTGTGAAATGTAATTGTACATGCCCCTAAGCAAATAAGTAAATTACTTCCTTTTGGGAAAAGACTTCTCATCCATCTGTTTTCTTTCAGAGGGGGAGATTCAGTTTTTATATATGGAGTAGCTGAGAGTAGGGCTACTTAGTTTTTATCACTTTTCTTGTGTTTGTATATGAATTGTTCTGAATTCTTTCTCCTGAAGTATTTCATATTGTGATACTGTTTTGTGTGGAGGTAGGTGAGAATGACTTTGTACTGACTCCTTGCACTGTTTCCAAGCCTAGATGAAAACTTGTAAAGTAGGATGTGGGGAGCAGTTCTGGCAAGAAGTTCCAATAGGAACTTCTGATGCAGGAGAATTTCACATCTAAAAATTCAGAATAAAATGCTACCACTTCTTGCTTGAGATGCCCTTTCAAGCGAAGGAAGGAAGGAGGCAGGGAAGAAGGAAGGAAAGAAAGCCAGTGCAATGAAGAGAAACTTTTCTAGATCCACAAATGAAAAATAAAGGAGTTTCCCACAAAGCTTTCAATTCATATGTTACAGGAGCACTTCTGAACTGGAAAACTTGCAGATGAAATATGCTTAAGTAATGACCATGAATATCACATTAACTATTTTTAGAAAAATTGTATTCCTGATCATTCCTAGTCTATTTTAAATACAGTTAGGAAGAGAAGTAATTCTAGTCATCATCTATTTATTTGGTTTCCCAGCTTCATAATTGCCTTCAAAGCACGTGCTCTGTTTACATTTTCTGAGTTTGCATTTCAGTTGGTGAAGAAACAAACTTGTCTGATTTTGAAAGATTATCAGTAGGCTATGGGAACGTATTTGAGACCAACCTGCAGTCATCTCCATGAAATAATATTTGGACAATAACCGAATTGATTGCCTCTGAAAGCTGTATTTTCAGTGGAATAGATTGTAGTGATGAATGTTTAAAGCACCTGCTATGAAAAATGCACAAAGCAGTATAGAAATGGTGGCTCATTTACTGTCCCATTTGTAGGCAGAGCAGCCCCGAGGAGTGCTTTTTCCTTTTCTGTATGTTAGAACAAATTACTTTCATATGTAAACTGCAATTAGGGATGGGAGGGTAATGGATTGAATCCTACTCCGTAAGAGTACTCACTATCATCTAGAAGGAATTTTAGCCTTCTGTTTCAGAAAGGAGGGCATGAGCAACATCTAGTTTGTATGCGTGTTAGCCTGCCGTTTTAGTTTTTTCTTTTTTGGTAGTGTCTGCAGAGTAGCTTGCAAATAAACATCAAAGGCATCACTAAATGGCATTTTCTAATTTATAAGTCACTGTATTAAGTAAATTCTGAAAGTCAACACAGCACATAGAAACAAAGGCTGAGAACATCATTGTATCATTCTGTATCCCTTTCAGGTGTGAAAACAATGTTGGTTCCAGCTATATTTGGTACAATAGCGAAGACATTGGGCCTGAGTCATCACATGACGGGTAGATATTCTGTTTTTCAAATTTGGAAGAATAGGCACACTAGCTCATTGTTAAAATACGATGAATAAATTGATAGAGCTTTTAATAATATTGGAGTTTTTATTAGTGTTGCAGATTTTATATATCAGTCAAATTGGTATTTACAGAAACATGTTGCAGGAAAAAAAATGTTATTCCTGATTCCAAATCAAGCATAAACCAAAATGCTGATGGCTTTTTCCTCCATCGTTTGCTTCTTCCAGTAGTTATGATGTACCCTGGCCTTTCCAGGTACAAGTCCTACTCAATTTTGCGACAATTATTCTTATTTTCAACTATATAAATAGTGAAATATTGTTTATGCTGTTGCTCAGATAGCAATGCAACAGGATACAGCCATCCTGTCAGTACTGACCTGAAGTTTTTTTAATACACCTTTTTTAATATGATATGCTCTCCTGTATTGCAGT
>VWZK01012215.1:0-19476 GCA_013396935.1 Baryphthengus martii
GAATATTATTTTTGAGCCTTTATAACTATCAGGGCTAAATCTTCCTACAGCTCCTCATTCCTCCTCACCTGCTAAGTCTCCTCCTACTGCCCCAGCAACTTCTTCTCCTCGTCCCTCAGCATCGTTCATAAGTCCCTGTGTCCACCTGGGATCGACTAATAATTCCAAATCATCCTCCTCCATCCGTTCCATCATCTTCAAACACACTGCATGATGAGCAGCACTGCTGCGATGCCTTTTCCTTAGCCATTTCCTTTCTATCTTTCTCTAGAGCGAGGACAAAATGATCAGTGAGAACTTAATTTATACCACATTTTCTCTGCCGCTCAGGACGATTTCACAAAATTAAAAACATGTCCTTATCCCACTTCTATTCCCTTCTTAAAAATAATATCAATTGCAACAAGGTATCATAATTCAAAGTTCCATTAAATGGCCATTTTCTTCCATCATCCAGTTTATGCAGTGGCTAGAAGTGATTCATGTATTTAATAAGATCTTTCTTTCTCACAGTACCACCAAATGACCCAGCAATTTTTTTTTTCAATGCTGTTAAATACACCCTAAATGTGACTTCTTATTCTCCTTCCTGTAGATGGTCCAGACCCCATTAGATACAAGGAATTACTGGTAAATTAAAATCCTTATTACAAAAGCACAAAATACAAACAATCAACACGAGACAAATTCCCCCAACAAGAATTAATATGACAGTGATCATTTACTTAATATTCAATTTATTCAATTTAGCAGGAAATAAATCCCCTTACATTCCAGCTTATCCTCAGATATCAGAGAGGTTATGGGTAACTAGGCTTAGATCCTGATCAATGTCCAATAGTCCCATATTACTAGACTTCAAAATTAAAAACCTTAGGGGCTCGAAACCCAAAAACAATGTTCCATGTGGAGATTCAAAGCTTGAATTCCAACCCAACCTAAGTGTGCACACTAATTACCCAAACCCTGCAGGAGTATAATGTCTCCAGCTTATTGGTGGGTATTACCAGAAAGAATGTCCCAATCCTGCAGGATTATAGTGGCTCTGACTTATGGGTGGGCTTTACCAGAAAGAACGCCTTTACTCACCAGAGGTCTTGTTCTAAGCTCTTCAGTCCAAAGATTGAAGATTCTCCCCAAGAAGCCCTTAGCGTCAGCCAGAGGATCTTGAGATCCCAAGATCCATCGACATTCAGGAATAGAGTCCCGCCTGGGTCGCCAAATCTTACCATATCAATATGGAGAAGAAAAACTCTCTGAATCTCATGTTGGAGTATTAGAAAGCGGGTATTCTTTGTTGCAGCGTTGGGGACATAGGGGATCACTGCACCTAATGTGCACATCTAGTCACCCAGTCATGAGGGTTAAATACAATTCCATGCATATATATTCATTATATTGCCATGAATGTATTAACATATTCATGTTCTTCCTAGAACTCATTGACATACGCAAATGTCTCTAACATGCTTATTTAATTTGGTTGGTCATATGGAGCTGTAAAAGGATGAGCGGGTTTTGCTGATCACTCACTCTCTTGGGTCTCTAGTGGACAAATCAATGGGGATCAGAGAATCCTGACTGGTGCCATATTGCTGTCAGTGCACAGTTGTGGTAGCGATTGGTACTTAGTGCTCATCAGCCCCACCACAGAAGGGTCCTTCAAGAGCCTGGGAGAGTTTCACAGCTGCTCAGTTTCCTCCAAGGAAGCCATACCAAAGGTCGCTGGTATTCTTTGGGTCCCTGAAATCTCTCTCCTGAGACAGTCCATGCCAAGAATTCATTGGGCTTCTGGGTAAGTCACAATGGAATATTTATGCTGTTGCTTCTCAATTAGACTCACTTCAGCCTCCAGTACAGTCAGCTGTTGGGATCCTCCTGTCATCCAAGAAATACAGACGGGTTCAGCCTCTCTCTACCTTGATGGCATCAGGGTGCCCTGTGTGCCAGTATGTACGAAAGTCTTATACTTCTGTGGATCTCACATGCCAGGACATCGGATCCACATACTCCAGTAAATCAAATTTTCTTTCATCCACCTGACTGGCGGCAGGGCCCCTCTAATCCTCATTGGAATCACTCAATTCTTGTGGAGATGACTTAGAGGTCCCCTCAAGAGGATTGGAAGCAAGATCAGTCCTTTTATTCTATCTGGGGAATTTCCTACTGGAAACTGGAAAGTCATTTTTCTTGGAACAATCACCTTTTATGATCACCTTCCCTCACAGCTCATGTACTCATGCAGCAAGGATCAAAGTGAGTTTTCCATTCTACTTCCTCACATCCTCTCCATGGTTGCCTAGGTAGAACCAGAGGGTGCCACATGGTGTGTGCCTCACATATTCTTTCGCTTGGGCCAGGGAGTATTTACTGCTAACAGCCAAGACAAAGGTCCATACAGGTGAAGAGTAGGACATGTCGTCTTCGATTTGCTGGACCTTCAGGGACAGTTCCTTCACAGCTGAGACACAGGCTTGTAGGGAGGAAGAAACTCTTCCTTCATAGTGCCAGAGTTGTCAATCAATTCATCCACTGTTTGTCCCTGACCATCTTTCCAGGACACTGCTGCCAATTAGTTGATGTGTGATGGTGATGCACTTCACAGGAACTTCCGCCACAGGGAGCTGTGGGTGGCTGCTCATCATTCAAATTATTATAAATCATCTCCAGCACCACTAATACCCTTAGGTACTGGATATCTCTCCATGGTGCTCCATTTGCTTGGCTGTTGTGTAACACCTTACTTTACACTTGACAGGAGTCAAGTCACTTCCAAAGTCTGAGGGCTTGTGTCTGTTTTCCAATTGCCTTGTCAATGCTCCCTCCCCTGGACAGGGCTGGCAGCTGCTTGGACTTTTTCCCCTTTAGGTCCAAGCTACCAGCCCTGCTATCCCAGCATCAGAGCAGCCAGGTGATAATCTGATCATCTGGCAGATGGCCAAAATACATTTGGGCATCTCACAGCTCAGTCAGGGACAGGGATCGAGTGATGACCTCTGTCTCTTCCTCCTGTTCTCATGATTGCCCTAAGTCATCATCATCCTTTACTACAGGAAAGGATTTTTTTTTTTTTTTTTTGTGTATATTTCTTTATCTGGATAGGGGTAACTGACACCGGCACAGGTTGGTTCTGTGATTCAGCGACAGCACCTGCTGGTCTGTTTCTAGGTCTGTTTCTGCACTTGTTCAAGGGTGAAATTCCAAAACACTGGAGGTGGCCACTGCCCTAGGCACTTGCCCATACTCTCCCACACACCCTGCCACTCATAACTATCCAGCCTCACGGAAGACTTCTGGGTGATATTCTTGGACAAGAATTATGAGGCTTTAAATAAGAGTTGGCAAACATTCAGAAGACCTATCACCGAGATGCTGGCCTGGATGTCCCACAGATTCAAAAGCTGAGAAGGCCTCCTCCCTTGTCTCACTCACAGATTAGGTGAGATTGCTAACAAACACCAGGGCTACATACACATACCAGCTCAACCTCATATTCAGTAACATATCATAAGTTGACAGTATTCAATATAACAACATGAGAGCCCTGACCCATTTCTCAGAGATGATAAATACCACCACTGGGAACACATAAGGATTTACACAAGATGACCACACAAAGGAAACAACAGAGTGACCATGCACTGTTCAACTAATATATAAAAATAAATGGGTTTTACAAAATTGTTTTAATGTGCTTTGGTCTGATTTTGTCATTATCTCAACCCTTTGTACCCCACATTGGGCTCCAAAAAGGACAGTCGTGATTTACACCCGACTGGGAGCTGGGTATTATGTAGCCACTCACTCACCACCCTCTCACTTCCCAAATGGGAAGGACAAGAGGGAGGAAAATACAAAACGCCATGGGTTGAGATAAGTAGAATTTAATACAACAACCCAAAAGGAGAAGTAGCAACAACAATAGTATTAGTAATGGAACAATACACAAAAGGAGCGATATAGACAAATCTGACAAGCAGCACTGTCCTGGAGCCATTCGCGACTTCCCCACCAGAACCCACATTTTGCCTGGCCTGTCCCCTGCCCTTATATAGCAGGCATGACATCAGTATGGTACTGAATAACCCACTGGTTGATTCAGTTGTCTATCCTGACTAAGGCCCCTCTCCCAGCTCCTAGTGAAAATTAACTTTATCTTAGTCAAACCCAGGACAGGCTGGGTTTAATCAACATTAACCTGTTGATTCAATCAAGCAGCTATAGATGTCGATTGATCATGTTGTTTCACCCAATCAACACGCAATGTTCATTGTTCTCCTATTTCTAAAAACTGTTCCCAGCTGTCAGTTTGCCAAACCAGGATCCTGTTCACTTGCCAGTTGTTAGCTATCCAATGGACTGTCCACTCTGTGGCTCCTTTAAAGACAGCATGTAAGTCGGTGTAGATGTGGTTGGCATCATGTTGATCTGCTAGTAGAACTGCCCTAAGTTCTCCTACTTGTGCACACCCTTGGCCTGTTTTGCTCAGCCTATATCCCTTGGTTGCATTCAGTGCCACAGGGTTATAATTCCACTTGATATTTTGTCTATAAACTTGATGTGTAGGTAAAGCATACTCCCTTAAGATCACTACCCTCTTTCAACGGAAGTGCCTCCTTAATGGGAGTTGGTTTGCTTGGTGGTGTTTGAAATAACAAACTGCTATCTGTACCTTTCTGTAATTTAGATACTTTGATGTTGCCTTCTCTAATAGGCATAATTTCATTAATTCACTCCAAATAGGTTTACCACCTATGGACAATGCCTGGGCAATGCCTGTAGGTGGTGCTGTGCCCTTACGAACTACATCTAAAGGGCAGAAAGGTTCCTGAACAGCTACACTTTGTTTCTTTCTTCACTGTTCTACTTGATTCATTTCTGGTACTAATAACAAAACTTTCTTGAGGTCTGAATATATAGTTTCAGCATCACTGAAGGAGCAAGAGCTAAATTCTTGTCTTTCTGGTCACCATTGCCATAGACTGCAATGGGAGCTGTGTTCACTGAATCTCCATTCTACATGGATTGGACCAATTTGGTGTAAGGGACATAATTGTTGGAAAAGTCTCAATTCTTTAATCAGTAAATCTAATGCAGTCTCATGTTGTTCAGTCCAGTGTCATGATTTACACCTTTTTAATATGTTGTAAAAAGGGCAAGCAATAATAGAAAAGCCAGGGATCTGTTTGTGCTATGTTGTCCCTAAAACTTACTGTAATTTTCTTTTACTAATTGGATTCTGTCCATGCTCTATCTTTTCTAGGGTGTCCAGGGGGACAGAGGCAGCTTCTTTAATCCACCAGACCACCAGGAACTGGTTAAATTCTTGGTCCAGACACTGGGAAAGTCCCAGACAGGGCCCAGCAGCAGAAGGGAACCATGTTCAGGAGCTGGATTCTGGTACTGGATTTGGGAATACTCAGATCAGCATCGCATGCAGAACGAGCAGAGTCCTCCTTGGATTCCAGCTGTTGAAGGACTGAGGAAGAATCCAAGCAAAGGCTCCCAAGCTGAGAGCAAAAGAGCAAGGGTCCCCAGTAGGCAAATATGGCGTCTATGGGATGGAATACCCCGTTGGTCAGTTTAAGGGCACCGATCTGTCTGCTCCTCCCCATAAGGCACAGCCTTTTACTTTCTGCACCCCCACAATGTGGTACACAGGATCTAGCAGTGGCCTTGGTCTGCACACCAATCCCTGGTACTAACTCTAAATATCGGGTGTTATCACTGCTAGAAGCAGTCACTGCCTGCAAAAACATACTGCTAATCTCAGAAAGTGCGGTTAGTTAAAGGAACTTAGCTGAAAAGTAAAATCATTGAACAGAATTGTTCTCTTCTAACTCAAACCAGCACAGCTATCTAGAAGGCCACAAATGAGAGGAGTTAATCTGGCTGGACCAATGGGAGCTATATCTCTCATATATCTGATATATCATTTGTGTAGAAGTTGCCTTTGCACAGAGGCTGTCAGATCTGAGAATCTTGAGCTCTTAATGACAAGAAGATCTCCTCTCTCCTGCGGGTCTATGTTCCCCGCCCAATAAATGGCTCAGGTAGTCAACAAGTATTTGTTTACATGGGGTAGTAGTTAGGAATACTCCAAGTCCCAAATACACTTCTGCATCTTCCTCACTCGATAAGATCTCTGCCCATGAGGGAAACCCACCACATGTACTCTGTTTCTGATTCCTCCAGGCACCTAGAATATTTTTCCTGCAATTTAGCTAGCTTGGTGGAGGGCTAGGGAATGGTACATACAGTAGTGTGGGCTTCTCCATCCCCCTGTTCAGCAGTTTCAGTTTTATTTAATGGTTGAATCTGTACTGGTTGGTGGGTAGGGTTGGAGTCTTCCTCTAGATCATTGTCACCATACCACATGTCACGATACCAAATGTCATCTCCCATATTTTGGGGTCCTCACAACGTAGCACCTTATGGCTGTGCTGGACTAAATCAGAAAGTAGTTTTTCTAATTGCTCATTTTTACTTAAAAGAACACCTGCTCATTTTTCCAGTTTCCCCTGTGTCTCCTTCTCAAAAACCAAAGATGTTTAAGTACCCCGTTCTCCGACTTCAGAGCTGCATATTCTACATTTGAAGTTTTTTTCAGGAAGTGGGGATCTTTTGGTTTTTTAATCTGCACGCAAGATGAACAATCAACCAAAACGGCACAAATAACTCCTTTATCTTTCCCCCTTTTTTTTTTTTTGTTGTCTTTTAACTCCTAAATTGCTCTGTTCTCTGTACTATCTTGTCCTCGTCTTTCCAATATTGCCAGGCCCATTCTATCCCTGCCTGGGATGGCGTACACCTGTATTTTTGAAGTAGTTTATCCATGGCAATCCTGCCAGCTATACCAATTTAATGTTGCATGTAGTGATGGATAAATTTGATCAGAGATTAATCCTGTTGCGTTCTAGCCAATTGTGTGTGTTGACCTTGGCTGAGCACCGGGTACCCACCAAGTTGCTCTATCACGTGCCCCTACCTCTCTCAGCATGACAAGGGGAGAGAGCGTGAGACTGTCCCGGTTTGAGACAAATTCAGAGGGGGAAATATCCCCTGATGGAAAGCAGGCCCCTCTCCCCACCAAGTTCGGGAAAAGAANGGAAAGAGTCAGTGGGTGACGATAAAGGCGGTCTAACGGAAAAGTAAAAAGCAAGGCCGTGCATGTGAAGAGAAGCAAAGATTTTTGTTCTCTACTTCCCATTAGCAGGTGACGCTAATGCCTTTTCCAAGAAGCAGGGCTGCGGTACACATAGCGGTTGCTCAGAGGACAGCATCTTCTCAAATAGATGCCCCGACCCTCCTCCTTTTCTCTCCCTTTTATACTTGAGATGATGTCACACGGTGTGGGATATCTCTTTGGTCAGTTTGGGTCAGCTGTCCTGACTGTGTCCTCTCCCAAGATCTTGCCCACCCCATCTCACTGGGCGGTGGGAGGGAAGATGTTGGAAAGCCAGCCTTGGTGCTGTGCGAGCGCTGCTCAGCAGCAGCCACAACACAGGTGTCTTATCAACAACCTTCTACCTCCCAATACAAAGCACGCCACTGTAAGAGCTGCTATGGGGACCATTAACTCCATCTCACCCAAATCCAATACACCAATCCTCAGAGATTAGCGGACCCAAGGGTAGCGGGACTTACCTCTTAGTGGAAATGCCAATGAATGTGACTGCAGGTCAGACAACAGATACGTGGACAACCTGTCTTCTGTAGGTCTGGACACATTCAAAAGGAGCAGTTGAATACACAAATAGTATGGTTTATTTACAGGTAACATGTACAGATTTTTTTAACATTGTCATCAACAAATCACTATGATGCAGACTAGCTCTGCAGCTCTGGAATACAACTGCAATCAAAAGCTTGATTGCCCAGGGAAGTACACTTCCTGCCCCTCACCTTCCCTTGGTAGCCCTTTCACAACTCCAACAACCATGGAGCTCCTACCATTGCTTTATCCTCTTTGGACACTAATGTTCACACCATGGTGGATTTGCTCCCACCAGACCCCAGCTCCAAAATAGAAAACCTCCAGCGATTGCTCTCTAATGAAAGACACTAGATGGAGTCAAAGGCAGCCAAGTGGTAATGCCACAGTTGATATAGCCAACACTTTTTCTCTATTCCTATAGTACCAGAGTTCAGGTCACAGTTTGCTTGCACTTGTAGGGGTATCCAGTACAACAGGAATCGACTGCCGTAGGGGTGAAAACACAGTCCCACCGTTTGCCGTGGACTGATACAGACTGCATTGGAGAAAGGTGGAGCTCCAGAAAACTTGCAAAACATTGACAATAATGTTGTATGGGGCAACACAGCAGAAGAAGTTTCTGAGAAACGGAATGAAATAATTTAAATCCTGAAGGCTGGTTTTGCCATAAAATGAAGTAACGTTAAGGGATCTGCACAGGAGATCCAATTCTTCGGAATAAAATGGCAAGATGGGTGTCACCAGTTCCCAATGGATGTGATCAACAAGCTAGCAGCTATGTCCCCACCAACCAGTGAAAGGGAAACACAGGATTTCCTGAGTGCTGTGTGTTTCTGAAGAATACATATCTCAGACTATATCCTGATTGTGAGCCCTCTCTACCATGTGACCCAAAAGATGAATAATTTTGAATGGGGCCCTGAGCCATCTGAATGTGGTCTTTGAATAAACTAAACAGGAGATATTTTATGCAGTAGCTTTTGAGCCAGTCCAGGCAAACATGCTATTTACTGTAGTTGGGAAGAATGGTCCTACTTGGAGCCTTTAGTAGAGAGTGCCCAGGGAGACCCTGAGTTGAACTCTAGGGTTTTAGAGTCAGGAATACAAAGAATCCAAGGTCAACTACACTCCAACTGAAAAAGAGATGAAGGAGTTTGAGATGCTTCAGATATGGTCGGGATTGAAGCCCAGCTCCTCCTGGCACCTCGACTGTCGGTGATGGGCTGGATGTTCAAAGGGAGGGTCTCCTCCACACATATGCATCTGATGCCATGTGGAGTAAGTGGGTTGTACTGATAACACAACAGGCTCCAAAGCAAACACCAGTCACTCAGGTATTTTAGACGTTATCATAGATTAGCCAGAAAGCAAAGATTTTGGACCGTTGCCAGAGGAGGAGGAGATGTATGCTGAAGGGGCCCCAATGTATAATAAACTGGTAGAAAATGAGAGGCAATGTGCTCTCTTTACTGATGAGTCCTGTCACATTGTGGAAAAACATCACTGATAGCAGGCTTCTCTGTGGAGTCCCACATGACAAGTAGCAGAAACTGCTGAAGGACAAGGTAAACTGTCAGTTTGCAGAGACAAAAGCCATCTAGCTGTCTTTAGACATTGCAGGTCGAGGAAAATCACCAGTGCTCCGTGTCTGTACTGATTTATGGATGGTGGCAAATGATCTGGTTGCAGCAATGGAAGCAGAGCAGCTGTCAGCGCAGCCGTAAACTCATCTGAGCTGTCACATTGTGGCAAGTTGTGAAAGTATGTCACATAGATGCTCACATACCCAAGAGTTGGGCGACTGAAAAATATCAAAACAATCAACACGAAGATTAGGCAACATAAGCATGAATTAGTCATGGCTCAGTGATATGAGAGTCCATGACACTTCAAGCCATCAAGGAAGAGATGCAACATACAGATGGGCTTGAGATCAATGAGTTAACCTGACCATGGACACTATTGCAGAGGTAATCCATGACTGTGTGGGGAGGTGAGCGAATGGCCATATGGTGCTTAGCTCCCAGCCGAGTCTAAAACCACAACATAGCCCTAGGGTCTCAAAATGCCTTTAAGTTAGAACCGTGACCTTCCCTGGGCCTTTCTGTATGCCCCTGGGGCCACTATGTGCATCTCAGTGAGACCTTTGGACATCTAAGTGCCTTCTGGTGCTTGTCAGGAGCCTTCCAGTGACAATTCTTTGCTTCCCAGAAGCTTCTGAGTGCCATTCTATGCAGCCATGGGGCCTCTGGGTGCCCTTCCTTGCACCCCATGTACCCATGAATGCTTTTCTGTGCTCCTCCGAATGACTTTCAGTGCACCCCAGGACCTCTGCCTTTGCGTGACCTAGGATCCTCACTCAGCATTTCCTAGAACAATGTTGTTGAGTAAAAAGCACCAAGAGCTTGGGCTGCTTGTAAAGACATGCCAAGCATGCAGCAAAGAAAGTAAAATAGCTTGAGACTGCCAGAAGAGCTGGCTCTGGTGGTTTGCATCGGTTGCCAGTCTTACTCTCCCCTCTTCTAAAGCTTGCCATGTTTTGTCTTTAACCTGTAGGACTTTTCTGTGTTGCAATCAAATTTGTTCAGTTAAAGTGAAGTAAAAGTGTCCCAGGAACACTTGAGTACTTCCAGAAAGTAGATAACTAACCAACTCCTGTAGTCCATAAGCACACTAGTTTAATAAGTCATCAGTTACAGGAAATTCTTGCACAATTTTGTGCCTTTGGTGCTGAGTTTGCATGTCTCACGGCAGCTTGTTCTCTACCTCATGGTGTGTTACTAATTATCCCCATACCTTAGATACATATTTTTTTGTGAAAACAATTCTGAAAATTAACTTGTGGTGGCATTTTACAGAGAAGGCTATTTCAAATATTAGACATGCACCAAAATTACACATTCTTTGAGTCTTTCTGTCTTACTTGTCAGTCCTGTTAATGGGGTTGGTGAACCCCAGGTTTGACTCTCTGCGGTTGTGGAAAATTTAGACTGCAAAACCTAAAAGCAGACATTAATATAAAAATCACTGCTCAATGTCATTGCTTGTGTATTGGTAAAATTCAGCATTGTCCTTCAGATTGACAGTATTAAAATCTTAAAAGTGAGAAGTTTAAATACAGTATTTTGTATTAATATTGCTCTTGGTGTTATGCATTATAAAACATATTAAGGGCTTAGCATCTTCTCCAGCAGTCATCAAAATGGAGGCTCGTATTTAAGCACATGAACGCTATCGCAGAATCCACACGTAAATGGACCAAGCGCTTTGCTGGATTGGAGCCAGGCACTTCCCAGCAAGCCAATACTTTTCACAGAGCAGTTGATTTGAAAAGTTCACCCTAGGCTCCCAGGCACATTGCGGATGTAGTCAACAGAAATAAATGAATCTGGTTGGGCTTCAAAGGACACTCCATCAGAGCGCAAGTATTTCTTGGGAAGCCCTGTCATTTTAATTAAGCTAAAATGAGTCACGGCGACTTTCTTGCTCCATTGTGGTAAAATATTTTGCTTTAAAGTTAACATTTTTTTATCGCTTCCTCTTCAAATTAAATGTTTCGTTGTTTCAGTTACTATATAGATGCAACACAGATTATAGTTAGAGCATCACACTTGTAGCTCTAACTGCCACAGTCTAATATTTCATTCACATTGGAAGAAATCGGGCTAACTCTACAGTACCATGGTCATCAGTGGGAGCAGGTAGGCAGCATTTGCCTATAAATAACATCACTGAACCAACTTATTTGTGAAGGAATCTTTCTCTCTTAAATTTAGGTGTCTAAGTAGTATGAATTATGTAAGTGTAAGATGGTGTTTGTTGTTGGCTCCTTTCTTAAACCTGGAGAGTGATAGTAATGCCTGTGGGCCATGCTCCAGCTGCCTGGAAGAGGATATATTTCCACTGCTCACAGGGGGACCTGGGATCAGACTTAGTGAACTAAGTATCAGAGGTAAGACATCTTACCATGAGGTAAGATGAACTCTGTCTTGACAGCAGATTTAATTGAAGCAATGGCCTGGATGAGGGATGATATTTAGTAAGCTGAATGGCTGAGCCTAAAAACCAAAACCTTGGTTTTATGTACCCTTCTTTTTATTATCAGGCTTTCCTCTTTAGCCTTCTGAATAAACTGTGTTTTCTTCTTCCAACATAGAAATTATAAACTCCTCAGGTATATGACACCATCAGTGTCTTGCTTAAACAGTGCGGACTAGGGTCTAGGGCCATATGAAAACCCTGTGCCACCCTGGAGAGCCCCTGAAAGATGGGGCACCAGCGATGACGCTTTCTCTAGTAATTTTACCAATCAAGCACATTGCTTAGTTTTCTTTTTCTTTTGACTTGTGTGAACAACTTGAACAGTTGTTAAACCACTTCCACTGTATCTGGTTGGCATTTGGCGAGATTCTGCTGAACAAGATGTGATTGAAACACTCTTGCCCACCTTGTCTGTCAGCAGGCTGGAGTGTAAACACCAGAGTAGGTGATAGTGTCCTAGCACCAGTATTTACAGAGAGAGAAATAAATAAGTTGCTAAACCTCAAACCATATAATTCGTCCAGTTCAAGAGTCCATTTTGGGCAAGGATGCCAAGTGACTTTTTGCCTGTGGCCTTCTTTTGAAAGTACGGGCTGTTTGAGAAAGACTCCCTCTCTCTCCCTCTCCCCATAATTTGTTTTTGAAGGCAGATTCAAAGGTCTCCACTATCTCTTTACTGCAGTAAGAATGTCTGGGAGGGAGGGGCTCAAATGAACGCACCTAAATTTCCCCAGTAAAGTCAGGTCACATACCTGATATTTACCCTACACATATACTGCCGTATACATACTACATGTGCACCTGCACATGCCATATGCATCACCTAACATGCCTGATTCATGCAAGGAGTGAGGACAACTGACAATATCCTACAAATGAAACTCCGGGCAAGGACATCTTTGGTGAGGAATGGCCCTTCATGCATTGCTGGCATCTCACTATATTAGAGGGTGATATTTCCACTTGAAGGCTGCAGGTACAATGTGGGAGGGTCAATCACGAGCTCACAGGGCTAATAATGTTATCAGTGTAATCACCAGGTATTAGAGGAGGATTATGAAGGTATGCAACTTGTAGAAAAACACAGATTGTGCAAGCTCATTTCTGTTGCATTATTATTCTAGCTGCTCAAAAGTAGGGATGAATACAGCCAGGAACCCATCCACAAAAGCTAGTGATGAAAGGGGGTGACTGATGTCAGCTAATCTCTAAAGAGTCAAATCATATTTGCATCAATATTCATGTCTTTTGCACACACTCACAGGAAGCGCAGCAAAATGGTGCGCTTTTCTTATTGGAAGTTATTTCCAGCTCAAATTCTGTGAGAGGGATGGGAACTGCAGATTGCTTGTGAGAAGTCTGTGATGTGTGGTACTTCTTACAAAGATAAAAAAGAACAAATGAGAAAAAAAACTTAAACTTAATAGAAGGACACACCAAAAAAAAGTATGAGAGAAGAGAAATTCTGCATTTAGCTAATTCCTCGAATACAGTAATCAAAAACTATTTAAACATTTCATGCTAGGTTTATAAGAACATTGGCTTCCACGAAAGTAATCCTGTGCTCCTGAGAAAATTATGAAATAACAAAAGGTTAGTCACAAAAAGTATAGGATGAATCCATAATTTCCTTCCTGTCTCTAAACTAAAGAGCAAAAACAGATTTAGAAGAGCCCAAAAACAGTCAAACAATGTAAGATCACTGGGTCATCTAGTCAAGTGCTGGGGTATGACAACTCGCAGCTGCTTCAAAGGGAAGAAAAGAATGTTTCACAATGAGAGAAATGTGCAGGGTATGCTTTGTAAGTGCCCGGTCCTAGTAGGTACGTTGGACTAAATCCAAAAGAGAAAGTTTTTCCGAGGCCTTTCTGGTTTTTTTTTTAGCAATAGCCACACGAGGGCAGTGAGCCCTATTTTGTACTGAAGAAAGTCTTTTTTTCCCTCAGGTTTTGAATCTGTTGCACAAAGTGCTTTTTCAATAACATACGCAGCTGATATTTGCGCACTAAGGATGTAATGTGAGGCAGTGCAGCATCTCACCAAGTTTTCAAAGTGAGAAACACTTTGAAATCCTGAATCGAATTTAGGATTCAAGAAATTAAGAATATTTATTAGGGACCTATTATTATGGCCTTTTAAAAATGACATTATTCTAGAGCATGGGATTTTTCCATGTGTATTCTATCTACAAAGTAATTTTCATGTATTTATTTCTAAAACAAAAATATGTCTGCATCAAGTTAATGATTCAAATCATATTAGCTTCCTAGAAAAGCCATGTAAAATCAATCACTGGCAGAGTCATTAAATTTGCTACAAACATTAGGACTACATTAACATATCCTGAGAAACACTGTTCTACTATTTTCATGGCCTTCAGTAGAAAGCCATCTTTCCTTGCATTCTGTTTCACAATACTGCTTTTCTCCGCTATTCTTTCTTGCACAGCTCTCATAGAATCATATATCATAGAACAGTTTGGGTTAGAAGGGATCTTAAAGATCATCTAGTTCCAACCCGCCTGACGTGTGCAGGGACATCTCCCACTAGACCAGGTCGCTCAAAGCCCCATCCAATCTGTTCTTGAACACATCCAGTGATGGAGCATCCACAATTTCCCTGGAAAACCTCATCGAGTGTTTCACCACTCTCAGAGTTAAGAATGTCTTCCTAATTTTTAATCTAAATATCCCCTCTTCCAGTCCGAAGCCATCATCCCTTGTCCTATCCCCACAAGCCTTGTAAAAAGTCCCTCCCCAGCTTTCTTGCAGGCCCGCTTCAGATACTGGAAGGCTGCAACAGGGTCTTTTTAGAGCTTTCTCTTCTCCAGGCTGAACAACCCCAACTCTCTCAGCCTGTCCTTGTAAGAGAGGTGTTCCAGTCCACTGATAATCTTTGTGGCCCTCTTCTGGATCCGCTTCAACAGGTCCATGTCCTTCTTGTTTTGGGGGTTCCAGAGCTGGACATAGTGTTCCAGGTGAAGTCTCATGAGAGTGGAGTAGAGGGGGAGAATCATCTCCATTGACCTGCTGGCCACACTTCTTCTGATGCAGCCCAAGATACAACTTGGGCTTTCTGGGCTGCACTCCAACATTGTTGGCTCATGTTGAGCTTATTGTCAGCTGTTACCCTGGAGTCTTTCTCCTCAGGAATGCTCTCCATTCATACTCCACACAGCCTGTATATGTGCTTGATACTGTCAGAATTCAGGTGCAGGACCTTACACTTGGCCTTGTTGAACTTGATGAGGTTAGCATGGGCCCACCTCTCCAGCCTGTCAAGTTCCCTCTGGATGGTCCTTCCAGTGTGTCAGCCACACCACACATCTCAGTGTCATCCACAAACTTGCCGAGGGTGCATCGATCCCATTGTCCATGTCACCGACAAAGATGAGACAGCACCTGTCTCAGTACTGACCCCTGAGAGACTCCTCTCATTACTGGTCTCCACTTGGAGATCGAACAATTGAACACAACTCTTTGAGAGCAGCCATCTAGATAATTCCCTTATCCATCGAGTTGTCCATCCATCAAACCCATGTCTCCCCAATTTAAAGAAAAAGGTGTCATGTGGGACAGAGTCGAATGCTTTGCTCACGTCCAGGAAGATGATGTCAGTTGCTCTTCCCTTATCCACCAACACTGTAACTCCATCACAAAAGCCACCAAATTTGCAGGCATGATTTGCCCATGGTGAACCCATGTTGGTTGCCCCCAACCCCCTCCTTGTTTTCCGTGCCCCCTAGCAGAGTCTTCAGGAGGATCTGCTCCATGATATTGCCAGGCATTGAGGTGAGATTGACTGGCTTGTAGTTCCTCATCTCACTTTTTGAAAATGGGGTTTATGTTTCCCCTTCTCCAGTCAGTCAGAACTACACCAGACCTTCATGACTATTCCAATGTGATGGAAAACAGTTTAGCAATTATATCTATCAGTTCCCTCAGGACCCTGTTGAGTATCATGGACCTTCACATACACTATATTGTCTGGAATCTGATTTTACTTACAGTAAGCAGATCTTCCTTCTCCTAGTCCCTGCCTTTGGCTTCTGCAACTTGGGCAGCGTGGCTGAACCCTTGCCAGTGAAGACTGAGACAAAGAAGTCATTCAGTACCTCAGCCTTCTCCATATCCCTCATCACCAGGTATCCTGTTGCCTTCCAGAGAGGGCTCATGCATTCCCTAGCCCTCTTTTTATCACTGATGTACCTGTAGAAGTTTTTCTTGTTACCCTTAATGTACCTGGCCAGATTTAATTCTACCAGGACTTTAGCTTTCCTAATCTGATCTATTGTTGTTTGGATAGCTTCTTTGTAATCCTTCCAGGTCACCTGTCCCTGCTTCCATTCTCTGTAGACTTTCTTTTTGCATTTATGTGTGTCCAGGAGCTCCTTGTTCACTCATGTAGGCCTCCTGGCTTTCTTGCCTGGCTTTCTTTCCTTCCTCTTTTTTGGTACACGTTGCTCCTGAGCTTGCAGGATTGTCCTGGAATACTGACCAGCTTTCTTGGGCCTATCTCCCTTTCAGGGCTTCATACTGCCAAGTAGATCCCTGAAGAGATTGAAGACTGCTCTCCTGAAGTCCAGGGTGCCGCACTTGCTGCACATCCTCCTTGCTTCCCTGAGGATCTTGAAGTCCACCATTTCGTGGTCACTGCAGTGAAGGCTGCCCTTGAGCTTCACATCAGCCATAGGCTCCTCCATTCAGAAAAGTATAGTCTTTGAAGAAGAAGTGCAATTTCAGTCCCTTCTGTCACCAATCCAATTCCTTGCATATTGTCATATAGAAGAACATTGAGACTTCTTGGTCCTATGTGATTTTAGTATTTCCATATACAGATGGCTTTCTTATCTTAGCCACTTTTTCTATGATCCTCCTGTTCTTTCATTAAAACAAGGATATATTTATGTATGGCAGTATTGTAGTCATCCAGCAGATCATCTGTGCAATTGTTAAATTCATTAGTTTCCCAGTCAAAAACGCAAACTAAACTTATTCTCACAGACAATGAAAGTGTAATGCTCCAGTAGGCAACACGTGGGAGTTTGCAATAGTTGTTCCCTAACTGACAGTATTTCGAAAACCAGCCTGGCAGATATGGCATACCTAGAGGAAGCTGAGCTTGGGTGCAAATTTAGTAAATAGCCCAGACAGTCATATATATTAAATTTCTTTAGGTCCTGGAAAACTTGTTTGTGAAACATGTTGATCTGTGTTTCCAGTCACCTTTCCTTATCTGTTCTCATCTCTTTATATGGTTTCAACATGTGCTTTAGATACATAGAGGCAGAATTTGTTCTTGGTGTACGTCCACAAAACTGAGCAGAATTGCACTGAATAGAACTGTTCAGTCACAAACATGGCCAAAGTCCACTGGATGCTGTACGTCACTTCAAAGAGTAAGCTAAACAGCACAGAAGTACTTGTGAACTGCTTGGTTTACTTTCTGCTGCCCATCTTGATAGGAGCTGAAGTTAATATTGGTAAATAGGTTAGTCAAACATTTTGCTTTCTGATGGTTTGATAGGTTGATGAACACGAGGTCATTAAACATGACTAAATATTTCAATTTCTCCAGAAACTGACAAATGTGAAGATGTTTTTCTTAGCTATTTATCCACAGAGCTAATCTTTCACCTGTTTATTATATTTAGGGGAAGAGTAGCACAAACTTCACTGCCTCCTGCACCAACGCGTAAACCACTTCTTCCAGTCTTGCTCTGTTTTTATTTATGTAGATACATTAATGTGCTCAGGAAATACTGAATTACAAAATATTAAGGCAATACATTTTGCCAATTAAGTGAGAAAGAAAGATCAATGTGACAAATTGTTTGCTCTGGAAGGTGCTCCCTCTTGTAAGGAGGAGATAAATCCAAACAGCATAACAGAAAACTATAGAATAAAACAACTCTCAAACCAACTTCTGAATCTGGTAATTCTTCAGCCTTTAAACAATTTTCCTGTCTAGTAAGGCCTTAGTGCTAAAAACTAGCCGTTGACTTTGTTGGTGTTGGCGTCAATTTCTGATGGGGGAAAAAGGAAAAAAAAAAGTCTTGCTCGATGTCAGAGATTCTATGGTAGATAAATGAAAGGAAGATGTAGGGCTTCTAATTTAAGCATTCATGAGCACTAACAAAGATCCTGGTTTCACAGCTACAGCTTTGAGCATTATAATTGGAATCCAGTTTAAATACAGTAACACTGCATTTAAAGCACATTATTGGACAGTCTGCTAACTAGACCATCACCCTATGCTGCTTCACTCTTAGAGAACCAGGGCTGGCATCAGAATATTCCCACTGATTCACAGCTGTCTTAAGCAGGTATGTAATCTCAGCACAACTGTGGGTACTGCCCATTCTGGGTGCTATCTGTGAGTATTTGGCACTGCTTTGACAGCTGTGCTGGCCCCCTTACTGACACAATGTTCCTAGAGACTGCTTGAGAGGTTCTGACAATGTTTGCTTCCCTTCTAAATGCATGTTTCCTCTCCTTCCAGTAAGGATGCAAAAAGATTCAAAGTGTCGTCAGGCTCAGCAAAGGCATCAGGGCACAACAGGAGCCGAAAGTGAGGAGAGTGAATGCCAGAACCCTGCAACAGAACTCACACAGGCAGAGAGAGGAACTAAAATATCTTTACACAAGTGTTAGTGCGATTAATCCACAAAAGAGCAGTGATATTTGCTGTCACAACAAGCACACAAGCATACCAGAGTATTTGATGAGGAAGATGATCAGATTGAGGCCCAGCAGTCATGACAAGGATAACACACAGAGCATCACGCCACACCGGACCTGCCCCCAGCAGCAGTCTACACACCACTACTGCTTGTGAGGAGAAACCTGGATGTGCAGTATAACTACGCAGGGAGATTTTAAACAGCTTTTCCTCCGATGCAAGTACTGTCCTTGTCCAAGATGCTTCTGCACTTCATTTCTTGTGTCCTGCTCTAGTTTCTGGACCTTTTCCCTCTTCTTACCCACTCAGCACTCTGCTTTGCTTGAGTTGGTGGCACTATAGAAGTTAAAGGAAATGCATTGAAAATAAATTATACTTTATTATGGCTGCAGATACAGAAAGATAAGGAAATTCAATAGAAAAGGTACAAAGGTAGATTTTAATTGCATATGTGCACTCAGCTTTGACTGAAAATGAGACTTGCATATGCTGCAAATCTACAGTGCTTTAAAATGTCTTGGTTATGCATTATATGCATGAAACAAAGTCTATGGAATTGAGCTCATACTGCAGCTAATTTATGGAAATCTACTTGTGAAATAGAGCAATTACATCACAGATAACTTTTACATTGTCATGATACTCTTTGGTGGGTACCTGGCGCTCAGCCAAGGCCAACCGGTGTTTGTTGGATTGGTTCGTGCCTGGTTATGTTGGGATATGGGGCATGGTTGATATCTCCTTATATTATTGTATTTTTGGCTCAGTTTGCCTTTTCTGTTGTGTCACTCGCAGTGAGTGGGTTTATGGATTCCTTTGTTCCCCTCGTGGTCGGCCAGACTATATCATTTTTGGGGTCTGTAGAAATAGATAATAAAACCTGAATGAGTTTCTCTGTATATTTTCTGCTGATGGCTGTGTCCTTTTTGCTGGGCCATGTAGTTAGCAAAACAGGCAGATAACTAGTATATTATAAATCATAGAATCATAAAATGTCTTGATTTGGAGGGGATCTTAAAGATTATCTAGTTCCAACC
>VWZK01012218.1:0-72703 GCA_013396935.1 Baryphthengus martii
ATAATAATAATAATAATAATAGTAATACCCCCTTTTCTCTAAATATATTGTCTGCACTTCACTATAAAACCTGTTTGATGTTTCTGAGACTCTTCTGATTGTCTTCTTACAGAAGATTTAAAGAAACTCTACAGAAGTAAAAGAAACCTTGATGAAATGTTAGAAGTGGAAGGTACTTGGTATTCATTAATAGACTTGATATCTGGTATGATAAGTCCTCAGACTTATGGTTGGTGTTGTAAGGTACATCTCATCAAATGCCTGCTCAAAGAAGGATCAGCTAGAGCCGGTTGTTCAAGGCAATGTCCAGTCAGGTATTTCTAAGGATAAAGACTCCACAGTCTCACTAAGCAACCTATTCCAAGGCTTGACAATCCCCACAATAACAAGTTGTTATTTTTTTTTCTTTTTTTTTTTTCTTATATTTAACTGGAATTTCCTGTAATTTTCTTTCTTTCTGTTGCCTCGTCTCTTTTTTTCTGGGTAACACAGAGGACAGTCTGGCTTCAAATTCTTTACTGCTCTCCTTCCCTCAAATCAGGTATTTATACACTGCAGAAGGTCCCCCTGAACAGTCTATTCTCCAGTTGAACTGTCCCAGCTCAGCCTTTCCTCATGTGAGAGATGCTCCATTGACTTAAACTTTTTACTGGCCCTTTGCTACATTCTCTCCAATAAAAGTCCACGTCTCTCTAATACTGGGGCACCCAGAGCTGGATGCAACACACTAATTGTGTCCTCACCCACAGTGAAGAGAAGCATGACCTCCCTTGATCTGCTGACAGCATTTTTCCTAATGCAGCCCAGGGTACGTTCAGCCTTCTTTGCTAGAAGAGCACACTGCCATCTCCTGTTCAATTTTGCATCTAATATCCCCAAGTCCTTTTCTACAAAGCTGCTTTCCACATGGTCAGCAACAAGCTTTTACTGGTACATAAGGGTATTTCTCCAGAGGAATTTCCCTGGGGAAATGTGTATTTCACTTTGCTGAATGAACTTCAGATTCCTGCAAGCCCTTCTCCAGCCTGCCCCTCTGAATGGCAGCACACCAACTGGATATAGCAGCCATACCTCCTGTTTTTACGTCATTTGCAAACTTGCTGAGGATGTCTGCCATTCCATTCTTTGGGTCATCAGCAAAGAGGTTAAATAGTATTGGCCCAAATATTGATTCCTGGTGCACACTGCTGGTGACTGGTCTCCAACAGGACTTCAGCATCATGCTGAAGTCCATTTCTGGCTCCTTACATACATTTAGCTGAAGTTTTATCATCTGTCCTTGTGCCACAGTGGCATTTAATTTTTCACAAGATAAAAACAGCTAATTTAAAATACTTCGAAACACTGTTAATCACACTTGAAGTATCTAATTACATACAATAATTTTGTAATATTATAAACCTAAAGTATTTATGGAATAATTAATTTTTTGTGTGCAAGTAAATTTAATCATATTAATGCTATAAAGACAAATTAAAGCACAGTATTTCTTCATTATATAAATATCCAAACCTCAAATTGAAATAACTCCTAATGTAATTGGAAGTAAATGCAGCTTTTTCCAAAAGGAATATTACCATCACTAACAATCTTGCTAAGTTATTATCATAGTCCCTAATTCTGAGTAAACACATCATAAAATTCCAAGGGAACTAGGGAAAAAAAAAAAAGAGAAAACAGCTCTAGGAGAACAGCCTCATATACTTCAACAGAGTTGAAGTTGTAATATATCAGAATATCAGACTATACGAATATGAGGAACTGATATGGGGAACCGTGAGGTTAGGTGCAAGTTCTGTGTGCTTCATAAGGCTGTCTTAATTTGAGTCAGGACAGAACTAATTCTGTTCAATGATTTTACTTTTCAGCTCAGTCTCTTCTAACTAACTACACTTTCTAAAGTTAATGTCTTATTTTTGTAGAGTGTCTGCTTCTAGCAGTGATAACACTTGATATTTATAGTTGCTACCGAGGACTGCTGTGCAGAAAGGCTCTTGCTGATACTTGCTCCTGAGATGACCAAGGTCACTGCTAAATCTCGTATTTCACATTGTGGGTACAGAAAGTAAAAGGCTGCATCTGCAGGGAGGAATAGACAGGAGAGGTGACAAGAAACTGACCAATGAGGTATTCCATCTCCTATATGTCATATTCATTATAAGGCTGAGGGATCACCAGAGCCAAGCTCTCTTCTTGAATGGCCGACATCTGTCCATTGTGCCATTGATCCCAGTCCATGTGTTCCTGAATCCAGTTCCAGAATTCAGCTCCTGAATCCAGTTCCTGTCTGCTGCTGAGTCCAGTCTGAGATTTCCTCAGTTCCTGCCCACAGCATCAGTGGTTATGGTGATGTAATTGCCATCAGCAGGGTGTGGATCAATACTGATTTTGTATATATTTGTTTATATTTGATTTAATTATTACTGCTTTCATTAAAGTTGTTTTAGTTTTCTTTTCCAATCTGTAAGTATCTCTCTCTTATTCCCTTTCTTTGTCTCTCTTTGGGGACTAATCTGTCATTTGTTTAGTTAGGGCCAGATCAGCCCTAACCTTTGACAAGGGCACACAGCAAAGTGTAACAGTTACCATGGGGATAAGTGGTGGTTCTCCAACAGCTGGTAAACACACAGGTTGTAAAGAACAAGGGTAGGGACTCTCTCTTCCATGACAAAAACCCTCTTGTATCTGTGTAAGGATTTTTTCTTTACATATCCCGTCTGGCAAAGCATAGGCTATAATTTAAATTATATGTGAACCAAGGCTGTCTAGCTTGCACAAGCCTGACATTCGATTCAGTATGCATGTCTTAACTACTCCAACTTACTTCCCTGAGTCCTTGTCCAAACGAAAAAAAAATTGGGTCTGCATGAAAGCTTTAAAATTTAAGAAAAGGTATCAGCCTTTAGGATTTCCTACTGCAGTGCAAACAGAACTGTGAATTGTTGAGCTTTGCAAATCGTGGTTAGAAGCATTGTTCAAGGAACCCGTTGCACTTCAACTCTGAGTTAACAGAGTAGGAGAAAAAGGGAAGGTAGACGTGTCCTCACTCTGCTGTCTGAAATACCAATTCTTTATGAGATTTTGGAGTCATGATTAGACAACTTTATTCACTAGTGCTTTTGTTTCTGCACTAACAGGTATTCTACATTTTAATACATTTTGTTGCTAACTTGATTTCATGGATGAATAGAAAAATCTCTTCCAGAGACCTGGACCAAAGACCACGTGTCAAATATAGAGCAGACTGGCCACATCTAATGAGTTCCTGTCCCTTTTTTCCTATACACTTTAATGTGCTTATTTTATTCTGGTGTGGTTTTCCAGTTCCAAGATTTTGAAACAATAACTTTGCACACCACAAGACTGGTGTTTTTATCATATGATAGTACAGTTTTGATTCAGGGGTACTGGAATTGTGATATAAATGCACATGCAGGTGTCCAAGAGCACAATACCTACAAGACTGATATTGGAGAAGTGCATAAGACTAAAGATAAACCCTGTCTCATCTAGCCATTGATTTGGGAGTAGTCGTGCGTACCTACTGCCTTTGAAATTGTCTGTTAAAGCTTCACAAAGCAGAAATAGAGAAAAACAGCACTGTGAATGGTTTAGAAAGACAATATTCAAGCTTGCTTCCTGATCTGCTTTATTTAGTAGCACAGATGTACTGGTTACTTTATTCCTCCACTTGAAATATTTTATTGCATTCATGGAGGACTCTGTGCTCTTCTTGGAGAGCTTTCTTCTGACTTTCTAGGGCTTTTTTGTCATCTTGAAGGACCCTGTTCTCTTGAAGGGCAAATTTCTCCACACTGAGGGCATTTTTCCTCTCACAGAGAGCTTTCTCCTCTTCCTGTATGACTTTGTTGTCCTTTTGGAGAGCCTTAAACTGCTTCTTGAAGGCCTTGTTTTCCTCCCACAAAGCTAAAATCTCTTGCTGAAGAGCTTTTTCCTCCATTGAGAATGCTTTTTCTCGTCTTTTGAGAGTCTTAGTCTCTTATTTGAGGACCTTTTGCTGTTTCTCAAGGTTTCTCAAGGTACTTTATTTTCTCTGAAGAGTCCCTATGCTACTCTTGAACGATTTCATTCTCTTCCCAAAGGACTTTGTTCTGTCTTTGGATACTTTGATTCTCCCGATAATAGGCTTTGTTCTCTGTACAAAAACTTTGTTCTTTTGCTGAAAGCTTTGATTCTCTTCTCGAAAGGCCTGATTCTTCTTCTATAGCGTTTGATTAAATACTATCTTGTGACAGGAGATGGCAAATGGGGGCAGCAGAGATAAGTTACGGATCTTCCTTAGAGAGTCTATAAGTCAGACATTTTGTCACTTAGCTGCACCACTCAGGTGCTGTGCCATGGTCCAGGTGGGTAACTCAACCTTTAATTTTCAGTACTCATGGAACTGAGAAGTTAACTGTCCATAAGATCCTACTCAGAACATCATATAAACAAACAAACGAACAAACAAGCAAACAAACAAATAAATAAATATAGCATTAAATGTGAAATAAAAATAAAGGTAAAGCAATACTGATATTTGACATGTATTGCAGGTATTGTATATTTTTGCACATGCTGAAGCGTATACAGCACATGAAATTTCAGAAGGCTGAGTTAATTATACTAAATAAAAAAGAAAGGATTTTTCCATGTAGAGTCTTAAAACTTCAGCAATCTTTCTCACAGATATATAGCAAGGTTATAGGCACTCATAGAGAAACCCAGATTATTAATATGTATACTTAATTGCAATTCTATTTCTATTTCTATGGTAATTATCTTGATCCAGACCAGGACAGTCTTGAATTTGAGTTTACCTTATCCTACAGAGACAAAAAAATATGTACATATAAATTTACAAACAATGTTTACAACACTTTCAGAGGTAGAGCTGGTGAACTCTTCTCAGACTTGATTATATGACCAGGATAATGTGCAATTAAATACTTTTTGTTGTTGTCTTTCTTCTATAGGAGAATTTTACATTGTTTAGA
Source organism: Baryphthengus martii (assembly GCA_013396935.1). Lineage (NCBI taxonomy): Eukaryota > Metazoa > Chordata > Aves > Coraciiformes > Momotidae > Baryphthengus > Baryphthengus martii. The sequence goes on from VWZK01012218.1 coordinate 4,998, forward strand.
TTGCAGTAGAAGTACAGTGTAAGTAGGAGTTTTAGAAGCTTAATTTCTATACACAGGACAATATTGCAATATCAAGCATGTCTTGGCTACATGCCTGGTGTTTGCTAGGAAGCACTAAACAATTAGCCACTATGTCAGTTAATCATATAATTCATATATACAGCTAAATACTTATACATGTATATGTATAGAACAAAGAAACTCCCAGATGTTCAGGGAAAGTATATTATGGAGTATCCAGCAGGAAAATTAGGATAAATTAAACAGTACTTACTGTTGTGTTATCCTTGAATCAGTTTGCCATCTGGCAGCTTGTGGCAGAGCTGTCAGTTGACGCTATCCTCAGTGATGTAATTTCAAAACGCATAGCATCAGTGACACAACAACAAAGGGCACTGGTGATTATAAAAGTTGTGACCATCTGAAGGTAAGCATAAGTATTCGTAGGGTTAGGATTCTCTAACAATGTAGTCTGTATTTCTCAGTATTTTTTTCATGTTTCTTCATCCATTGTGTTCATTCAAAACATTGTTGCCCAGATGGCTGAATAGTTCTTGCTGCTGGTATTGATGGTTGTCATGAAATATTTTCTTACATAGACTCTGAAAGTGAACTTTTACTCCTAGATACCTTTGCACAAATTTGGGACAACTGTATTTGGATTTTTTTTCTAAATTACAGTAATTCCATAGATATATAGTCTCTATATTATAAAAATTAATCTAGGATTTGTATTCAGAATTACAAATGTTTGAGTAAATTTAGCAAATGTACCTGGAAAGTGAGAATTTAATAATAAAAGAGCATGATTGTTTACTGCCTGTAATCTTCATTGTAATATTCTTATTTTCCAACACAAATAAAACCCATGCATTCTATGACAACTACTTTGCTTTGATTGAATAAGAGCATGAATTACTTCAGACACATGCACATCTTAGATTACACCAGTAACTTGTCTACTCTATGAATTTGGGGGGTGGGGCGGGGGGCAGAGGACTACTGTATACCAACTAAAGTATAAACCTGTTTCCAATATTTGTTATCTGACCAAAGCAACTGATAGGGTCTTTTTATTTAATCATATGCTATGTGCTCAGGATATTAAAAAAGTCCAGTGATCTTATAATGAGATGTGGTAGTTTCATTTAAATCACTGCACACATCACACCATCTCTTTGTGCTGTCTCTCACCTCTGTTCTGTATGTTAATTAGGTAGGGAACTGAAATATGGCATGTAAAATGCTCAGTAATCCCAGTAGATGAATATACACGACTCCCACTGAAAATTTTGCAGGATGATCAACCCTCTGAACATTTTTATTCAGGATATTTGATTCCTCTGCCTGTAAATGCAAATTAAATAGGCAAAGCAGATGAGTAATACTGAAATCTCTAATACCAATCAAGATCAGTATCTTGGGTTCAGGTATGTTTCCCATTTCTTTCCTCACTTTAGCTCATCAGGAACAATTGAGATTTTTTTTTTTTTCCGTGCTGATCACAAATATAAGCCTGAGCATTATAGCTCACTTAATTTTTCCTTCTGCCCTCTTAAAAATATCATTGTGATGAAGCAAAAATAAGTCAGTACCTGTTGTAGGTGTTTTCATGTGAAAATGTAAAAATTAAATTAATAGCAGTTATCTAGACATGTAGACCACTTCCTTTTATGATCTAGGAATAGAAATAATTGGAAAAAGTTTCAAAAAGTGACAAAGAGTAAGGCAGTATTTCCTCCTCAAGATCTTCTGGGTCTTACACTTCTGATTTCTCAGGACCCTGCAAAGAAAAAGAAAAGAAAATCTGGGCTTGGAAAACAAGAATTTTCTTAATCAAGTCCATAATTGCAATAAAACAATTCAGCTATAATTGTACCAATGTTTTACTCCACTAGAAATTGTTAACATTTTTTACCCATTAATGAAACAAAATGACTGAAGTATTAGGTATACCAAGAGTTAACAATATTTATCTGTAAAAATAGAAATACAGTCTAGCTTGCAATATTTTACAAAAGTTTAAAAGAAAGAATTTTAAAATCTTTTCTAAGGGTTCTCCACAGAGATTCTTTTATGATACCTGTACAATCACACTGCTGTTTGCTAATCATAAATGTGAAATACAGCAGAATTCTAAGGTAATTCAAAGAATAAAAAAGTTTAAAATCAGTTTTTATAATCTTTCAGGTATTACATTTTGCTATTGTAAGTAATTTTTTTAGTGAGCATATAAGTGAAAGCAATGAGATTATATCGCTGCAATGTAATGTGCAGATGCTCATTTCAAGGTGACAAAGTATGTAAGACTTAATATAGTAAAAATCACAGCCTAAGCAAACTATGATTTCAATTTACCAGTTCTTAGTTCAGGTTGTTCTGACCAGAAAGTAAAAATTATGTTTTTCAAGTTAAAGGTTTAGACTAGAAATTTTACATTACAGTGAAATGAAACAATCCAGACTTTTTTTTTAATAAGAACTACTCTGAGTGAATGTATAACACAACAGCACACATGGCATCCACAGAAAAAAAAGGTTTGTGTTCCTGCTGTAAGCCAGGCAAAAACTCAAATACAAATCAGTTTCACTTACATTCTTTTTGAATGCCCTCACCACCCACGTTTAGCTGTACTGCTCAGTGGAAATGAGTAGCAAAGCAGGCATATTCTTACCTTTTCAGGTGACACAAGCTAACAATTCTGATCAATTACTGACCACTACCTCAGAATAGCTAGACCTACAAAAAAAAAATGCCAAGTATGTGCAAAGAAAAACAGCATAGTTCAAAAAAGTAAGCTTCTGAAATCAAACCCACACACATTTCATAGCTTCTATTACATATGCCAGTTGCTGATGGATAAACCTAAAAACTCATATTGGAACCTAAAAATCTAACTAGCATATTTGGCCCATCTGGTGCTTTTACTATTCTGACAATAATATGCTGATGTGGCTTCTTTTTTAGATCATTCAAATGCACGATTTTCTCTCCCAGGTGGATATAAAATTTATGTTGTTGCTTCCAGGAGACTGAAAACCTGGACTAAGATAGATCTGTGCTCTACCTGCCAGAGATTAGCAGAGCACCGCAGAGAGCAAAAGTTGATGGTGCTGTACATCTGTGCATTCAACATTCAGTGGCACTAAGCCACTAGTCTCTTTTCTGCATGACCAACTGACTAATTACTGTACTTGGCCTTTTTGAATCCCTTCAATTAATGCAATGTGCAGTTGCACACAGTGATGAAGTCACCCATACAGAACAGAATCTGGGCCAGAATTAGGCTCCAAGTCCCAGAAGCACCTGTTACAAATACAAAGTGTCCAGATGGTCTGGTCTTTGTGGGAAAGTGTCAAGAATTGACTTATCTGTCTTTCTTACTTTTGCTTTAAGGTCATAAACACGATTCTTTTGAAGCAGACAATCACATTTAGTTAAAAAAAAAAAAAAAAAAAAAAAAAAAAAAAAAAGAAAGAAAGAAAGGAACCTTAGGATAAATGTAAAACCTGATACATTTGTAAATCTTAATAACTCAATGGAGCTCATTGTTATCACATTCTGGGCAGGCAAAAGGGATTAGCCTGTGATTATAATGCAGCATTCAATATAATTAGATAGATTTATCTAAACAGAGTTGTAAACCATAAAAATGTGATATATTCAATGACTGTAAATTTTGGTTTGTAAATTTAAACTGAAATCTCCAATCAGCTATTTTGCTTTGGTTTTGTTTAGAAACACTAGAAAATATTGCTCTTCTTTCACTCTTTTTTTTTATGGATATCAGTTATTTGAGTTTATAACAATGAGGAGTGGCCTTGAATGCTAATTTGCTTTCTAACAGTGTACTGTTTCATTCATGAGAGTTTTTTGTCTTTTGAAACACGATATTTGAGATCAGTGACTCCATTGGCAAGAACCATAGAGTTTGTATTCCATGCCTTCTCAGCTGCATGGGATGGATGAAGAAATAGTTTTACATCAGATCCTGAAAGCAGTGAGGACATTTCAAACAATAACCACGAACAATGGTAGTCATGGCTTCCCAATAAGACTGCTTTAACAGAACAAATCATGGACAATGTTAACAGCAGTAAAAGTAAGAACTGTTTGCTTCATGTGTTGCTGAAAGCTCCTCTACTCCTACTTTCTGTGTCTGCTTATTTCCTTCCTTCCATCCTGTCCTCTTTCTGCCCTCATGTATTTGCCCAACATGAGAGGGAAAAGAGAGAGGTATGTGTGAGAGAGAGAGCGTTGACAAAGGGAGACAGGAAGCTATTTCAGTAGAAGGAAAAAAAATAAGAGGATAATAAAACATATTTTCTGTCCACTAGTAATTTGGTTTGCATCAAATATTTTTATTCTGTTTAGTGTCTGTCAACTTTAAAGGTCTTAAACCCAGACTGCTGTAACTCTGCATGTTCACTTAGCACAAAAAGAAACACATTACAAATAGCTTTCTGAATTCTTAACCCTAATTTAAACAGCAGTAGTAACTGAATTCACGTCATTCACACTGGAACCATGTCTATTTTAATTATTCATGAGTACTGAGATAATATTGGCTACTATAAACTGTGTGAGAGATATCCAATATTTTTAAGCCTGAAGTATGGCAAGTAATAGCTACCATCAATAATTATGGATTGGTTTTATTTTGTAGTTGATGTATTATTTTCCTTGATTTTTTGGGAAACTATATGCTGAACAAAATTTCTGTGTTTTCAATGGCTCGAGAGACATTTGCTACTTGAAATAAATCTTCTAAGTGAATTAATTCACATGATGTTTTCATATACAAACATGAATAAATATTTTACTGGATTTCTGAAGGATCTTTTCACAGAACCAAGATTTGAATTTTAAAATGTGAAAAGAACACAAAAGAGGGAGTGATACTTTTTACATATTCTGAGAACAGAGAATTCAGTATTTACTCTTAATTGTAAAAAGAGGTAGTAAACCTGAGATGCTATTTTTGTTGAACATGTGGAAACACAAGAAACGGCAACATTATAAACATGTTATAAAGGCAGAGCTGTATTTCATTGGGTTTTATCCTCACTTATTTACATAGAAAACATGAAACACTGCATATCTGAGGTTCTAAGAAAGAACCGTGGATCCATCAGTGAATGGCTATGGCTGGACATTTTCTTCTCATAACATTTCAATGTTTTCACCTGGTTGTATCTCAGAAGTCAGCTGTGGAGCAGAGCTGGACTTTAGACCTACATATGTAGGCAAGTGTGCATTGTAAGGGAAAAATACTGGATCAGATCCAATGACCTGACAGAGGTGAGGCTGCTGCAGCTCCATGCTCCTAGTTGCAACCTGTAGTGAGGCTGAGCATTTATTCCCAGTAATCGCATGTGCACAGAGCACACATATTCACCACATATACAGACTTCACAGATCAAGACAGACACATTCAGCCCTCATACAAGCATAGTCTCTGACAGCAGCCTCATCCTGCTCCTTGGCTTAGCAGAATGGTCCACTAGTGAGAGCATATAGATCTACACATATAGGCACAAGGTGGATCCCTCCGGCAGCTGGGCTCAGTCAGATCAGTAGCTACCCCTGGATCTCTGTTTCCTTGGTTGCTGGCATTTGGACATCTAAATCCATGAGACCATAGCCCCATTCACATTGATTGTATAGACCTTCTCACGATCACTCTCACACACATATATACACATAGTCAGCACTCTGTTGGTCCACCAGTAGTCAGCTTTCTGTGGTTTTGGTCTTGGAGATGCACCCCTGTCTCATAGATCACTTATTGTTGACTAGTCCAGCATGATCTTTACTGGCCATCACACACTTACTTGCATGCCCGTGCTCTCTACAGGTGCTGGCACAACTAACACAGCTACCTCATAACCTGAGGTCCTACTCCAGCGTGAAGTTAAGCTGACAGTTAAGTCTACTCAGTCCAGCCACATGGGCCACATGCACTCAACTTATAATCTGACTCCCATTTCTGCACTAAGACCCCAACATACATACACACAAATTCCCTTTTTTCCCCAAGTTTTTGCTTTACTGAAGGAAAGAGCTAGAAAGGAATTTAATAAGAAAACAGGACAGGCTGTGCTGACGAAGCACAGGACATGGCCAGACAAGTGTATTGGTCAGTAAACTACACATAATCGGGCACTTTGTATCCCCTTATGAATCAATTTTCTCACCCTTGTTCCTCCTCAGATCACTTAAATCCATTTTTCTTCTCTTGGTTCCTCCTAAAACATCTTATAGTTAAGTCCTGTGCACTGCTAAAATGCTCTACCTCTGCAGCCATAACGTGTCTCACAGCCACAGGCAGCAACCCTCCTCCAAAACACCAGGTCTGAGGTTCTCCTGGGACAGCCCTGGGACACAGCCAAACAAGGTGTTCCTTCCTCTGAGTCCTTAAATTGGGTTCCTGATTGCCATGGTGCTCCTGTACTCTGTGGAGATGGGCCTTTGAAGGGCCAATGGCTCCTGTGATGGGGAAAGAGTAGCTAGGGCAGAGTACAACTTGGGCTTCTTTCCCACTACTGTCTCTCTATATTGTGGGCTTGCTTACGAGTTTTACCACATAACCTAATGTACATCTGCTAGCACACCTGCAGAGTCTTCTCAGTAGAGTATGTTTCTAGAGGCCAGCTTTCTCCATTGGAAAGTATGAACTGACTGAATGCAACTGTGAATAATCACAGCTATGAAAAATATGTATTTTAAAGCCACCAGTTGTATTGGAGAGGTGTTATTCTGTTGGAAACTCATATTCACGTCATTATCTGTACAATTGCTATAGGGCAAGGAATATTACAGGAATTACTAATTATGGAAAAGATATCTATTTACCTTTCTAAATGATAACAGATAATAAATTTATCTCCCTGACTGATAACTGAAAAATAGATATATCATATAAACATACCTATATGATTTTATACATGCTATTTTATGTATACACACTATATTATACATACATAAATTGTAATATACATAGATATTATTATAAATTACAAACTAGGTGGTTTCATGTCAATTTTTTTTGTTTGTTTTCATCTCACACAGAGTGAAATTCATCCCGCTTAAGTTCTGATGTCTAATAGCTAAGTATTTAAATCCAAATAAGTCATTTCAGACTTTCTTCATAGTCACTTCAGAAATATACGTACTTCCAGGGGCAGATACATCTCCTATTAACAACGGCATCTAAGAGAAGTAAAGTGAATCAGTACTGTCATCTACATGTGTTCATTAATCCAAGCTGACTAGCTAAGACTTAGATATGTGTATTACAGGTAAATAAAGTAGTTTGAATCCAGCATGATATAAGACAAAGGTAGAAAACTGCTAACAGAGAACATCCCCACGGCCACCTCTAATGCTAAAGTTTCTTTTATTACATCTTTTCTGCAAGACAAAATGTAATACAAGATCAAGAAACTAAATGTGGATAGTATTTTTCATTTTCTTTGAAAATGACTATGTGAAATTCATAGTCATAGACACGCAGGCCATTTAAGAGAAAAAGATCTAATTTACTGAAACATGCCAAATCAGTATCTGACAGGGAAAAGACACTTTTACAGTCTCTTCCTAACTTGATCCGACATGAATATGAAGGTAGAATTAACATCCAAAAGCATGTCACGCCTGCACTCCTACCTTTTCAATCAGTGACAGGCTGAAACTGTAGGTCTCCTCATCATTCTTTGTAATGGCAAAAGATCCTTTGCTCAGAGACTCACCTGAAATAAAAATCCTCATTTAATAATACTTCCTTAAAAAGACACATAACTTTTCTAGGAATCATTAACATCTTGCTACACTCAGAAAAGATAGTACCTCTTCATTTGCTAATGCCTTCCCAAATATACACCATGACAGAATTTGAAGTTAGATAAATACCCTGTGTTTGGATAAGTTACATAGAATTATGCTCAGTTGTATGTATATGCTTGGAAAGTTGCCCTAACCTTCTTGAATATTCTCCTCTACTTGTCTGATATTGATAAAAATCCATATCAGACTTTCTGTTTGGTGAAATCAGTATTTCAGATGATGCTCAGTTGTGGGACCAAGAAAACGCAAACTTGGTGCACTGGAGACATTTATATGCTATACACAGACAGCATAGCAGTCTGACTAAATTTCATTAGGGAAGTTTTTGGATGGAGGTTTTCTAAAAAATTATTTGAAAGAAGTTTAAAATTTGATAAAACATAAGGGAAATGGCTGACAGACAATTCAAGGTCACTTATAAAAAAACTTTAATGAAGGATGAAACTTACTGGCTGTGTAAAAGTGATTCCATGTTTTGAACTCTTCTTTTTTTATTCTGAATTGATATTATAAAAACGAACTCATATGCCTAAACCCAGGGTAATTATGTTCAAATCCAATCTGTACTACTTACTGCATTGCTTTTATGTCCATATTCCTGTTTTCCAATGCTTTTTGTTGTTCACAGCTAACAGAAAACACAAAGAAGAATTATTTAGCTTTAGAAAAGTGTATGAAATATATACACATGAAGTCATATATATAATTAATTTCCATGCAACTGCTGCCTTATTTCACTTTTTTTTTCTTATATAGAACTGTTCAAAGAAAAGTTTAGTTCTGAAATTGTCAGTTTCAACTCATCAATACTTCAATTAAAATTATATAAAAGATAAATAAAAATCTAGTATTGAATTCTTCCATGAAGTAACTTGGTTTATGTTAAAACTAGCAAGAATTTATGAGCTGTCAGTGTTTGGCAAAACCTTTTTGTGCCATTGACTTTCTATAACTTGTACTTTAAAAAGTACTTTTCAGACATTGAAATCACTGAAGTGGACCTTCTTTATTCCTGTTTTCTTTCTCAATAAACACACAAGATCAAACAAAACCAAGCAACTCTTTCATTCAATTAAGGATCTCTTATTTTGTAACTTTCTTTCGAAAAAAAAACAAAAAGCAACCAGAAAAAACCCTCTAGTTCCTATTTACTCTTTATTATAAAGGACTTATTTTTTACTTGTTTTTTTTTTTCCTTTACTGATAATTTTTTGAGGTCTGCAGCTGTAAACTTGGAGAAACCAGAGCTGGCCATCTAAATCATTTAACAGCTAACGTATCACCTTTATTGTCCTGAGTCCTTCATATTTTTTTCTACAGTTTCTTTTTACTGCTGCTGAAGGGAAGACTACCCTTAGAAAGTGATGTGTTCTAGAGCACCTCTTTAGTTGTCCTAATGTGTTAAGGGCTATAGGCATCAAATAAATCATCTACTCCTGCACAAACAACATACCTTCAACATAATAAACATCTGAGAAAGGCTTTAGGTAATTTCTGAAAAGATTTTTAAATGGTTAATAGCAACACAGATACATTCTCAAATATGTAGTTTGTACTGGAAATTTTAGAAACATACAGCTACTGTATAGAAAAAAAGACCCTAGTAAAGTGTGAGGATATTGTTAAACCAATTTGTTTTTAAGAAGAAATGTTTAGATTGCTTTTTAAAAGTTTAGAATAAGTATCTGTGTATTTGTTGAGGGGCCTGACACCAGTCATTTCTGTTTGGCTAGGGATGTGATTTGTCTCTAGGAGGAAGTACAATGCAATAATTAGAAAGGTGAAAAGGAAAAGACTGAAAATTCTGCTTCTGTTCCCGCTCCTGTGTCAGGCTCAGAACTTGCAGATGGTTCCCTCTATTTCTGGTGTGCTGAAGTATATTCTGTGGGATACTTCTGATAGTTCTGCCAGATCCCAAGTGTGTCTCACAGGAGAGAAAAATGAAACAGATAACTTGAAAAGTTGGAATTTTTTTCTTACATAGCTTTTTTTTTTTTTTTTTTTTTCTATTTGACCATACTGGAAATCAACTCTCCATTTAAAATGTTTCCATGTATTTCCCCAGTCTACTCCTGCAGGCTTAATATGTTTGTGGCCCTTTTCTTTGAAGGATTAGGTAACACCTCATATACCATCGTCAGTGCCATGTCCAGCAGCACATTGTTGTGTGTACCACAGCTGAGGGAACTCGTGTTTACAGCTGCATTGGGTGCAGGCTGAAGGTGTTGGTAGCACTGGGGCTGCAAGGGTGACCTCTGTGAGGAGAGGCTGGACACAAACAGTTCCATCCATCTCCAACTGATCCACCATAAGGCGTGGCTGAGCCAGCAGCCATGGTAGTTTGCCTGGGATAAAATGCTTGATGTGATATCTGTGGTACTTTCGATGTCTTTTTCACTGGAAATGTAGTCGAGACTGTAATTTTGACTGAAGTCCTGATGTTAAAGATGATTTGCTTGTGATTTACTAAATTTACTGTGTGATAATTTTGAGTGGTCCTGGCTTATGTTAGAGCAAATAACAGACCTCCAGAAGGATATTAATATCATTAACTCATCTAGGATAGCTAGAAAACATCTTGGGAAACTTGTGTGATTTTCTTTGTGTACTTTTTATTAGTTTAAACTTTTCAAATTCAATCTACAAAGACATTAATTCTACTAGGAAAACTAGTGTTTTTAAAAGGAAGTATTAAATTGATGACATTAGTAGCTGAGGCAGAATAGACTGCATCTGATTATCAAGATTGAATAACAACATCATCTAGATGACATAAAATGGTGGATCCAAAAATAGATCTACTGCCAGTTGAAAACAGTATGCATTTTATTGCTAAGTTATTAGTGTTTTTCTGGAAGAATATTCATCATCAGAGTGACACAATATAATACTAATTAGTTATTTGGGGGTCATATTTTTCCTTACTATACATAATCTGCTCAATTAGGTTCTGAACATGGGAAACATTTTGTTTAGTAATAAATTTAGTAGCTCCTCTACTAAAGGGAGCAATGGGGATGCACGTAGAGTCTGGCTGAAATCCTGAATGATGCAGTTTGTTGAGAAATATTTAACTTTGAAAACAGAGAAATAGAAATCACAACAGAAGCACTGCTTTTAGGTCTGTTTACTTTTTCTTCTGCCAGTGGCTTGGATCTGTGTGACCTTAATAACTTCAATGATATCACCGCTAAATTGCAGTGCAATGCCCTCATCAGTATACTGTGCCTGTCTGAAAAGTTACCTTACAGGCTTTAGAGCTGAAGTCCAAACAGCTTTCTAAAGACATATCTTCTTCCTGTGAGGTCCTTGCAGAGAGCAAACAAACACCTTGTCGGGGCACAACTTATGGTCTAAGGACTATACTGCAGCATGCTTATCTTCTGGACCTCATTGTGCACACAAAGTACAAACACAGAGCCATCCTAGCATAGTTACTGGATAGAAAATCTAATTTTGGGGAGTAACCAAGGCTAACATCTGTTAACCATGTGATTCACAAAAATGAAGTGTGTAATTCCAGTGCCTGAACATGGTGACATTTTAGATACTATATGTTAACACATGTGGGTGATGGCCCAATTCTCCTACGGGTCCTGTGTCATATCTACCAGCCCCACTGGTATGCTGAGTACTTTTTAGTAATTTAAATGTTGATATATAACTACATGACATCACCCAAATTGTTCCCTTGATTTGCCACGTGAAATGATCTTGAGTTACAGACCTAGAATCAACATGAAGAAGTTGAAATATCTACAGAAAGAAGAGCATTCAAGCAGTGACATGCAATAGGCTAAAGTTTCACAAGCTCTTTTTGGTTTGGAAAAGCCTGCCAAAGTTTGAATATGTTAACAAATGTTAGCTCAGCCCTGTAAGGCAGAAAAGCAGGTTGGAAATCTCAGTGGTAGTCTCCTCTAAAATGGTTTAACATATCAAACTTAGCCTGATTGCTGCCAGCATGGTTGTATTTATTTATTTATTTATTTACTGAAAACTCTGTACTGACAGTCTCACTTTCCACTTTCTGCTGTTATCAGAAGCAGAAACAACAAATGCCTTTATCTCTCTGCATTCCACTTCAGTCTTCCCCAAAGGCCAGAAGCTGTTTTTTATCAACAGCAGAACACCTCACATTTTAAACGTTTCAAGGTATAAAAGATGTGGTTTCTGACACTTTGAAAGAAAAATAAAATAATATTTTGCAAAATCATTCAGAATTGATCTGTAGTAGCACAAGGTTATACTATAGTATAGCTTTGTGAATGCAGTGAATTAATTGCTTATAAATAGCACTGAAATCAAAATTCTTATGTTCAATTGATAGATATTTATACATCTGTTTTGGTTTTTTGGGTTTTTTTTTGTTTTTTTTTTATTTCAGAAAGGACGAGATTTGCAAATTATACATATAACATACATTTTTGTAGGTTTTTTAAATATATTGAAACAGTGGCAGCAAAGCAGAGTCACTCACTGATGAGAAATTTCCTTCTATTAGCAAATTGCAAGAAGAAAAAGCTGTTAAGGAAAAAAATAAGTTACTTTTTTTCATAATTTGCATCTGAGATATTTATATACTAGAGTGAAAAATGAGTGGATCACAATGGTAGACTTTAATATAACTATCTAATCTCTGAAATGTCAGCTTATCATATTCTAAGGAGTCTGGACAGATTTTCATCATTTGGGATTGTCATAGAGATCTCTTTATCTCTGTATATCAGAATGGCTTGTTTATGAACAATTAATGCAACACTTATTTACTCTGTAGAGTAAACATAAGCAAATAGACTTGAGAAAAGTGAAATGGAAACTGCAAAGATCAGATGATTTGATGTGCTCTGCTTTTTTTTTTTCCTAGCTACCAAATTTTGTTGAGAATGTTCACATCTGTCTTCTTGCATAATAAAGTTGCAATTATGTCATTAAGAATGCAATACAAATCATCAGCAAGCTAGAAGAGAATGTTGTAATCTTAGCCAACAGGAAAAGAAGATTGAGAATGTAAGTAGATTTGAAATCTGCATTTTTCTGGAACTTACTATACATGAGAAACTGTGTCAGTACAGAGTGAAATGAATGGAAGACTAAGAACTACCAGCGTGGAAGTTGGTTGCCAGGGGGCTACTATGATACCTCAGGATATCTTAGATTGCACTGAATACCTACAGGAAGGAAAAAAAAACCATTGTGTCTACCACACACTGATGTGTGGGCAACTGAATTGAGATCCTATTGACTGTTCAGCTGAATAGTTAGCAAGGTTCCTCTGGAGACATTAGCAATACTGTCACATTGGAATTCAACTGAAGAAGGACAGATGTCTAGTGGTATCTGAAAAGACACAGCAGCATCTTATATGTCCTTCAAAAGCTTTTCCAGCTTAATGTGTGGTAAACAATAATTCAAATAAAGTGTTACATTTATATAAAAGATAAATCAAAACACCTGCATGCATGTTTGAAACCTCTGGTTTTTAATAAAAATTGAGTCAATCACATGCTAATAGAAGCCTTTAAAGTACATTTATTAAATCTCATATAATGTTTTGCCAAATATTTAATCAATATCACAGAGTTACAATATTTTAAACAGGGTTAATTGTGATGTAGCATTGGGGATTGATTTGAGGTGGTACAGTCACCCCACATTTAATAACCTCACTACTTAATAACTTAATTAAACCTACATGGAAAGTAGATGCAGATCACCAAAATACCAGAATTACTGTCTTTATTCAAAGTATGTATCTGTGACTTCAAAAAGGTGTAAGGAAATGGAAAACTGGATTTTGAAGGTCAAAATATTCCACAGAATAACTCCATTGATGCCAGCAGAATTATTATGAGTATGCATTTGCTTTCCTGTCATAAGTAGTATAAGGAAAAAAAGAGAAACAGTTTTACAGAGCTTCTAAATTAGCTCCATCTCATCTCTCCCATCTATTCTGTCCCACATTAATTCACCCTGTCTTCCTTTGCTGTAAATAACAAGAAATGAAAAACAATTCAGACTACCATCACGCTTCCTGAAACACATTTGTCAGTGGCAATTTTGAATGGAACATTTCCTACCTAAAGAGGTAGTTGATTAATTTGTTCATGTTTGAACAAGAGCTCGAGAGGCAAAACCAAAACACGTCTTTGTTTTTCAGATTGCAAAACCTGTAATAGACAGAGTCCCGGTCTAACTGGGGAGGCTAAACAGACATGTAGCCTCAACTGTGTCATATGACCTTGGTGTGTGTGACATAGTAGTCACGAGGGAAAGAAAGAGAAGTGAAGAACTCTCATGGTTTTTCCCTGCATTGCGCTAATGCAGATTAAGTGAGCGACATCTGCACCTATCTGAGGTATCTCTGCTTAAATTAATTTAAAAGATTAAACTAGTGTAATCTGAAGCATTCGCTGGTATTAGTAAAAATAAGCTCGGGTGACAGACAATTGCCATTTAAGATCAGCTCTGAAGAGTCAAGTCTAGTCTACCAGCTCTGTAAATGACCACACATTGTGATTAGGCATTGGACATGGCAAAACAAAAAGTTTCATGCAGGTTAGTGCATTCTTCTCGCTAAGCTGCTTCGTTTGTCTCAATACTCAACACAAAAAGACATTTGTTGAAACTGCTCTCCTCAGCTAATTTTGGACTAAAACAGCTTATTAAGAAAAACTTACACTGCACCAATGATGATACCTGTATCTTTTCCAAATGATCTGATGTGAAATCTTTTCTAATTTCTTTTCCTTCTATGGCTTAGCGTATGTGTTCTGATAGAAGTAAAATATATATTCTGACATAAAATACAGAACTATTTTTTTTTTTTTCTTCTGTATCTATGGGCCAGTTGTGAATGTTTATCTAAATATACTGATTTTGGAAGAATGTGAGAATATTACTGATGAAAATAAACACACATAATAGGTATTTAGTAAATCCTTACCCAGTAGTATTTCTTTTATTCCTTAACTGGTAGGAAAATTCCTATCATATTAGAACTCAAAAGAAAGAAATCATAAATCCAAATACACAGAAACAAATAAAAGCTGAAGGAATAATATTTTTCTCAGAGGAAAGCAATGCCATAAGAAGGGAGCTATTATTTAAAAATAAATTGGTGAAGTACAATGCAAGTCAAAGCCAAATTGTATAAGCAATTATTTTGTATGTGCAATAAAACTAGTCTTAAAGGTTCATTGGCAATTGTCTGTTCAATTACGCTTGTAGTACTGCACACCCAAATACCCTGTGTCTAAAACTCATTTGGACTAATAGTTGAAATTGCTCCTGAGGAAGTATTTCTGTGTGTTTGCATTTATGCAATTGCACATTAGTATGACTA
The DNA here is from genome assembly GCA_013396935.1 of Baryphthengus martii. Taxonomy (NCBI): domain Eukaryota; kingdom Metazoa; phylum Chordata; class Aves; order Coraciiformes; family Momotidae; genus Baryphthengus; species Baryphthengus martii. The sequence continues at coordinate 20,185 of VWZK01012218.1, forward strand.
AAAGTCATGCTTTAACAGAATATAACATAGCCACAAGACAGTACTCAGTCAGGAGGACAAAGTAAGTCATCTTACGTTCTCTTAAAGAAGAGTAAAGATAATCCAGAAGAAAGTATAGGATCTAATATGTATAAAGATATAGAATCTGAGACACCATGATACCCAGCACAGTCTGGCACAGTCGTTGGGTCAGTGTTTTTTTAATTTTCATTGGAAACTTTTAGAATTTTAAAGAACATTTTCTTACTGAAGAATTTTTTTTGAAAAGTCAATAGATTTATCCTGAAATAAATGAATGCAAGGTGTCTCACAAGATGTCTTGAGACCTGGTTTGAATATATCCTATACCTTTTTCATGGAAAAAAAAAAAATAGTGGTAAGGAATCATACAAACAGTGAGTTAGTGAATGTGACATATTGAGGAAAGTATAGAAACAAATAAGATATTGCAACATGTATTGCATTCTTTTTAGCAGAATTCACATAAAAAAATTTGAAATTATGGATGAAAAATATAGATTTTCAATGGACATCAATCATTTCAATTTTTAAAAAAGATCTTAATTACAGAAATATCTCCTGAAAAACTTTTTTGAAAGAAGATATATAATTTTTCTCTTTTGTCCCATTTAAGACTTCATCTTCTGAAAAAAGAAATATTTTAAATACATTTGAAGGTTCAGATTAGTTTGAGGTCTTTCAGTTGACGAAAAATAAAACAAAAATTCAAGTGAATATAATTTTCACACTGTTAAAATATCACTTCCTATTAACTACATGGCAAATGAAGAAATCCCTTAAAGTGAACACACAAGCAATGCAGCTGTTACTTAGATCGGATTATTTTCTGTATATTCCCCATTAAATTCACCTGAAGTTTAGCTGCTGAATATTCATATATCTGACCTACACAAAATACTGAGAAAGAGAAAGGGAGAAAAAGAAGGAAGAAACTAGTTCTGAAGGGTGGCTCACTTTGTGCAGTCGAATGCTTCCCTAGACATCAACTGATTACAGTAGGAGAGTTCCTGCCTTTCTCCTACATAGACACATGCACTTGAAAACTATATTTATATGTTTATGATTTGAAGCTGAAAACCACTTAAAATTCGTAGTGTTCAAATGTTAGAATTTAATTGAGTTGGCTTCTAATTAATATATCCTTTTTATTTGATGGTACTAAAAGTGTTAAAGTAGAAGAAAACTCTCCATCTGTGAAGGCAGCCTGTATGAAAAAGAATTCTTGCTTGGTTATAGTTTATATTGGTTCTTTAATTTTCTTCATTTATAAGGCTTAAATTTAATGACTACCATTAACCATAAATACTGCAGTAGTTAATCCTATTCTCAAGCTTTAAATATATCTAGCAGTTATGGGTTCTGAATGATTAATAATCTACTCTTTAGGCTCCCAGGCTGTATCCAAAGGATTTTTGCTACCAGCCAGATGTGTACCTCTGTACTTCATCAGTTAAATAAATACATATACAATATTTTATCAGTGATGTAAATGATATCTATGCATAGACATATAAACACACACAGAAACATAAACACGTATTTACACTGTGAATATCTAAATAATTATTTCCCGTGTAGGTGACATAGAACTCAATGAAGTCATTTGAAGTGCTACCTGAAATTTTACAAATACTCTTTCGATAGGCTCAATTTTTAAATTATAAGCAGAAGGATAATCAAGACTATTTTAAGTTATAATTACTACATATAATGTCCGGAACAGATACTAACTTCACAAAAATTATATTTTTAGTAATCTCCTTTTAGCCTCTGCAACAGGCACACTTTGTACTATGCTATCCAGTAGAAGATATCAAAAATATTATAAAATACCATGGATTTTTATTAAAAGTAATATAGTAGAGAGACTGTGTGTAAAAAAGGACACTAATCTGATATCTAGTAGTTTTTCTGCTTTATGCCTAAAAGATGCAAAGAGTTATAAAAAAATCTCTTCCAGATTTCAAATGAGAAAAAAACTATCAATCTAAAAACTAAGAAAATTGTAGGTGTTTGACTATTGTGTGTGCTGTGAAAATGGAGTATTTGTTTTTCCCCTAGTTGTGTTTCATTTGTTATTTCAGCAGAAGTTTCTTAGGCTTTCTTGCTTTCAGTATTTCTTTTAAGTTTTTCTTATAGGGGGACAATTATAATGTTAAATCCCATTTCAGATATTCAAATGCAAACTTCTTTAACTGTGGATCACCCTATTTAAAGCAAGTGCTTCTCATTATTAATTCTAAACACACCAATTATGATTATTTTTAGATTTGATTCAAGCTAATTTCCATGAAAGCTGTCAAATGTAATAATGCTTGTGCTGGGAAAGAGAGTTGTTCTTTTGTTTTTTTTTTTCCTCAATTCCATTTTAAAGGTAAATAATGTATTGAAAGTCTTTTTTATAGCATAAGTGAAATCTAGCCACATGCGTTTTCTTTTACTCATTTTAAAATGCTTCCTGATGGAAATTCTTTCTGCTGAGGAATGTAATTTTTGTCTGAATTTTGGAAGTAATAATGAGATTGGTGTTCAATGAAAAAACATTTTATATAACCTCTCACTCATAGTAATGTTTGTACTCTCCTTAGTAGTGTCTCTGCTGAATAAATCATATTTCTAAGCTGATTTTACTGGTTTCTAATGCTTATAAAAGGAAAATACTGATGGATAGCAACATTATTCAGTTTTTCTGTGCTCAGTTCAGAAAATGTTGTGGCTAGACAGAAACGATACAACGGAGGAAATAGACGCCTTAGGTAGCTGGTTAGAGAATAAAGCAGAATAGAGAACATGATATATATAAGAATACAAAGAAATATCTTTGTAGAATAAGGATCCCTAATTTTACCATACAATATGTTTAGATCTAGTATAGTACTATAAATATCAAGTAGAGGCCTGTGAAACTTTGATTTTCCAATTTATTAAGAATTTTATATATATATATATATATCTCAAAACCAAATGAAAATATATAAAAGAAAGGAAAACAGTGTAGTATTGCCTTTCTTATTAATATCTCAAATATAATTGTCGCTGACTTACATCATATGTATTTTCATTTTCATCCCTTGAAATCCGATCACCTAACTCCATTTTAGCAGAGATGAATTCTACACTCTTCTGTTTCATGAAGTTCATGGCCTCAGCACAGCCCAAACAATTTGGAGCATTTGCTCCTCTTCCACATATTATCAACCAATTGTAGAATTTGATACTGAAACTTAACATTATAGTAGAAGTAGCTTTAGACATGTACTCTGTAGAGAGGTCATTCTTTGAACCTCAATGCTTACTCCTACACTAGCTTTTCTTACGCTGTTTTAGCAAGCAAAAAAACCCAGCAAATTAACTGCTTGAAACTAGGCATTGCAACATAGTCTGGAAGAAGGCAGCTAATTGCTTGTAAATTAAACTTTGTCACCACCATAACACATTTATCAAGGATTTTGAAAGAAAATCCGTATAATTAATACAGATTATTTTCACAAAGTTCACAGAGTAGTAGCAGTATAATTTGTAATGAATATCAAAAATCTATCTCTGTGGGAGCATCAGTTATAATAAACTACCTGAAACTAATAATGCAACATTTCAGGTAAAGTATTCCTTTGACTTACAACTCTTGAATTCGCAGGCAACATAGACACAGTTTGAGGAACTTTTTGCTTTTTTTTTTGTCCTATTAATCTGCCTTTATTGCACCCTGTGGGCTCTTCCCATCTTATTCTCTCTCCCCTTGTCGTGTTGAGGGAAGTGGGGGGGGGGGCGGGGAGCGATAGAGCGACTTGGTGGGTACCTGGTGCTCAGCCAAGGTCAACCCACCACAACATAAGACTGTAGGAGATAACTGTTGCTCTCTGAATTTCTGATTCTGCATGATCCAGAATATTTTCCCGGAAAAGACTGTCTGAGGTTGCTTGGAAACTGGTTCCATAAGAAAGAGGATACCTTTGACTTGAAAATAATCTGGTGGGGAAAGTATGGAGATGCTGTGACCTGTGGACCAGCTGCATCTGACACATGGAATAAAAGTGTGGTTGTGTCACTTTGATGCAATGAGAGATCACGGTACTTGGTGAGTGAAATCTACAGATGAGCACAGCAGTATTATTCATCCTTCATCTCTACATCCTAATTTGAAGCACAGGTCAGACATGTAATCTTGTGTTTTGAGAAGAAAAAATTTAAAGAGCCCTGGAAAGTTGCCTAATGGTGATAGACTCACACCCTTTCATTGTGATTTTATGCGTTTAAATTTTGAGGGCTCCTAGCAGTGTAATTTTTGGGGAGGTCATTATATTTAAATGCATTATTTGTTGATTTGCTTGTTGGTTTGGGGTGGGTTTTTTCCATCAGTCCTACAATATTTTTCTTCTTCCTGTCCCATACACTCTCCTATCTATTTTGTTCCTTTTCTACTCATGGTGACATACACTGCATCATTTGCTAGTACGAAAATTGGAACAAACAGCCTCTGATGGCAGAGCCATAGCATAAGTGAAAGTTTTGTGTAATCTTTTAGACTATTCTTCACATTTTACATTTCTGTCATGACAGCTTCATTTAAACCTTATACGATCTTAGGGGAAAATGGAAATAGGTTATCTTTAGTTTTTAAATTATGTGACAGGACTAAAATCAAGGAAATGCATTCCCTGACTCTGAAATCATATTTTCAAGAAAATCTTTTTTTTATTATAACTGCATCAGCTATATGCAAAAAGTTAGAGATGTCATTTCAATTAGATAAATGAAAAAGTAAACATAAGACATTCCCTAGTAATCAGTATTTACCTGAAATTCAAGCTTTCTGGGCAACTTGTCTGTTCATTCAATTTTCTGTTGCAAAATGTGCATAATGGTTACAATATCTCTGAATCCTGTAAATGAACAAAGAAAAGAATATAAGGTAAATTAATCCTCAGACTCTATCCATATTAATGAATTTCATCATGTATGTTGGAATATGCATATCCTGCCATGCTTGGGGTCATATACAAATAACATAATTTTGAACTAGCATGTTTCCAAGAGGAAAAAATCGTGTAGATTGGTTTCATCTAATTTAAATTTCACAGTGCTCTTGGAAATTAGTGTAAATTCAATGTGGAATATTGATGACAAATTAAAATTTGGAATTTAAATAAGTTTGAGGCTATTCAGTATGAGATATTGCATCTGTGGTATTTCATTAGTAAGTGGAAATGTGGTAATATCTGATAAGGGCAGACAGTGAATGTCTTCTGCATTATGTATCAGATGTCTGCCTATGTGGTAGAATTTTGTCTTGATTAATAGTTAAGATTTGTTTTAATTTGTTTACATGCAGCAACATTTATGGAGAAACAGATTTATTAATAGAAAAGCAGCAAACTCATCAGAAAATACCATACTATACTAACTGTAAAATACTTTTTTCTCCCTCTCTAATTTTAAGAAGAAATATTTGCCCCAGTCCCATATTGCTTGGACAGTATATTTTGTGGCAGCTTAGTCTCACTCTTTGAGTTAGAAGGAGGAAAAGATTATATATTTTAAGGAAAAAAAATCCTACTTTCACATAAATAATAATAAATGACGATTAAATGCCATTACACGAAAAAAAAAATAGATTCATTTTTTTCAACTAGTAGTAACCCATTCAGTCCTCTTTTCAGACTTATGTTTTCTAAAGCTGTCAGTAAAATTTTATTTTAAATTTGGCTGTTTCCAATGAAGGTAACTTTTATTCCAGATTTATTCTGCTGCAAGAAAAAGGGACATATTACAGATCTCTCAGGCAAGACTATAATTTGTCTCTGAAATGTATCAGTGGCAAAGCAGAAACACACAATTGTAAAATAAACCAACCACATTCCAAATAGTGCATTTTGCCTAACTCCGCCTTGTCAAGGTGGGACAAGAAGGTGTGCTATCAGCAGTTGTAAGACTACAATTTATATTATCTGCACAAGATATGAGCAAACTGTTCAAAATATGAAAATTTGTAGATTCTGGTTGCAAACTAATCAAACAATAAACCAAGTCATTAAGCTCAATTCCTGATTGTTGTTTTTTTTATAGGATTTGTCACAGCCCTCTTGGAGATGCTTGATTAGAAACTCATTAGATTGTTATATTGAGATTCATTGTTCTGGAATAGAAAAGAATAATTTGATGAATTTAAGCTGTCTTTTTAGGTCTGCACTCAGATTAGAGGTCACTCTCCTACAATTTTATGAAAGTGGTTCCAATGGCTAAGTTTATACTGCTAAATAATAAAAATTACTTGGTTTACTGTTTGACTTTCATTTGGACAATGCTAACCACTTCTCTGTACAAATTTAGCCCAGAAGCAAATAGTCCTAAGCAGTGTGGATATGGGTATCATGGAGGAGACAGAATAAATTACAACCTATACTGCATCTAGATATTGAAGTTTATTTAAGAAACAACAAGAGTAGAGCTTTTACTCTACCTGATTACCACATACAATTTCTCAGTCACTTCCTCCATCAAAGTCACATTCACTTTCCTACTATCGGGGAACTAGTACTACAAACTTCCAGGTGCTCTGTTCTTATGGACCACCTGTTCTGTTAGTTGAGTCCTTGACCTCAGTGGCCTTGCGGAAGTTTCTTTCACTATTATTCCAGTATACAAAAGGAGCACAGCCAGACACAAGCCACCTAAATTCTGTACTTCTCACTGTCTCAGTTTCCTCATCTCTTTAAACATTCTGTGCATTTGCTCAGTCCTCTAACATCCAGCATTCTCCTGGGTATAGCCTCTCCTCCAAATAATAATTAGCCTGTCTTCCTTGTTATCTTCTAGTTTGCTTCTTTCTCTTCTGTGTTTAAAGACATTGTGTCCTCTTACTATTAATTCCTTTATTAGCAGAGCTACTGGTTGACTTTAGCCCTTAAGTCTCCACTTCTTACTCCATTGCTCTCCTATGATTCATTACTTTGTTAATCCTCTACCCACATTTTCTCTTTCCATGTCACTGGTGGATCATCAGTTTTCACATCTTTTTCCTTGTCAGCAAGGCATAAGGTTCACATTTCCTAAATAGGCATCTGCAGTTTATGCACCTAAAGCCAGTTATCTCCTGTTTATGCATGCAAAACAGAAAAAAACCACATCCAGGAGAGGATTCATATTAATTTAAGGTGGACACCTACCTCTACATATCTAGGAAACAGATACTGGTCATCACTTTTTCTCCATTAACTGCATATGAAAGTGACTTGCTGGGAAGACCAGCTCCAGCACAGGCAAGTTTGTGCTCAGGAAGGGAATCGCAGTGAAAAGGGCTAGCAAGGTTCTCTTTTGGGCCCTCTTTGAAGCCGGGAAAGTGGCTCAGCTGTGCCGGGAGCCAGCAGCTGCTGAGCAGCTGCTAAGGCAGCCCTGCAGAGCTTAATGAGGCACTACCACTACAACGAGCACACACTGAGACCACGCCCCATCATAAAACCTGTACCCACTGAGCAAATGAGTGGTGAGTAGGCCTCACCCAGAGTGTCACCTGGGTGAGCAGAACAGGTGAACCAGGCAAAACAGGTCACATTCAAGGGTGCTCACTCTCCGAGGAACCAGCTCCAGTGTGGTAAATCTGCATGGAAGAGAGGCAATCGCTACAAAAAAGGTTGGCAAAGGGCTCTTTTAGGCTCTTTTTCAGCTCTTTTGGGGGCTTTCAGAAGCTGAGTGAGCGATTCACTTGGGCTGAGGGCAGGCAGCTTGTGGGCAGGCTGCTGAGGTGGTGTGGGTGGAGCTATTATCTGAAAACAAAAAGCTGTCCTGGGTTATTGTGACATTTTAAAGCATTAATAGGTGGACAATTCATGAATTTTATCCTGTTTGTGACATTATTGTCAACAAGTACAGGATGTATTAACTTAATATACACAGCAAATAAATAAGGTTACAGTTAAGCAATGTTTGATTATGTCATACATTCCTAAAATAGTTTTCAGGTTTTTATCTGGTTTTGCTGCTCATTCTGATGTTCCTTGCTGTTTGATACTGATCAGTGTTGTTTGGTTAGGATCTTGTATTTTTTCCTCCATTCCCCTGTCCCTGTTAGTCAGCCTTTTAAAATCTCCTAGGATCTACTTTAGGTTATTTTCTACTGTCCAAACAGATTTCCTATCTGCCATAGACCATGAATCCTCAATTTGCATTTCTGACAACTCATTGCAGTTTGCGAACTTCCCTAACCCTGTCTGTGTTTTCACTGAACATGATTAAATGTCTTTGTTACAAGATCAGCTTTTCCTTAGCTCCTTGCATTGGAACTAGGTGGCTGGTTGTTTTGGGGCACATAAAAACATCTGAATAACAACTTACTGTGATTAGGTTAATAAAATTCAGATTATAAAACACTGCAAAAGGCTCCTATGAATCTCAGACTGCAGGCTAATCAATAGCCATTACCTTCTGGAATTTCAATACAAACCTCCAAAAATTAAAGCAAATCCAGACAAATTCAGAAAGGAAATGGAAGGATTAGAAGGATTGGCATATATACCTGTATATTATAGTAAATACTATGCAGAACTCAAGTCATGACAAATGCAATGTTTCATACATGTTATAGTGGATATAGATTCTGAATTCAGTCATATCAGAACTATTTTCGTTTACTTTCTTAGCAGTTAATATTATTCTTTTATTTTAACATGACATGCAATGCAATCCAGACAAGGTAATTTCACATTTAAAACCTCCTGTGTTTTTGAAGGATACTTAAGTGAAGATCAACTTGAGATATCAATTGGTGAAATATTGTTCAATTGCAAACAAATATATAGGTAATAAAAATACAGCTGAAGTCTGGAGAGCAAAGACAACTTTTTGGGAGGTTCCTTTGTGTGAATGTATTTTTTTTCCTTCTTCTTATCCTAATGATTCTAACACACTTCAGATGGGGCTCCTCCTGGCTTAACTTTATATGTCAAGAGTAGGAACCATAAAAACAAAAGTTCTGTTCAATTCATGGTCATAGAGGGTAATTGGTCCCTTCTTACAAAATTAAGGGTGTGATGAGGGCAAAGAATCAATCTTATGAGTTATTCTACAAATCACCATAGTTTATCTGAAAAACAACAGCCAACCAGCAGTTGTCTTGCATTTCACAACCATAATGACACTCTGGAAGAGGGAAGGAGTGGACGTTTAAAAAGTGAATGCAATCCACAGGTGCTGCAGATGGACCATTCCGCTCTCTGCTATTAACCATATGAGACTATTCCAGCTAGGCTTAAATCCTAGTCCAGTGAGTTTCCTTTGACAGATGGCAGTCTCGAAACCCCATGGTATTCTCTCAACATGAACAGTTAAATAAATATTCTAAAGTAGTGTAAGTTTTATCACCATCTTTATAATCTGATTTTTAACTTAGTTGTTTATCACATTATTTTCCTGTTCTAAAAAAATGAAAAAAAAACAAACAAAAGGAACTTGTATGATAGCTGGAAAAAAAAATAAAATCCATTGTTCTTGAAAAAATCCATTATTAACAGGGCTTAGAAAGTAAGAATCACAACAAGATGTTCTCTCCTTAAGGTCTCAGAAACCAGTGGTAGTAGTAGGAAATTATTTTCAATGTGAGGTAGCTTTCAGGTGAAAGTAACATCTTTTCACTCATCTGTAAAAAAAGAACTTTCTGGCTTTTCTTTTTGTTTTTTTTTCACCCATCACTGAATTTGGCTGTATTTTGATTCTGAGGAAAATACTCTGTACTTAGAGCTATCATAATTACACACACTTTTGAGCTTGTGCTATCAGATAGCCTATTTCATTATGTTTTTCCTAACATTAAACTCTGTTTATGGTAAATTAAAGTCCAAAGACTTCATCTTTCTCACTACCTGCACTGTATTCTCCTTAAAATGTCTTCTCCTGTCCAGAACTTTCACCTGTCATTCCCGCTCTCACTCTTCCCTCATGCTTTCCCAGTAATCATCATGTTGCCTAAGTGTTTCTTAAAAGTGTCGTCTAAGAACATACTGTCTTCCTTCCTTTTTTCTCTCTTTTTTAGCTTATTGCCCTCCTTTCTTTCAGGATTTTTCATCTTTAAGGTCACTGGCACCATCAGAAGGATAGATTAGAATAGAATGAGGCGTGCTTTTCTGTGTCTGATGTTATTTTCAAAGCAGGTATTTTTTGGAAAGAAAATACTTCTTAATCCTTTTTGGTCAAGTAAGTTAGTTCTCTTTTGTAGTATCCCACACGCCATTTAAACAACAAATAAAAATTGTGAAAGGTTAAAGTGTAGGTACTGTAGATGCAATCTTTAGGATGTTTATCTGCCAAATTCTGAAGTAAATCTTCTCTGAAAACTCAAAACCTTATTCCAATGCTTTTAATTTGTCCAAGATTACATACGTTAATAGTCTGACTGGAAGTATGTCACGGGTAATTGAGTGCACCCTCTTCCCTTGTCACATCAAACATCAAGATCTTCAGTGAAAATTCACCAGAACCCTGTTTGCAAATGTTGATAATTTATTCCTCTTTTTTTTTTTTTTTTCTTCCTAATAAATTTGTCTGGAGACTTTAATGTAAATTACAAATTTTCATTCTAAATGGCTTATACTTAGTAAAGTTACATATGAACCTAGCTTTTGTAACAGGAAGTGTTCAATAATTTCAATTAGTGCTCCAATAACAACTCCACACACAAAATTGCTTATTTGTGGAAGTTCAAGTCTTTTATTTTCTTTAATTGCTTTGGATAGAAGCAGTAAACAACTTATATTAAAACCATTTACTATTCTTGGTTGCATTCATTAAAGATAATTTAGTAAGAAATAAAAATCTGCAAAAGTCTTCCTACTTTATAAAATCCACCATGTATTAGCAAAATTTATGATTGTTACTAGCATCTCCGTTAATTTGTCCACATATATTTTGTCTCCATTGGAAACTTGATAAATTTTATAGCTCTTAACATAAAAGTAAACTAGCCAATGTTTAAATTAGTTTTATGTAGTTTAAAGTTAAAATTGTGCTTTATGATGGATATCAAAGGATATGCACTTCACGGTCAAGTTCTTGATGTTTTCTGAATAGTTTTTGAATTAGCAAGGCCAGGAGCAATTATTCCAGTATACCATGGCTAAATTGAACACAGAGTTTGATAAAAATCTTTTCAGGTTTTGGTTGTTGGGTTTTAGGTTTCAAGTTATTGATTACAAAAGTGTAGATTACAAAGTTTTTTAGCTGAGTGATGGGAATTGCATCTTTGTATAGCAACGGATTAAGATCTTTTAGAGATCTGTATTTTACAGTCTGCTTTGTTAAGATTGGATACATTAACAAGCACAACATGATTGAAAATCTATGCAGTGCATGCCAGTTCAGTCTTGATAGCTGGCAACCACCTATGGAAAATAAACAAACCATGGCACAGTGTCTTGCCAACTGTTCCTGAAGAAGCAGCTCTACTTAGCAAATGTAGATACTGAAACAAGTGGTAGTGATCTTGCATCCATAGTGAAATACCTCATAACTACATAGAGGATCTGCTAGATTGCAAGTTTACCTTTTTTCTTTGTTTTATCTAAAAAACTTTAAGACTAGTAAACATATGAAAAGTTAGACCTAAAGCCCAATAAATCTTTTGTGGTTACTACCTAAGGTTTGGAATTTGAGAAGCAATCTTTCAAAGTTTAACATGTCTTTGCTCCCTTTGTTATCAGTAGATATGCTTTCCTTGGAAATATTTATACAACATGCATTTCAGAATACTAAAGAGTTGCAAAGGGAATAAGACGTTTGAATGTGAATAATACTTACATTTGTATACTTAGCAATTGTGTCCTCTTGTTAGGAACTGGGAACAAACCTTGATCCAATGTTGTGAGTTATAGCACACAGTCCTCACATAACTTGTTTAAGGCTGGGAGAAGAGTCGCGAAGAAATATAAGTACATTTGGGAGTTGGGAGTATATGAATAGCATATTGAATTGTGTCTTTAATTCAAATACTGTAATTGTTTATCAGTAGCTATCTGATACTCTCCAGATATTTCCTTCAGCAATTGTTTTGCCTGGAGTTGAAACAGAGGATAAAATACATGGGGAAACCCATGCAATCAGAAGATAATAAAAAGACAAACTTTCAGAGTAGGAGAGGTTATCTTTCTGTTTCCATGGTATTTTTTTGCTATTTTCACCATTTTTCTCCTCTTGAAAACAAATTTCATAGAATCCTAGAAAGGTCTGGCTTAGAAAGGACCTTTAAAGATCATCTGTTCCAACCTCCCTGCCATGGGCAGGGACATCTTTCAATAGATCATGTTGCTCAAAGTCCTGTCCAATCTTGAACTAATCTTGATCTTTCAGTTGAATTTCCTGTGTTCCAGTTTGTGACCATTACTTCTCACCCTATCACAGGGCACCACTGAAAAGTGACTGGCCCCATCTTCTTGATACTCATCCTTCAGATATTTATAAATGTTAATAAAATTCCTTCTCAGCCTTTTTTTCTTCAGGCTAAACAGTCCCAAGTCCCTAAGCCTTTCCTCATAAAAGAGATGTTCCAGTCCCTTAATCATTCTCGTAGCCCTCTCTTTGACTCTTTCCAGTATTTCCCAATTTTTCTTGAACTGGGGACATCAGAATTGGACACTACTCCAGATGTGGACTTACCATGGCAGAGTGTGTTGTCATATATAATCAGCATAATTGGTATATGTTGGTGAAATACAATTAAAGTAAAAAATTAAATAGTACAAAGAAATCTTGTCCTGAGTGATAACATGACAATTTCTGCTTATATAAGTTATCTAAACTTATAGATAACTGTTAATGTGATCTGTCCCCTTTTATGTCAAATTAAGAATAAGAATAAAGTTGTGGTTCTGTGATCCAGAACTGAAGTCCTTGTTTGTGCTGTGCTTTAAATTCTTCCAAATTGTGCTTGGTTTGGGTTTGCTTAGTCTCAAGAAAAAAAAAAGAAAGTAAAGATATAACTACTGATTTAGTGTAGCTCTTTGTGCCAAGCAGGAAATATTAAGCAGTGTCTCCTTCCTGCTTCTTTTGCCATGTCCACCTGAACAACTCAATCCCAAAATCAGAATACATCCTGTAGAATTCCGTTACCACAATATAATAAATTAGTACTATTTTTTGGTTTAGTGCATAATTTTGAGTTTTAATTCAGTGTTGGAAGATCAAAATTCAAATACATTCTGTTATTATACTTGGGTTTAAACAAGCTTTTCATAGCTTATAAATGTTGCAAATACTTAAAATTTCAGTAGTTAACATGGAGAAGGTACATGTGACTGTTTGGTTGTTGTTATTGATTACTTGTTTTCTGATTTCATTCATATCGCTGCATTAGAAAAGTCAAATTTATTATAGTTTTTGACACCACATATATTTTCCTGTCATTTTTTTCTGTAGTGAATAATCTTCTGTTTAGATGAGATATATGTATAGTGTCTTGAAAGCAAAAGAGAGATGAATGGAAAAATTGAATTCAAGAGTTGAATTTGGTTTAGTCTTTAAAACAAACAGAAATATATTTTGAGAGGAACAAACCCTTCTCCCTGAAAAACAAATGCATAAGTACTGAAGTATTCCCAACAGTATTTTGTAGTTTGTTGTTGTCAAATGTGTAAAAGATTTATACTCTCCAAACACAGGTAACAGATTCTTATCATTTATAATTTCCCATGTGACATGATTATTTGAAAAAAAGATAAGTTCCTGCAGAAGCTACCTGTTCAATAATCCTGAACAAGGTTTTCATAACTCACCTTATAGTTATCTGGTAACTTATTTTTAAACACCTTTAGACACATTGACTAGCAATGTTCAGAAATTGGTGCAATTTTACTAGCACTTTTTTCATTTGACAAGCTTTATTCTGCTCCATATTTTATTCTATTGTAACTGACAAAAGGGCTTAAATCTCATTAAGGGGTCTTAGGTTACTTGTGTTAAACAGCATAGCTATAAACCTGGGATGTCATCCTAGGATGTGTATATGGCAAAATCTGCTGGCTATATTCCTTCTCCTTCTTGTTTGATACTTTTTATGAAGTAAATTGGATAACAGATTGATAGCTGCTTAGAAAAGGGACTTGGTGCTTAAAATTGCAACCTCCATTGTCGGATTTCTGATTAATTTTATTTTTTTCCATGTTTAGTTGTCTTGTTTTTTTTCACTCAAGGTTATTCCCTTCACAAGCATGCGAGCACTGTTTTCCCTGAGGTAAGTAGACAGTCAAAATTAATGAATCAGTAGGACTATCTGCCTAATCTCTTGCAGTGCTATGAAGATCTTTTGTTTTTCTCAAAACACTGCAACTTCCAGATCTACACAAGACAGTATCTTCCTAGTGTTGAGTGTTGCTGATCGCATGGTTCTGTACAATGTTATTCTTACATTTATTACTGTGGTTTACATTCAGAAAGACTTCTAAAACACCTCTTCCATATACACAACTTCAAATTTTAAAAATAAACCAAAGAAATAAAAAAACAAAAAAACTCTGATGATATTTTGAAACATTTCACTTTGAAATTAAAAGTGATTCATATAAAAGTGATTCAGAAAAATAAAAGTTTTTTCATTTTCTTGGATTTCACTTCATTTCTTGGATATTCATTTTTTTCCAAGCAGCTCAAATTGAGAAGATTCTTAAACATTTATCTTTGCCCCACAATATACATTAGTTATATCTGGAGTAAAATGCAAGTATTGGGAATTAAATATTGGAATATTGATATTATGTACAAGAAAATCACTGAACAAATGCTACTGATCTAAGAAAGAAAAGAAAATAAAACAACAACAAATAATAAACTCAATCTGGAGCCCAGTTTGCAATGACAGAGCAGTCTGAAGTAGAAGAAAAGACACATAATAAATCAGATAAATATAATATTTGATCTTGTAAAAATGAGTCCTTAATCATATTATTACCTATTCATATTAACTTTGAAGAAGATATTTTTAACTGTAAACTCCTCCTGTTCATGTCCTCAGAGCATCTGAAATTAAATCACCTTATACATTAATTTTTCTCTCACAATATGCATTCTGAAGGGGGAGTCAGTTTGGTCTGGATTTGAATTGATGATTTGGAAAATTCTTTTTTTTGTTTTTGTTAATAAAAAGAAGACTATTGTACTTGGGAGACCTCATCGCACCCTTTCAGTTCTTAAAGGGAGCCTATAGGAGAGATGTGGACAGTCTTCTCTGGGCCTGTTGTGACAAAGAGTAACAGTTTTAAGCTAAATGAGGGTAGATTTAGACTAGACATAAGGAAGACATTTTTTACAGCGAGGGTGGTGAAACACTGGCACAGGTTGCCCGGAGAGGTAATAGATGTCACATCCCTGAAAACATTGCAGGTGAGTTTGGAGGGGACTCTGAGCAACCTCATCTTTTGGAAGATGTCCCTGCTCAATGCAGAGGGGTTGCACTAGATGACATTTAAAGGGTCCTTCAAACCCAAACCATTCTGTGTTTCTATGATTCTTTGATATGTTGATGTTGGAATGAAATAAAAATAAAGTATTTTTGTTATTCTTGAGTAGGACTTTGTGAGTTACAATAATATTTCATAATCAAAAATACTTAGCACCTGAACAAATAAACTAGACAAACTGTGTAGTGTAAGAACACCTGGCTCATATCTAGCACTTTTAGTATATGTTAAAACACAGTAAGACAGGCTAGTGAAGCTCCCCAGATTTTATGGAAAGTACATGGCAGAAAAGGAGACACAAAGCAGTGAACAGATTTTCCCAGGGGCTTTGCTGAGAAAACACCTATTGCCTGAGCAGTAATGCAGAGTTGTCTGTGAAGAAAAGCAGCAAGAATCTTTTTGCATTGTTACTTTGTTAAACAGAAAATGATGGGTTCGTTTTGTGTAAGCTTAAGCAGTTGAAAGCTAAATATCTGTTCTGTTCTGAGACATTTCTGTAGGTAATAGGGAAATTGTGTCTTCATTCATATCACCTATATTAGATACATCTCAGGAAAGTTGATTTTCAGTCCATTGGCTAAATGAAGAGCAAAACTTAGATTAAGTGTTTTAATGACAGTTTGTTAAATCTGGTTGTATTCAATATTTGTACATGTGCCTCTGCACTGCAGTGTGCCAGCAACTGAAGAAAATTTCTATATTCCAGATATTTCTAAGGTTTATTCTGGAATGATCTTCATCAGTGTCAGTCATAATTGGGAAAAGAATAACACATTTTAAATACTTTTATCAGTCAGAGCTATCATTGGAGCTTTATTCAGTTTTCATCAGAGATTTATTATCAGACATTATTACTAGAGATATACAGACTTCTAAAGATTAAGTTTGAATAATACAGAGGAGTCAACATAATATTTGGTACTGAGTCAGCTTCCATTTTGCCAATGATAATCTCAAATTAACATGTATTAGCATATATTTTGTAACTTGAATCTTTCTGTATGGAAGAAATTCAGACCTTCCTAGAGTATCTTTTAAGTGATACAGTTTCCTGTTCCATCATCTTCAAACTCTAAGACCAAAGCATCTTTGTTCTTTGTATATGAAAACTTTACCCCTGTGGTCATAGCAGAAACTAGTACACGTTCCTTAGTATTTAAAAGAGCATCAGGGGTCCCATAAATCAGTATAATATGTTCTAATTTTCCTAGAAAATGATGAGAGACATTAAGACAAAGTGTTTACTTGAATGAGGAAGGAAAGCAACATTGTCAAAATCCTTATTAAAACAAAAACAGATGAAATGAAAATAATAGCAGATAGCAGCAAAGGCTACTAATTTGCTTTAACTGATCAAAAAATTGGAAGCTAACTAGTAAGAGATGGTGCTCTCCCATTTGAGAGGATTAGAGAAGGTGCCTCACTGAACTCCATTCTCAGTGCTCATGATTAACACCATTCTCAGTGCTCCTTGATAGCCAGTCAAGAAGGGGAACACACTGCCCACTGCCTGCAGTCTTCACAGTTAATATAAAGGCCTCAGATTCAGCCTTTCTGCAGGTTTTGAGACTGAGTAATCTGCTGACATAGTCATACATGAAAAAAACTTTATAATTATTTTAATTTGTTGTGCTGTAGTCCAGCTCTTTGCAGTCATAGAAAGTCGAGCAGAGATAATGCAGTAGACCCCTGTTTTGTGCAGGAGGCTATATATTCAAGCATATAAAGAGTATATTTTACTGATAAAATGATATCTGGCATACAGTTGCTATGCTCTGGTTGTTACTATACCCTACAAAATATTTTGTAAATCCATCCTAAATGAATATTGGTAAATAAATACCTTGACACAGTTTCACTTTGGAGTGTATTTTTCTCCTTTTTAGTGAATTCAATATTTACAGCACAGCTTGGTTTAGTCAATCAGTGAAAAAATAATTTATAATAACCTTTAAAATAAAAGAACAATCAAGCATTGCAGTTAAATATAATCAAACTATTCAGTTTAATTTCATGTCTACATAATGTGCAATTTTAATCCATAAGTCAAAACAATCATTTTCGATAATAAGATTTTCATCAACCCTGTTGAGTCCCAAATAAATGATCCTTTGGCATCTTTCTGCAAAGTTACTCACCAAAGGATCAGACGCGTTATGAATTCAGTAACAAAACTCACTTCATTATAATTTATTGCCTATCAGATACTATAATCTACTTTGGAAGAAATTTTGGAAGGGCAATCAATTACGGAAGACACCATCTGACAGTCTGCATACTATATAAAACATTAGTCAAAATATTATGATTTCAGGGCCTGAAATAAATTCTTTTTCAGAAACTGCAAGTTTGAATCAAAAGATTTGAAAGCTCTATAAGAATCCATGATAAACCAAAATGCGTGTGTATGTGTATAAAGATATAGACACATATACTTTGTTTTCTGTTAATTATTAATTTCATAAGTCAGAGAACAATAAAATCTTTTAATTTTGATTACATATCAGGAAAAGTATATTTTAATGTAAAAAAAAAGACTACTTGCATATAGGACATTTGAACTATTACATCTTTCGTGATCTAATGCTGGTATGTATCTGTGATGATCAAAGCATGTAAGGAAACAAGTTTGTAAGTATGACTAATATCTTTTATTTGTTCAATTACTATATGTGGAGCAAACACTTGCATTCATGAAATCTTGTCTACACTTCCAAACTAATAAGGCTGGTGCTGAAACATTTATTCCTCAGAAAAGGAAAAACAAAATAATAATAAAAAAAAAACCTGACTTGTTATGCTTAGGAGGTAATGAAACTCCAGACTTTTGTTTTCTTTATTGAATAATAATGGATTCTTTCCTTTCTGCCATAACACAGGACAAGGTGATGGATATACTCTAGAAACAAGACTATTCTGACTGAGTTCTGAGAGTATATAGAGGGTATAACCAAACAGGAGTCACAATCAGTATCTGTGGCAAGTACTCCCTCCCCCACAAACAAAATAAACGGAGCACATGGCCTGTGCTGAGCAGTTTTGGCACATTGGCTCCAGCAGTTCAAGGCCTCAGCCATTCAGCTGCACCTCACAGTGCTTAACTGGTGCCTCAGGGTCTGGACCCCTCAGAAACAGGCTCGGGGTTTGGGCTTGTCCGTGTTTTGTCCGGGCCTGTCCCTCAGCCAATGAGAATGAGCACAGTGCACCTTCGACTTGGGGTATAAGAGCCTAAGAGCCAGGTGAATTGGTTCTTCGCAGAGCAGCAGGCCTGACAGTCAGACCCTCCCCTCGAACACGCAGTCCAAGGATACTTCCATGGATCAAGAGTCTCAGAGGATTGAGTGAGCCTCGTTCTCCTCTTTTGGGTGAGTGGTATCTTGGGCACTCTGGTATGGGAGGTTTCCCCTTTTATGAGTGAGGGTTTGTCTGTTTTGGTTTGTCATTCCTTAAAGTTAGGAATTTGTGTATTAGTTACTTCCCGACAGACATCCAAATCTGTTGTTTAGTCAAACAGCGGCTGTTGTTTCTTGTGTGGGTGCCTCCGTGACAGTATCACGACCGCGACCATTTGTGACGATGATGTACTATTGTTTTTGTAGATTTTTCTCATTTATTTATTTTATGTTTTGGGAGTAATGTAAATCTAGAACACTACAGAAACAGTTTGAAAACAAAGTAAGAATTCTTTTAAAAAATCAGTGTTCCTTTCTGACAAATATTAAAATTTAGTTTGTCATTACAATTGCTTATACTGATTTTGAAGAAACCGTTTTAATTATGAACCAAGGTGATGGTGGTAGTGACGGAGGTGAGCAACTTATTACTAAGGAAGAGAGAGTAGTATTAATAGGTATGGCCTATAGGTCTATACTGTCCTGGTATTTAGAATAGATATATACATTCACATATATTATTTATATACATATATATATCTTCCTTAATTCCTATATTCTAGAATGATTTTGTTATAGAAGCATCTCTGCTGTCATAAAAGAAGAAAAAAAAAAAAGGTATGGTTTCTAGTGCTTAAGCTAGAAGAAGGAAAACTTTGAAAATACAAACCCTGAAGGCTCAAAAACGTTACACAAACACACAGACTTGAAAATGTACTTTTAAAATGCATGTTGTTGACAATTTTGATTCCTGTAGTCATATGACCCACATGTCCAGCAGGGCTTTTTCACAGAATCCTATTAAAATGATTCCCCTCTTGGGAGAAAAAAAGAACTTCTAAGGCCTTAGGGCAGCACTGAATCTAATTTGCAATAGAATCTTAGGGCATATTGCTCTTCTATCTTTGCTGCATAAAACACATTGCTAGAACTCAAGAAGCAGTAAACCTGCCTAAACCACACAGTAAAAGCAACAGATGTATTATTTAGATTGAATTGTATTTATGTTGAAAAGTGTGGCCATGCAGATTTTTATAATTAAAAGTTAAAGCATTTCATTTCTTGGACCTATAATTTTGGTAAGTAATGTATGCTCTGGTTTGTCACTGGGTTTTATGCTGTGTAAACTACATACTCTATGAATCTCTATAGTATAAACACATGGTTAAACTCTGGGGAAATTACTTCTTTAAATAAATCAAGATATCAATAAACAAGCATATTTGTATATATACACACAGAATGAGAGTGTAACTATATATATATAATATGTTGGGGATTTTTTCTTCAGCACTTATTTCCCTAATAGTTTTACTTGTACAAACATTGCTTTACAAATACTTACCCTATAGATTATTTATCAGAAAGTTGTTTATTCTGCCGTCTCATATTGTCATATGTAGCATGGACAACCACTAACAGAGCACCTGACTCGCTAAAAAATATGATTTGGTGTTGCATAAGGTCCTGGAAAATGACATTTTTTCCTGCTGAATGTAGATGTTGGTGGGAAAGTACATTGCTGCAATGTGTAGCAAGCTGTAGTTTCGTCAGTTCAACATTTTAACTGTTCAGAGGAGTGAACTGGCTGTTTGTGAACTGCAGCATTACTCTGAAGGTAGATAGCTGCTTGATCTCTCAGCCTCTGGAAACTTTTCTGGTTTTAGTAAGAGGAAAAGGAAGCAATAGTTTGGGGATTCTTCAAGACAAGATTATAACAAGGAATTTACTACAAGTAGCAGCTTTGTGATTAATGCATATGCCCGAATAGCATTCAGTCAATTCTTTTTTCAGCTGTATTAGCCTAGCAGTGGCAAATTCTAGTGAAAATTCCAACGCTGTTATTTCTATTCAGAACAAGAATGGTGCAGTGCATAGTCAATGTCAAGAACCAGAGGCAGAGGAAACTTATAGAGAGGTAGATAAGAATTAATCCAACTTGATGAACAAAGATACCTCACTCATTTAAATAGACTCCTAGGTATGTTCAGACATTTTCTAGGTCTTTTTAAGACAAAAGAAGTAATGTAGCAGGAAATTCAGGCCACTGAATGTAAACCAGGAAAAAGCAGCAGTGGACAGGGCTAACCCAGCAGGCAGACAGGGTCTCAGCATGTCCTGCATTGGCAGGAACAGTAACTTGAGCCAGCATCTGATAGCCCAGCAGGTCACTGAGGGGAATCAGTACAGCAGCAGATGTATGTTAGGAGAGACCTGGCAGGCTATGTGAGATTCAAAAACTGGCAGGAAAGTTCAAGGAACAGAGCCAGGATTTTGCCTGGGAAACCAGTGAAAACATATAGAGATTGTATTGAGATGGTATAGTCGCATTTGAACTGTTTAGTTTTGTTTCACTCTCTACAACCATTATAATTGAACATAAGAACTGTTAAAAAATTGCTAGTGAAAGGGAATTCATCAGCACATACCAGAGAGTCTCTGGCCGCCTTTACCTTGGAAATAAAAGAGGTGTACTGTAAAGACACATACATTTTTAATGTGTGGTAGAATTTCTTTACTTGCTGAAGGGATTTCTCACTGTTGTGGGAGAAATGTTTGCTTCCTAGACATCTAGTGTTTGTCATCCTAGAAATAAAACCAGCTTTTATGAGGAAGAAATACTACTAAACAAACTACTACACTTCCTCCCTCTTCCTGGCTTACCTAACTACCTGCCCTACAATACCATTCTTTCTCTTTCATGATTGCTTTTTTCTTCTGGAACCTGTGCATATCAGACATTTAAAGTCATACTTACTTAATTTTTATTTTCCAGAAATTTGCAAAGCTATCATATTTGTAATATTTGCTAAAGAGGTCAGAATATGCAAGCTATAAAGAAAGAAATGTACTTAAAATGTACTTCAGGAAGTTTTTATCAGCACCCTGCCCTTCTTCCAAAAATAAAAAAAAATAAAACTGACAAATAATTTTTTTTTTTTTTTTTTACTTCAAACCTTCAAGTGATCATCCTGTAGTTTATAATCCTATAGGATCACAAAAGCTGTAAGAGTCCATCAAACAAATTTTTATTTGAACATAAATAAAAAAGAAATTGGTCTCCAGATAGATAACTACATTAATCTTACTCTAAAGGTTACAGATACCTTATCTCAAGGTCAGGATTTAGCCTTTCTATAAGAAAGGATGATTCTTTGTTACTATCCGGTCACAATATTAAATATAAATCTTACACAGTAAATACAAAGTACTGACTCAGTACTCTGTAGAGTTTTTTCAATTACTTTTTGTTCTGTCTGTCAGAAATCATTTCAGCTTTGCCTGGAGTCAGCTGCTTTTCATTCAGAAACTGACTCTTTTCATTGTGGTACTGAAACTGGTTATCTCATTAGGAAGATAGCCTAATTTACAGTTTTTGAGAACAATCATACAGGTATCTTGGACACGCCCAGGTATCCAGTTTTGCCTCTAACTGCTGCTAGAGACAGTGTGAATGTTTTGTAGTCCCCATGTCATATCTACCAACAGTTGGGAAATGTCTTGAATAGCCTCAGGTGCCTCTGGTAACGTTAGCTTTAAGTAGATAAATGAGTTCTTGTCTGTCTGCCAGAGGATAACCTGATTACTACATCAAGTAGTGGGGGGGGGGGGGGGGAAAGGAGGAAAAAAAAGGAAAAATGTAACCTTTCTTTTCTGCTAAAGTTTATGAAATGGTCTCTCTGCAAACTGAAATCATCTGAGGAAGAGTAACTGTAGTTTAAAAGATTATTTTTTCTGCCCTCATGAAGATAATTAGTATATCACTGTGTTAGTAAAAGAAGAAGGGGACTTTTTATTATTATTTTCACGAAATATTTTATGAAAAATGTGGGTTAACTATTTACTCTTCTTTACCGAGCTGTGATCAGAGGAAAGCCAGGAAATCTACATATTTTTCTTCTTCTTTACAGATATTTTATTCAGGAACATTGATGAAGAGTTTGAGGAAGCTGAATCTTAGAAATACGGATAGTTTAGAGTTTGAAACACTCACATATGCCTCTCCCTATGTAGACATGTATCAGTGATTTAACCCTTTGTTAAGCCTATTTGTTATGGCTATTTTTTTCTCTTTCCTAAACAGAACCAATCATTTTCACCTTCCTTCTCCTGGGAAACAGGTTACTGTAAAATCAGCTGTTGCTATACTATTAATTTCTAAAGACATAACATATTCAAACACAGCATTTTTACATGTATGTGCATTATAGTTTAATACAATAATTTCCTCTATGTATTGATCTTCTGTCCTTCAATGTTTTACACATCTGGTTGCATTTAATTAGAAGAGAGAATTTGCTCCCTCTTTTTGCCCAGTGTTCTGTAATATTAGATAACAAAACACTGAGAAGTCTTAACAGAGTATAAAAAGGAGACAAAAAGGGAAAGTGTTTCATTTTAAATAATTTTAAAACATTGACAGAAAAACAAAGCTTTAAATAAACCTTGATGTACTTAGTGCTAGAAGATTTTTCATGGAAACTTTGAGTTATGACAACAGAATTATTCCATAAAGGTGGTTATTTGAATCACATTTTGTATTTTCAAAGTTAGGCTTATGCCAGGATCTGCAAATTCAAATTTGCTTTAAAATCACTAAGTGTTCTTACAGTTATATATTTTGAACTAGACAGAAGTGTTGTTTGGGCTTCTGTTTTTCAAAATCAATGTACATTAACTTACAGACAACATTACTGTCTCATCTAAATCTTTTTCATGACATAATAATAAACATAAAATCAGAAACCAATATGATTTGTGTTTGAAAAAATAATTAGGCTTGCACTGAAGATATGTTCTATTTTTGTTCTGTTATATATCTACATTTTTAAAGTTTTAATATAAAAATGAAATGTAAAAGTTTACTTACACTAAACTATGTAATATCTGTGATGTTCAAACATTCAGAACTGTATCTTTAAGGAAAGATAGATAGACATATAGACAGACTGATAGACAGATAGATAGATATGGAATATTTCTATTTCAGACAGAAAATTTTTGACCAAGCTCAGGTTCAGAAGCAGTACAGATGCCATGGCAAAGGATCAGCATCATCCATACCACTTGTAGGGAACTATCAAATTAGCTTTTCATGAAACTTGTGATTTCTCCGGGGTCTTTTCTATTTCCATGCAATATTTGTTTCTATGCATTATTGAAACCAGAGATCTTTGTTAGATTTATGATACCTAAAACCTCACTTGTCTGCTAAGATTAAGTTGTCTGAAAGCATACAGCTAGCATACCCTGAAACATCCCAAGGGATAGAAATCCATTCATGTGGAATAATGGACATGGCACAGGACCTATGGCTAATGTTCCCTTGAAGCAGCAGGTAGAGGCCAGGGAGAATCCCCTTGTGCCATCCCAGATGTTATCAGAAAGCTCTGTGTGGGCATCTGTATAGAGAAATAAACATTTTTAAGAGTGAGCTGAAGCTCTAAGCTATGCTAACTACAATGAATGTACGAAAATCAACATGTAGAAGTAACTGACTCACATTTTTTCTGACAGCCTGTGTTACCTTTATACAATAATGTTAAGATCAGAAGGGGACTCCAGTGTCTGTGTGTTTACTGTTAAATATAACAAAGGAGTGTTTGTATTAATGATACAGTACTCTTACAAGTACTGTTTCTCACTTAACACATACATCTATTTTTTTGCCTACAGATACTTGTACTCACCCTGCATGGTGCTTGTAACACTTGTATAGATATCACAATGAATAGAAGAAGCTATTCTTTCAAAACTAGTGTACAAAAGTGTTTACTTTGTAGTATTCTCAGAAAATATTTTTGGTGCATTTGTGATTTTTGAAATAGTATTTTTCTTTAAAAAGGATTTTTTTTTGAAAGGTCAGTTATTAGAAATCAACAAGAAAAGAAACAATACAGTAGAAAATATATAAAAAAGAAAAATTGACCTACAATACCTGCAAAGAAAATAAGCTAATCTGTTGAAATGGGTAATGAAGAGAAGGAATTATTTTTTTTTTTTTTACTTCTGATTTAGTTTAGATTGTGTTTCAACTTAGAATTAGAGTGTATTTCTGTGATCCAGAGATGAGGCTGAGTTAATTTTCCAAAGCATAAAAATTTGAATGTCGGCTGCATTTGTACAAATGCTTATTTTAATGCTTTCTGTTTCAGCTTCATTGCTGAGATTGATGAACAAAGATGTCCTGTTCATTTTTGTGGTCTTGATTTAGACACATTAAAAATAATCTGACTAGTGATTAACATATTGCAGTGTTTATATACATAGAAATTAGTTTTACTTCTGCTTTGCTTTGCATACCACTGACTAAGAAATGTCTGCGTTCTTGTTTGAGTTACTAACAAATACTGTTTTTATACTTAGGGATTGATTTCCATAACAAACAGTCTCAAAAACAGCAGTCTCTCATTTTCTTGATTCCATGGCAGATACATATGTATAGTTAATGTATTTTGGTATTTTTTTCTTCCTAAGCAGTATATGGGGTTTATAGTACATATTAGTAACCCATTGTGGTTGATTTTGATTACTATATTAATTTTCAAAGAGGACCCACAAATGTGTTGTAGTCATTGATGTGTGATTGTCAGTATGCAAGAGTTACATAAACTGCATTTTTTATTCTGAGAAAAAAACTTTATGTTGAACTTAGTGCAGTTATGCCAGGTAGACAAAAATATTTCATGTCCCACTGGATTAACAATGTTGCTCATTTGTTTAAGTGTCTGGGTCATACTCCATTCTGAAACAAGATGTCTTTAAGACTAGTTTCATTCATTAGTCTTATATTGTAATATTGTACAGGGATACACAACAGCAATCAGTTATGACAAAATTCTAAACATACTCAACTTGTACTGTAAGACTGGTTGATAGGTTAAAACTGTATCTTAGGGTTGAATCTATTTGTTTACTGAGCAGTAACACCATTTTTCTTTGAAATCCTTCAAGATATGGTTTGCCAAATATATAAGTAATATTTTATAACCATTATCTAGTCATGTATATATAACTGTTCTGGTGTTATTTAATATTTCACTATACGAAAATGACAGTACATTAGGAGATATATATCTCAATATAATATCATGCGAACTACCTATTATGAATGTCCTACAACAATAGAACCAATTGCATCCACACACCTTTCAACATCGAGGTATAGAAACAAGCACCCGTACTCCAAAGGAAATTCTATTCCATAATGACAACCTGAGGATTTTAGGCTTGTAAGGTTTATGCAATGATAGATTTATGACTAGCTGAGCATTAAAAATTGTCAACTAGATAATAAAGAAATCTTGTATCTGTTGTCAAATGTAAAATTTTTCGGTTTTTTTTTTCCTTTTTTTTTACCTACGTGAAAAACATGTGTCTTTTCTTGCTTTTATTGGAATTTTCCATATCTTTCTTTGTTTTTCCCTATATGAGATACATAAGGAGGACGATTTCAAAGCATTCCATCACTCTAGATGTGGAAACTCCTAAAACTGGAATTGTTTTTACAACACTCAACCACGCTGTAGATTGCTTCATCTAAAAAAATAGGATGGTCCAGCTTGAGTCATATTAGAGTTTTTTCCAGAAGTTTTCCAATGTACTGAACAGTATAATGTAAAAACTTCTTAAATATTTTAATATTAATAAAATAAAAATTTATAATAAACTTGCTTAACTCTTTTGCTAAGTCTGGGTGACAGAGGTCCCGTGTCAATCGCTATTCTGTAAAACCTATGTGTGAAAGCAAAATATTCTCCCTATAACTGATTACATTATGAATCATATCTTCACACCTGGAAACTGATAATGTGAGGGATTTTTTAGCTCCAAAAACTGCACACAATTATTCTAAAATCTATGGGATTTGGCATCCGCCCTCTATTTTTTTCTATCAGATACATTGTTTAGAAAACAGCTTTGATTCAAATAGTTTTCTAAAATTTGCTTTCTTCGACCATTGCCCTGAATTTTCTGGCTGCTCCAAGTACCTATTAGGTCTCTACATTATACTCAACAGGTTGTGATCACCAGCACCAAGATTCTTTTGTTCTCCTGCTCCTAATAATGACTTTGATATCAAGAAGATCAAGTGTGGCTTTTCTTCTGGCTAAACTCTTTACCACCTTGTCTACTAAGTAATATAGTATTCTCTTTTATAATTCCTGTTGGCTGCATTTATCACTAATACATGCTTTAAATCCAAAAATGTATCCTGAGGATTTTTCAGAAATGCATAGGAACATATATCTGAATATCACATATATATTTTGAGGTGTAAATAATTTAAACAATGTTAGCATCCTTTCTTTCCTCCTTTTTTTAAGCTTTACAGTATGCATAATGTAATTTCTTCTCTGTTTTCTCAAACTCCAATTCCATTGGCATTTTAAAGATTTAGACATAAGTGTTTGCACTAATCTCCAGCTTTTCCCTGTTTTTATCAATTATGTATGGATCTTGCTCTCTGATGATCAAATGATGCAAAACATCAAACTAAGTTTTTATTGTGCTAATGAGATAGAACTATCTGACATCTAATGACTTCTATGTCTCCTTGAATTATTCTGTATCTTCCTCCATGTACAGATAATTTAGCTGGTTGATAATCATTCTTCATTATTTTTGCATTACAAAACCTCTTCTCTCCTTTGGTCTGTAAGTGTAAGTTGATAATTGAATTTAGTGAAGGTCTCTCTTTTCTTCCTTTTTTTTTTTTTTACCTACATTAAGGGACATATTAACCAACTCAACTTATTTTGAATTCATGTATAACCTGAGTATCGTTCAAATACAACTTGAAACACAATTTGAACGTACAACTGGCATTGCACAACTAATGCCAATGCTCAGTAGTAAATATATCTATTCAGAATCAGAAATATTTCAAAGAATTTAAAACTGAGAGATATGTTATTTTTCAGGTATGTGAATGTCCCTTACACATTACAATTAATCTCAAATGAGCCAAGAACACAATCTGAGGTGTTTAATCTTGAGTAACATGCTTTAATTTGTCCCGGTGATGTGGTAAAATATAACAAATGTCATACTGGAAAAGGATGGCAGCTGCGGAAAGGTAAAGATGAAAGGATGATGGATTTGAACTAGAGGGAAGAGGAAAGATCTGTTGATATGCCAAGGTTGTCCTAGACAGAAATAACATTATAAAAATAATTGTCAAATGGATCTTGAAGTTCAGGTTCATCTCACACAACTTTATCTCTCTCACAGGTGAAGTTTAAGTTAATTGGTTAGGTCCTTTTTAATACAGAGAAATTACTACTTGCAGAGGCTGTTTACAAAAATCTGTGAAGAACAGTCCTTATGTAGTTGTCTTTCTTCACTGACTGAAACAAGAGCCCAGACAAATGGATGTCTTTAGGTGACTAATGGTAATAAATGCTAGATCAGACAGAAAATTGAGAAGACTAAGAATAAAGACAAAATAAGAGCGAAGGTTTGTAGTTTTGACTTTTTAGAAAAGAAAAAGAAAAAAGATTTCTAAAGCTAAGGACAAGAAACTTGAATCTCATGCATGTAAGGAAGTGTAGGTTGATAAAATGGGAAGACTCTGGGAGGTAGCAACAATATTGTATTCCTTGACACCTTAATCCTCATTAAACAAAGCTATTTTGCATAACAGCACAACTTTCCTCATAGGAAAATAAATATGAGCCATGATCTTTTCAAAAAATTACTGCAAAAGCAAGGAATTCTGCCCAGTACCACTCACTTCACCACTATTTGCATTAACATGACAATAACGATACTTCAGTACAATCTTTTGTTCTTCTCAAAACATTCTGCAAATTGCTTACTAGGAAGATCTACAGACATGAATAGAGGAGAATTAAGAGTTTGTTTAAGATTAGACTTTTCTGAATGCCTATCATTCTCAGTCACTGATTTTTATTTCTTTTTGGTCTTTCACTCTATTAACGTATCAATATCAATTCAACTTTGCAAACCATGAGGAAGAAACCTTTCATTTAAGACATTCACAGTTACAACTGGTTTTGATTTTGCCCAGTATAAAATATGTTATGAGTAAACTTATGTTGTCTTTTTTTTTTGAGTTTAAAATTATTTATTTTAAACTCCTCATGATTAAAATCTTTTATTCAGTCCAAGGTAAGTGTCTTCAAGATCTCTGGATTCTTTGAGAGCTTAGACCAGGAAACAAGGGAAGATTCCTCAGTATACAGTTAAACTACTATTCTGTATCATTTTCTACTTGCACTGGAATCTTCATAAATTGACAAGAACACTAACTACACAGATACTGCCTATTAAAAAGCTCTTCTAGTAGTTTGCAAGAAGCATTGACTTAGGTTCAATTTTTAAAAAAACCAAAACAACAAAACAACAGAAAATAAAACAAAAAAAAAGACAAAAAAAAAACCAACAAAACACAACAGAAAAAAAGGGAAAGAATTCTTGACAAATAAAAGCTTGGGTTTTCAAGCATCCAATGTTGGTCAGGAAAGATTTTTCTTTTCCTAAAAATGGATGCATCCTGGCAATTATTATTCACATTTTCTGTAAATCTGTGTTTGCTTTTATGTTTGTTTTACTGACACATCAGGGATTGGCAATATCTGGGAGTGGAGAAGTGGGTTCAGGACATGATGTTTAGATGGTAGATAGAACTGAATTCCCATTCCATTTCTCTTCACATATCATAGTGAATATAATGTTTGTGGAGAAATTCCCTCTTCTCAAATCTTCATTATATGGGCAATGACTTAAATAATTTTTTTCTTCTCTAGGACCTGTGAGACCTTTGGAGACTGTCTGGCCATATCTCATCTAAGTAATTGCTTGCCATTGTGGTCTCCACAAGTGTCAACAACATCTTGATTCCCCAGTTCCAAAGGCATGTAGCAGTTTAGTCTCTTGAGAATGTCAAGGTTTAGGGTCAGGGTAGTCCACTAGACCTTTAACAGATGCTCTCTGTTAACTACTCTTCTTTCCTAAAGAGGAAGAGAAAGGAAATAAGGGAGAGAGTCTTAGGGATTAGAAAAGAAATCTAGTCTTTACTGAAGACAATAATAATAAAATGGAATATTTACAAATCTATACAAACCAGTAACAAACCAACTCCCACTTGATGACAATTAAATCACCGTCACCAGCGCTGCTGTGGAACAGGCACTGGGGAAGTCCCAGACTGAGCCTAGCAACAGATGGGTTCAGGAACTGTATTCTAGAGCTAGATTCAGGAACACATGGATCAGGAACAAAATCAGAATGGACAAAGTCCTCCTCAGATGCCAGCCATTGAAGAAGAAGAAGAGC
Organism: Baryphthengus martii; assembly: GCA_013396935.1. Taxonomy (NCBI): domain Eukaryota; kingdom Metazoa; phylum Chordata; class Aves; order Coraciiformes; family Momotidae; genus Baryphthengus; species Baryphthengus martii. Next base: position 50,333 of record VWZK01012218.1, read on the forward strand.
TATTTGACCCTTGTGAACACTCAGCTTTGCAGTGAATACGACATGTATTGGATGGAATACCTCGTTGGTCAGTTTAGGGTCACCTGTCGTCTGCTCCTCCCTGCAGGTGCGGTCTTTTACTTTCTGCACCTCCAATGTGGTACACAAGATCTAGCAGTGACCTTGGTCTGCACGCCAATCCTTGGCAACAACTCTAATCATTGAACATTATCACTACTAGAAACTTACACTGAGAAAACCTGTTGCTAACTTCAGCAGCTACAGTTAGTTAGAAGAGACAGAGCTGAAAAGTAAAATCACTGAACAGAACTGTTCTGTTCTGACTCAAACCAGGACAGAGAACTGCAGCAGTTTGATCTCTTCACAGGCTTTGCAAAAGGAATCAGGAAAAAATTAATATCTTCATTCTGGGCTTTACTGTGAAACTGAGACTGACAGTGTCCAAGGAAAGAACAGGCATGGTCAGGCAACTATGGAAAGGTATTCAGTGATAACAAGGTTCCCATCTCCACAGGAAGCTGTTTCCCAATGGGTGTTCCAGCATATCTACTGAAGGATGATCCTTCTTTCACCATTACTGTAAATGAAATTAGATTATGTAGTATTGATTTCATGTTGTAACTATAATGCACGAATCATAACAATATTCAGTAACTAATGCTTCAGGAGACAAATCATATTTCCACAAAAACAAAATACCATGTATTTTTATATCATGAAGTAACACAACTCCACCAATGTCTCTACCTTCCAAACACCAGATTTTACTACCCAGGGTTGGAATCTTAAATTCCTCTATGCAAACACATGTAGCATGGAGAATAAACAAGAAGAGTTAGAGATGTGCACACGCCCACATCATGGAGATGTGAAGAGATGTCTCCTATGACTGAAGTGTTAGAATGGAAGGATACAGGCTCTTAAGGAAGGATAGGCAGGGGAGGTGAGGAAGGGATGTCACTCTCTTTTTTAGTAGCCAGCTGGAGTGCATGGAGCTCTGCCTGGGGATAAATGAGGAGCCAACTGAGAGCTTATGAGTTGGGATTAAAGGGAAAGATGGAAGAGGTGACATTATAATGCATGTCTGCTACATGCCACCAAACCAGGAAGACCAAGCAGATGAGATTCTCTATAGACAGATAGGAGGAGCCTCACATTCACAAGCCCTGGTCCTCATGGGGAACTTGAGCCACTCTGATATCTCCTGGAGGGAAAACACAGCAAGGAGGTTCATGAAATACATTGATGATAACTTTCTTCTCCAAGTAATAGAGAAGCCAACTAGGAGAGGTGCTATGCTGAACCTTGTTCTCACCAAAAGGGAGGGTCTGGTGAGAACTGTGAAGCTCAAGGACAGTCTTGGCTGCAGTGACCATGAAATGGTGGAGTTCAGGTTCCTTAGGGCAGAGAGGAGGGCTCACAGCAAGCTCAAATCCTTGGACTCCAGAAGAGCAGACTTTGGCCTCTGCAGCAATCTGCCTCATAGAGTATCATGGGACAAAGTCCTGGAGGAATGAAGGGCTCAAGAAAACTGGTTAATATTCAAGGATCACCTCCTCCAAGCTCAGGAGCTATGCATCCCAACAAAAAGGAAGTCAGACAAGAATGCCAGAGAGCCTGTGTGGATGAGGAAGGAGCTCCTGGACAAACTCAAAAATGAAAAGGATGCCTGTAGAGGGTGGAAGCAAGGACAGGCAGCCTGGGAGGAATAGAAAGAAGCTGTCTGAGCAGCCAGGGGTTAGGTTAGGAAAGTCAAAGCCCTGAGAGAATTAAATCTGGATAGGGACATCAAGGGCAACAAGAAAAGCTTCTATAGGTATGTCAGTGATAAAAGGAAGACCATGGAAAATGTAAGCCCTCTCTGGGAAGAAATGGGAGACCTGGTTATACAGCATAGGGAGAAGGCTGAGGTACTCAATGAATTTTTGACTTCATCAGCCAGTGCTCCAGCCACCCTGCCCAGTCACAGAAGACAAAGAAGGGATGGTAAGAATGAAGAACCACCCACTGTAGGAGAAGATCAGGTTCAAGATTATCTAAGGAACCTCAAGTCCATGGGACCTGATGAGATACATCCAAGAGTCCTGAGGGAACTGTGAGATGAAGTTGCTAAGCCACTATCCATCACACTTGAGAAGTTGTGGCAGTTAGATGAAGTTCCTACTGACTTGAGAAGGGGAAACACAACCTCTATTTTTAAAAAGAGAAAAAAAAGGAAGAGACAAGGAACTACAGGCCAGTCAGTCTCATCTCTGTGCCTGGCAAGATCATGGAGCTGATCCCCTTGGAAACCATGCTAAGGCACATGGAAAATGACGAGTTGATTGGTGACAGCCAATATGGCTACACTAAGGGCAAATTGTGCTTAACAAATTTGGTGATCTTCTACAGTGGAGTTATAGCATTAGGGGATAAGGAAAAGTGACAGGTGTCATCTATCTGGACTTGTACTAAGTATTTAACACTGTCCTACATGATATCCTTGTCGCTAAATTGGAGAGACATGAATTTGACAGATGGACCGCTCAATCGATGAGGAATTGGCTGGATGGTCACACTCAAATAGTTGTGATCAACAGCTCAATATCTAAGTAAATACATTGGGGTCAGTATTGGGACCAATGTTGCTTAACATCTGTGTTGGTGCTATGGACAGTGGGATCAAGTGTGCTCTTAGCAAGTTTGTCAGTGATTACAAGCTGTGTGGTGTGTTCTCTGTGCTGGAGGGAATGGATACCATGCAGAGGGACCTTGGCAGGCTTGAGAGGCTGGACATGCAAACCTCATGAATTTCAACAAGACCAACTGCAAGGTCCTACACATGGGTAAGGGCACTGCCAATAACAGATATAGACTGAATGGAGAATGGATTGAAAGCAGCTTTGCAGAAAAAGACTTGAGTGTTTGTTGACATGAAGCTCAACATGACCTATCAATGTACGCTTGCAGCGCAGAAAGTGTGACCAGTAGGTTAAGGGAGGTGATTCTCCCTCTCTACTCCATTGTCGTGAGACCCCATCTGGAACACTATGTCCAGCTCTGGGGCCTTCAACATAGAAGGACGCGGACCTGTTTGAGTGAGTCTGGAGGAGTACCCTGAAGATAATTAGAGGGCTGGAGCACCTCTCCTACGAAGACAAGTTAAAGAACTTGAGGTTGTTCAGTCTGGAGAAGAGAAGACTCTGAGAAGACCTTAAAGCAGCCTTTCAGTACCTAAAGGAGGCCGACAAAATAAAAATGGAGAGGAACTTTGGACAAGGACATGTAGTGAGTGATAGGACAAGGCATAATGGCTTTAATCGGAAAGAAGGTAGATTTAGATTTGATGTAAGGAAGATGTTCTTCACTGTGAGGGTGGTGAAGGCACGGGACCAGCGCTTGGAGGAGTTGCAGATGTCCCCTCCCTGGAAGTGTTCAAGGCCAGGTCGGATGGGGCTTTGAGCAAAATGACCTAGTGGAAGGTGTCCCTGCCCATGGTCAGGGGATTGGAACCAGATGATCTTTAAGGTCCCCTCCAACCCAAACCATTTTGTGATTCTGTGGTTCTATATCATTGCTGCTCTTGTTGTGGATATTTTTGAAATCCAACTAATGTAAAGAAAATGCAGCTTTTTTACAAAATGCTTGAGTTCCTAATTAGGAAAATGAATTGCAGTTATAGTACAGCCTGAGTAGTATTAATATTTCATTTCTTAACTTCCTACATCAAGGATTAATCAGAGGGAAAGTTGTTCTGAATACTAATGATTCAAAATAGGAAACATTTCAAATGTATTTCTAAATTACTTGTAAGGGTTATATTGCTATGCAACCCCCCTGAAAGCTAGTGTATCACATCTGTCTGCAAAAGAAATATTTATAATTCTCATCTCCTGAACCTCACAAATAAAAAAAAGTCTTTGTACTACAACATTCTAGTTTGCAGTTACAAACAACTACAGACTCTCTGATTAATTCTTTGTCCTCTACTCGGTATGGCCAACTATAGCAGGAATGTCTTCGGTTTTATTTCTTCATAATGTATGCTGGCAACAATCCTGAGGTAGGAAAATTTACCATGGCTTAAACAAGGCAGATGGTCATAGGAATACCCCATTTTACACAGTTCAAGTATTCCATTGAGAGTGTTTGTTTTTGATCAGTGGACAATATAATCCATGAAGATGTGTCTCAGAAAGCTGCTTTCTCACTGTCACCTCACCTCTTTTTCTTAGCCGTCATCCTGGGTGACTGGTCAGGCTGGGCTAAGCTTCTAGTTGTAATAGGTTTATTATGCTGCTTCTAATGTTTCAGCGAAGCTGGGCTAATATATTTCTTTGTTTCTCAGGAAATATAAAGAACTAGATTCTCCTTGTAATTAACTAGCTGAGAATTCATTCATGTAAAATTCATGTCAAGCTGACATTCTCTAATGAAGCTTCATTCAACATGAGGAAGTTGGAGAGAAGTGTAGCCAGGTGATGTAATTTATAGGTGCTTTAATTTAACCCAGTGGCAGCAGATCTGTCATCTCCCCATGATATCTTTCAGCCTAAGACCTGAACTTTAAATGAAGTTTAAAGATTTTGTTTTCTTCTGTTTTAGATTAAGTTATTTATGCCCTTTCCTTCAGTTTCCATCACTGTAAGGACATCATTTAAGCTTTTGTAATGTGTTCTCTAAATAAAGAGAGTATTTGAAGAAGAGACAATGCAAAAAGTTTTGGCCCTGCAGAAATGCATTCCTTTTTTTATCCTCATCTGTTCCAAATGTACTAAACAACTGCTGCCCAACTGTTGGACATCCATTGCTGTGTCCTAAATTTTAAAGCTCATTTTATTTGTCTACTGCAATTTAACAAATGTTATGTCCAGTTTACACATGAGTTAGAAAGAGCTAGGCAAATATATCAGAAGAAAGAAACTGAGGAAGAATACAATTTACCAGATCAATTTGATGAAATAACAGTAGTGAAAATTGGTTCAGTCTATGGATTATTAAGTCTCCAGATAAAAAAAAAAAAAATACCTGAAAGTGTAGATTTTGTATAAACACCAAAATTCAGATAACAGCCTTAACAGTATTGATTTTATCAGCAAAAGAAAGGTAGACACAATCAGCAGATGAAGAGATTTTTTAATGATTCTTCCTATTACAAACACAAGTGCTGTGAATTCTTTTTTTAATCTTTCACCAAGAGGATTTTGGTTCAGAAAAAAAAAAAAAAAAAGGAAGGGGAAAAAAAAGTGCTTTGGATCCAAACTTGACTCNATGGAAAAGTCAGATCTAATGTTGTAGAATCAAGGATTCTGCAAAGAAAAGGACTACTACGACGTATATGATGAATGGCAAAAACATTTTCTGCAATGTTTTAAACAAATTCTCATAACATGTAATTAAATTGCTTTTACCACACAGGTTTATCACAATCTGAGAAGTAATGGAATAATATTACGAACTTCTGAGATGATATATTGTTAATAAAGGGGAAAGTGAGTGTCTTGTCCTCAAACTGACTACAAGGATCTGTGTTTTTATGGTGATGTGTTGAAAAAATTAGTTTTCAACATTCTGCGCCCAAATAACCTGCTGTAAAACAGCAGATTACACATCTGAAAGATCATTACTTCATAAATTCCTTACACAAGATTAACATCTCTTTTTAAGTAACGTATGTGTTTTGAGGTGAGTTGATACATATTTTACAGAAATAACTCTGATCATCTTGACCATAAGTTATGCACAGCACACTACAAGACTTTCCTGAATTAGTTCTGATTCAAATCAAGGAAGAGGATATTTAATTTAAAAAATAATCCAGTGGTTTTTGGATTACTATTAAAAATATGACAGTTTTGAAGAGGAGAAGGTTACCTTTAACTCATTAGTTCTAATACTGTTAGTATGTTACCAGTATTTCTTTTTTGTTTTACACAAATAAATTTTATCTCAATAAATTTCAGAGTGTTCGAGAAGTTGATAAATATGGTTACCTCATTTTGGGAGATTACGTTTATTAGCCTTCTGTTTGATTTTTCTTGAACAGCGCTAGAAAGGCACAATTGTCTAACTATACAGAATTTAGCCCTGGAGTATGTTCTTTCTGTTCTTGGAGGATTTATTGCATATAAATGCCTGAGTTGGACAGAAAAAAATTATCACCATATGGTTTATTGGTTAACTCTTCAGAGTTTCAGATCTTTTAAGGCCAGAAGTTCCATTAGATCATCTAGTTTGACCTCCTATATCACAAGAATTCTACCTGCTTATTCCCACATTAAGCTCAGTGACTTTTATCATTAAACCGATATTTCAGAAGGGCATCTTCTTTTTATAAGCTCTCAGACAAGGTCAAAACACTGAATAAAATGCAAATATTTCTGCCTATAACTCATTGCCTATTACAGTATCATTGCATTCTTATTTTTTACATGGGACTTAAAGTGATTGACTTTATATATGCATGTATGTATGTATTCTTTTACTGGCTTTCTTGTATTGATTATCTGACAGAAAGCTAACAAGAAGGAATCATACTTTGACACCTCTTCATTTAGAATACATATATCCACAAGTTACTAATTTTATGTTTCTAGTATTACTGGTTTTGTAGTTTTGACAGAGCAGAGCAACATGCATTTTCCTGACTGTACTCTTGAGTCATGGCCCAGAAAAATAACCTTTTGTAGAACCTTTCAGTTTTCTTTATTAGGTTCTAGTTTCAAAGACATACCTTGAACTGAAGATGACTCACTCTCAGATATAAATGAAAATATTTCAGCATGAGTAAATTTATATTTCTCTCCTGTTTTCAACCTTGAAACATAAAACGAGTTGCAGATTTTTAAACTTCTTATAGGTACTCATTACTTATAGATACTCACTACTCCTGTGACAGTATGTATTTATGGTGAGATTTTTTAGTTAGTCATTGATTAAATAGAAAAAGATGTTTTGAAAAAAAAAATAAATAAAAAAATTACAAGGTAATGAAAGGAAGAGCCCTTCCTGTGACAAACTTAAAATCCTTATAGTTGTTTGATTCTGTGCATGTATAAAGATTCAAAGTTCATTTTAATGTCAACTCTGCCTTTTTTTACCTGTGAAATGATACAGAAAAAAATCTTTTTGGATTGTAGCTACCTAATTAGCCATGTCTTTAAAGAAAAGACAGTAGACCTATTCACTATTACTTAGAAATATTTCCTTTCTTCAGTCTAATTTTGTTTGACATCCAGGTAAATCAGTGTCAAACTGTGAAAGTCAAGTTTAAAAAAAAAAGAAGTAACCTGACATGTGGACAGTAGGTTAGTCGTAGCTAAAGGGCCTTGCTTGTCCATTATCATTTTGTAGCTTGCCTTTTAAATATACAATGTTGTCTTACCAAATTTGTTTCTCATACTTGTGTCACAGTGAATGTTTAGAGGTGATACTTTGACAGAATTCTATAATTTGAAATAACTTTAAATGTCATGCTATTATTTATTTATTTTTTTAATCTTGGACCTATAAAAATGTAGAGCCAATTAAAATTCCTATATTAAGGACAAGATGTTGAAAATCTTTTTACAGTGTAGCGTCTTCAGTGAAACTGCTGGCAAAGCCAGTGATTACTTTCAATTGAACATGTTATTAACACTCACAATTTTAACACGTTTCATTATACTGACTTTTAAAAAAATATCGCAGTACTAATACTTACAATATTAGCTTCTATTAAAAGTAACACCAGATTATCTGATCTTTCTTTCATTGTCAGCTGATTGCTTTGTCTAGAAAATCTCCATGAACTTCACTGAAAGTGTCTGAGGAGTGTCAGAAAACAAATGAGTGGATAAACTGGAGGAAAAAGGTAAGATAAGGCTATGCAAAACCATGAATAATTAGTGTGCTGATAATTCACTAGTGAAACTTCATGTACAGTTGCTGAGGATGTACTTATTATTTCAGGTAAGGGACTAGATGGATAACATTGATATCTTGAAATTTTTAGTGACCATGGAATTTGATATTGTATTGTTTGAGATACCAGGGGATTCTGATGTCATGCATGCAATGGAAATTACTTTAAAATTTGAGAAATTATACGCTGGGCCACAATATGGACTACAAGATAGTGTTCTGAGGGCTTGATGAAATTGAGTTGGTCAATAAACTCTGAGAAAGACTTTGTTTAGTTGGAAACAGAGCTAATGCTGGCTGTTTTAGTTATCAAATGGGATTGTGAATAAAAAAACCCCACACATAAAATTGAAGAAGCTTATAAAAAAGACATATGAAATGTAAGGCTCTGGAACAGACTAAGTGAATGAAAAATAACAACAATCCCACAAACCGAAACTACCACCAACCAAAACTCAGAACACCCCAAAATAAATAAAATGCTCTGTAAGGAAGAGGGATGCCAAAGGCAGTAGTGATGAGATTGCAGAAAATCAAGGTGCCACCCAGGAGACCCCATAGCCCTGCCCCAGCATGGTGCACGTCATGCTGTGACCACTGCACTGCCTCACTCAACCTTCGTCCTGGATAGAAGTCTTACTGATGGGACAGTGAAGTCATGCAATTTGTAAAAACTACATATATGTGCGTATATCTCTGATTAAAGTGTTAATCTGCATCATCATTTCGCTTTTCAATTGTGATACACCGTTTCCTACAATAACAAAATATTGACTGATTAAGCCTCTTCCAGTTCTGTTTTCTTGGTCTTAGAATACTGGAACACTACAAATATATAGATATTTTTTTGCTTGTTTTAACATATCTTTCATTGTGTCCCATAATACTCTCTCATATGACTATACTTCATTCAGTTCTTCCTAACTAATATTACACTGTAGGAAGTTTATAGTCTAGTAAATGTTCCCATTTCACTCTTCAGTATTGAGGAAAAAAAGCAAAACGTATGTTACTGCATCTTATATTTTTTTGTTTTGAAACATGATTTTGAAAGTACTAGAAAAAGAGTGAAGTTTATTTATCTACAAAACAGTTTATAATACTTCAATGTATTTATGTCTGAATCTTGAGTCTTGCTTACCATTCTTGGATCTTCTCCAAACTCTCTGCATGTGTTTTATAATTTGCATCCATCATCCGTCCACAGAAGGACAGTGAAAAGATAGAGAATACATCTGTGTTTAAGAATGCCAGTTTTACAGAATTCTGTTTTGATAATGCTTATAACAGTGTAATTTCAAACTGTTGGTATACAAGAACATAGTAGTGAGAACTGAAGTTTTCCAAATTGATATTAACAGTTCTTGGAAGATGACATGAGATGGAATATGGAATTGAAAAATTGCAACCTAAGCAACACAATCATTCCATTATTACCAACTCAAACAAATTTGAGGGCTTATCGTTTGGATAGACGTGAAGAACTGTTTTAATATACATACTGATAATATGATAAGCTTGAACAAAGGCTATATGCACTTAAATTTTAATTTGATCAAAACATTTTTAGAAAGCTTTAATTTCTTTTTTCTTCTTGGTTCTGAGTTAAGAAAAAGTTACAGGAGCGTATTTTAAAGTTCCTTGAAGGAAGATGTGGAGCATGCTGTTGATTAGCTGAACGGAAAATAGGGTCTGGTCAAAGAAAAATCCCTCCGGGACAGAAGGTCTAAAAGGGCAGACTGATTGTTGACAACAGAAAGTGGAGAGCTTGGAAGGATGACAAATAGGTATATTTAATCTGGGAAGGTAAAAGCAGCGAAAAAAAGGGAATTTCATTTTGGAGGCTTTTAAGTGCACAAAGAATGAGTGAGATACAGGACAAATGATTATTGGGTTTGGTAGCAATAATATGAAAAATGACATGAAAAATGAAGGCTAGGAACTGAAAAAAAAATAAAATAAAATAAACACAGACAGAAAAATCCTGTATGAAGTACAGTAGATGAGATTTGATTTTATTGTGTTCCAAGGCAAGAGGGGAGGACAATGTTTTACACATCACTTTCCCAAGGCCTCACTCCCAGACAATGCAAACCTTTAACACGAGTTTTAAGCATGCGATTTACGGATACAAGGCCTTCTCCTGTAAAACAGGAATAATTGTGCTATTACTGGGTCTCTGATTTGTGTATCTTTATAGATCATAGAGGTTTCTTTATTTTAAGTGGGATTAAAATCAACTGTTTTCCTTATTTTTTATTAGAAATAGAAGTACCTTGACCAGAATACTTTTATCAGAGTTAGTACAAATCGCACATGTATTTAAGACAGTGAATGATTAGTAGAAATTATTTTTCTTGAAAAATACTTCTAAGTCTCTGGAGACTTTGTATGTAGAGTCTGGGTTTGGGCATATGACTGCCTCAGAGGAACATCCAGTTTCATATTCTAATAATTAGACCTTTGGCCCTCATGCAGAACAGATTGAACAGAGCAGAAGATTCAGCTGGAAGTTTCAGACAACAATGAGAAGTAACAGCCTCATTTTATTTTACATTTTGTCAAAGCTTAGCAAGATAAAGAATATTAATACACAAAAAGAAAAAAGACAATGTGGGTTCTTTTCTATTGAAAGAAGTTTATTATTCAGATTCGTTTAACCCTTAGGGATTGTACAACTCCTTATAAATCTGACAATCTAAACTCTGGCTGATAATTAAATTCACACTTGCTAGGTCCTTGTACAGAAAAGAGTTTGTACAGGGACTACTAACTTTAAAACTAGCATAGACAAATTAAAAGTGAAATACAGGGCAAACAGACAAGTAAACATCATTAATCTTTAACTAATATTTCTTGTGCACAAAGGATTAAATTGAAATGGGGTGTGTAAGAAATATTATCTCCAGAAGATGGCACTCTTATACTGTGCATTTTTGAGCATAACTTTAGCCACTGTTCCCTATTTGTCTAAACTATTTAATTATGTATCTGTGCAAAAAGGTAGGGTAAAATGTAAGATATAGTCATCTTAATGCAGTCTTTACTTCAAGAAACGCTATTTATTTTGCCAGCACAAAGCATCACTAATCAAAATGAATCATTATCTTTAACTGAAGATTATACCTGGACCTATATATGTTGGGGTTTTTTGGTTCAGTTTGGTTTTTTTGTGGTTTTGTGGTTTTTTTTGCTTGTTTGTGGTTTGTTGTGGTCTTTTTTTTTTAAAAAAAAGCAGCTCTTTCTCCCACTCCTGAACTGATAGGTATATTATTTTTCTCTTGGAGGTGATGCACATAAGTAGAGAAAAAAAATTAGCTATTGGAATAATACAGCAGCAGCTGCAGTCTTTGAAGAGTTCAAAATGAAGTAGCACAGAGGCAAGAGCCCTGAGTGTGAACAATGAATAGAAGCTTCGTTCCTTCTTCACTAATAAACATTTGATCTCTCAGTTCAGACTTAGACCCTTAAACAACTACATTTTCAGTTATTATAAGCTTTCTCTTGCATTTTCCAATGTGAGACATATTTTCAGAATTAAAAAAATTGGATAACTTTATTCTTTTATCTTTGTCTGAAAGATTTAAAACCATTATCCAAAATCTACATCAGGCAAAGTTCTTATGGCGTTGACTTTAAAGATTTTTTTTTATTTTTTTTTTTTCACGTTTTAGATTCTATGATGTTATAACCAAGGTGCTTAAAATAACATAATATAAAGATCTTAGTGCTATGCATAAGAAGTTAGACATTGAGCACAGCAATTAATGTAAAGCCATCAAAAAGACACAATTTTCCAGCTCTGTATTTTTGAAGAAGAATAGGCAATAGATTTAAAGACACATATTTGTCTAGGTGATTAATGTATTCCTATATAAATTAGGAATATTTTCACAAAAAATATTTAATAAAAATCTGCAATGAAGCGTATCTGTATGAACTGAATTGTCTAGCTGAGTAACATCTATCTCTGCAGTATACTTCACATCAATTACATAGCTTGTGATATAATGTTGCAAAAGAACCAATTAATGCTATGTGAATGTAGTTCATTGATAGTTTTCTGCATTTTTGGACAAGCTCTTTAGCCGTATAAATGGCTTTTGAGGTGTTTACATAGCAATTATTTGTGCAGATTTCCAGCTGCTTTTCTTTTCTATTGCTGTTGAGCTCATGTTCACAGAGACACTTGGATTTGTGCAGTTGAAACTCTGATCTGGAAATACATTTGTGGAACAAAGATCTCACCAGTATTTGTGAGACCGTGATTTTGGAGGGTAGAACTGTTAAAGGTCAGGCACTCACAGTACCACTTCATTGCTTTTATTTCCAGAAGAGTCTAGGAGATAAAACCTTAAAAAAAATCAAATAAATGTAAAGCATGAAATTCTACACTTTGTGCTATTATTGGAAGTAATGGGGTTCAATGAAGAGAGCAGTAGTTTGAGACCTAGGAAACCTTTGGAGTTTCATTCTGCAAGATACATGAATGTATCTTGCCGTGTTATGCACGGCAACAAACAATGAAAGCACATTGCCGACCACCCCGCCAAAGAGGTGGATGTGAGCTAATTCAAGCTTGAAAATTATGTAGCTGTGTCACTTTTGTTGTGCTAGTACAAACGTAATTATAAATGCTGTTGGAACCACATAGATAATTGCACAGGAGGCTGTACTATTTTACATGACTCACCGGTTTAGACAGCACTTATTCTGGGATGTGTGCATATTTCTGCTTGTTCAGTAAAAAGTTTTACGACGCTGCACAATTCATGTCACTCCTCTGAATCTCTTTTAAATCTCCCTATACAAAGATCATAAATGCAATAAGTTCAAGGTTAACAACATTACAGAGAATTTTAAGGCCTACAGAGAAAAGAAAGAAAGATCCAGTACCTTCTGTTTGAAGTAAGGAGAGTAATCTTCTCCTTTGCTTGTTTAGATTAGATTTAAGTTTATTGGTACAATTTGAATCTCATACAATGTTTTATTCTGTTTTATATTGATTTAAGCTTTGAAATATGACAAATATTTCCAAATTTCTATTATAACAGCAGCAGATATTACTACTTTATATAAAAAAACGTAATTTTTCTTCACCCATGATTTTTTTTTTTTTTTTAAATTTACAATTGCCATTCCCAATGAATTCTACAATGAAATTCTATATTTCATTTTTTTTAAATTGCCATGGATGAACTTCCATTTGCAACAATTGCATCTGAAGTCTTCAGCCCTGGATAATGTGTGATATGAATTCTTAATGTACTTCCGGTGTTTCCAACAGTGAAAAAAACCCATACTTTTTTATATAATTCAGAATGCAAACTTATGACATTTTGGTATCTACAGATCTCTAATTGTTTATCAATATCGTTCATATATATTACATATATACATATATATATAGCTGTATAGAGACCACATACCTAAACTTAACATATCATAGCTCTCTTAGATTTATATACATATATATTATGTGTTTATATTATCCCATATATTTTTATATAGAATGGAGACTTACATAATATTCACTTTTCCATATATATCAGCACAGTAAAGGTATGAATTCTGATGCATAAGTTTTAAAACATGTAAAAATTTCATATAGAAAAATGTAAAGGATCAGTTAAAAATATCTCAGCTAAAAATAGTAGATGAAACTAGACCAAAAATCTTGGGAATTTTCCCTAATCTTATCATCGATGACATGTATGGCCATTCAGAATAAAATGTTTTTATCACTTTAAGCACTTCTAAGACTCGAGGACTTGTCTTTTCTGATGGACTACTGTGAGCACTGAGGTCACCTTGTTTTCTTCCTAGCGAGCTTCATAATCTTCAGTTGTTCTATGCAGGGTAGAAAAACTCCAGGAGAACAAACAAAACAAAACCAAACAAGAGAAAACAAAACAAACCCAGAAACCTCCTTTGCCTCACTTAGTTTTCATAAATACAGTATAATCAGGGATATGATATTTAAGGCTTTATTTGAGACAGTGATTGTTAGAGATTGTAACTCCTTTAAGTTGAACGTGATATGACATATCCTGTGTCAATCCTCTCATTACTGATCCATGTAGTCTTAAGAAGCAAAAATTTATCTTAAATGAGTTTTGCTTTGAATGAAAGAGGTGTTCCTGCTCCACCTTTCGTAGCAGTTCATTTAGTTCATATCTTCATGAAAGGCATCCATCTGTGAATCCTACATGGGTCACAGTTACCTAAGTAACACAGGTGCTAAAGAAGAAGCGGAAAACAGACTGTAACACTTACTATATCTGTGCTGATTAACATTAACCATCTCCCTCACTGTTGATCATAGAGACTATGGTAGATCATAATATAACATTCTTTTTTTTGCGTTGTAAGTCAGACAATGCATCAGCAAACCTCTTGAAATCTAATGCTTCTGTCGGAGAATAGGAATTTCAGTGTAAAATATTAATTTAAAATAAAACAATTTTTCATTGTCTAGTTCGTTCCCCTCTAAAGACTAAATGCCAGCTTGAGTCTTGTTTTGTTATTACTGCAGATCAGTTACTATACCCACATTCAAAAGAGATAAGATCCACATTCGAAAGCAAATTATTAATTTATTCTTTCAATCTTTCTTTTGCAAGCCAATGTTGTCCATCACATCTTGTGATTCAACTATGCTTCTCTCTTTCAATTACTTGGTGGAATATTTGGGGTAATTGATGGGGTAATGAAATCTATATACTTTTCATACAGGTGAGTATCTTACGTATGTCAAAAAAGACTCGAGTTTGAAGAAGAATCTACCTAGAATGGTATAGTTTGAAAGGCTAAGTATATAATTTGACCTCAAATTGTTATTTTGAGGTTACAGGGAAGTGCCCTTGAAAATGTTAATACCCAGACCATGAATTCTCTCGTAAAAGGTGCTTCTTAGCATCTTTAAATAAAAAAAGAAAAAAAACCAACATGAAAAATAAACAAAAATCAAGCCAAACCAACAAAACAAATTTTCTTTTTAATAAAGAAGTAAAATAAAATGAGAAGAGAAAGATAACAAACTAAAAAATGTTAGAAAAGAAGAATAATGAAAAAGCATCTAATAAAATATTCCACTGATGGGAGAACTCATCAGTGAAAGGAGAAGAAACACATGTTATTTCTTTCTCTATCAGTGTTCATATCCAGATTCCTCTACTGCTCCCAGGAGAACATCTTAAATACTACTGTGCAAGATATTCCAGGTGACAATATCTGACACCCTTCTTGGTAGCCTGTGACCACACAGAACCCAGTTCAGGAAACTACAAGCTAAGATGTCTATTTATTATCACCTCATCCTCTTCATTGCTTTTGCTACTTCATCTTCCTGGTATCTAGAGTAGGAACTATTTAGAGCAGAACCTTTCTTTTTGATTGCTTGTCTTTATAGTGCCCAGCACAATAGAGCTCTGATCTCTGATTGCGGTACACATAAAAGAAAAATCAGGAATAGATAATGGTCATGTGAAATAATCCTCCTGGACTGGCATTCTCTAAAACTACCCAACTTCACTAAAATCAGTGGGTGTAATTGTAGTTAATGTTCTAAGTATAAGCGGGGATTCCAAGATCTTTCCTTAACCTGGGAGGAGGGGGCAATTTTCAGGAAACTGTAATTTGTCTTTTAGCCTAATAACAGCTGTAGTCAAGTATTTAGAACTAATTTCCCTATCAAGCATCAGAACTAAAATCTTATATAGCATTGTCTTTCACATTTTGAATGAAATAATGCATTAGACAATACACTCTTTGGCATATAATCTTTGTTTAGCATTCTGTTGTGAATAACTGCTTATCAGTTTATCAACTTTAATTATAGTGTTTTGTAAACAATAAGTACACTGAAAAAGAGTTTGAAGCAAACAGTGTGGGTTTTTTGGTAGCTAGCCCTGAAATGGCTTTATGTTATTTTTTTCAATAAAACAATTTAATACTAATATTCTTGCTCTGATCTGATGCTCTGAATATACAATGTAAACATTTAGTCAGTAATTCTCACAGTACCTCTCTGAAGCACCGAAGTGTTGGGATAGCTTATTTACAGATGAATAAACTGAACACAAGTGAAATGACCGGTCTAAATGCATGCATTGAGTAAGGGGCAAAACTAAGAACAAAGCAGTGCATCCTGAGAAAAGATTGGAGTACTCCCTAAGACCCATTGTCATGAGACAGTGATCATTCCATTCAAATCAGGTGGGGACACTGGCAGTTGGGATGCATACTTTTTTTTTCTTGGTTTGTTTTGTGTTTTTTTCTCCATATAACATTACTCTGGCCAACAAAAAAAAAAAAAAAAAAAAAAAAAAGTTTCAGTTATTTTTCCTGACCCTTAAACTTACATCAATTTAGTTTAGTAAGAAGAACAAATGTGGATGTATTCAAGTATGGTCAAGTGTACAAGTAATTGCAGCTGAAGTATTTCAATTATACTTGCAATTATCAAGGAATGACAACAATTTTTTTGTGTCAAAGATTCTTTGCCACTTGCTTCCTTGTTTCTTACTGCCATCATGTATCTTCCCAGAAGCTGTCAATTCAATTCTACCACAAACCTCACTACAATGTCAAATCTTCCGTTAATCAGCATGTGAAGATGCCAAGAGTATGGGTATGCTATCAAGACAAAAGGAGATGATATCAGTAAGACTTGACATCATGTCAAAACAAATGGAAATTATATATAAGTTCCTTCTCTGCTAATAAAGAACAACATTTAAGATATTGAGAGTTATGGTGTGTTTTGGCGGGAGTTTAATTCCAAAACAGGATATTAGAAGAACTAGTAAGTGAAGTAGTCTGGTCGGAAAACCTCAAGGACATGCATATGTTGGAAGTCCGGAATATGTTGTCAGAAAAGATAAAAGACTATTTGCAATTTTCATCCTATGAAAAGGAACAAGTCACTTTTGGAAACTGTTGCAGATACAAGCAGGTGGATAACTTACTTTAAAAAGGTATCAAGAGGAAGCAGTAACCCTACCAAGAATGGAAAGTGTACTGATCAGGTGAGACAGCTGTATCCAGTTGAAGATAAAGGAAGAATTACAAAAAAATGCACGAGTTGTATTTTGTGAGGGAGTTAATAACAATAATCAGAGTTCTTCAGTCATGTAAAGCCATTTAAGGTAAACAAACAAAAAGCGAGACTACGATGGAGGAAATATGGTATTTAGATTAAAGGGTATCTGGGTGCAGAGCAAAATTAAATGAATACTTATCCTCAGCATTTAAATGATGAAGTTTCCAAGCACAGGGTCAGGGGAAAAAAAGAAGATAAAAGAAAACACAGCTATGTAAATATGAATCACTGGAACTGGTACAGACGAGCTCCTTATGTTCAAATTATGGAACTATGATGCCGACTGAACTAGTATATGCATTTGCAAGTTTGATAAGAAGGATTTTGATGTCTCTGTTAAAACTGATGGTGATTTATGATTAGATGACAACAAATAGCGTCCTCTGTTGCTTTGTAATTTTGTATCATCAAGCCTGATTTATAAGGATGATCCTACTTCTTGACAAGGTTATTTAGTCCAAATTCTACAGTAAACAGCACTAACTTGAGATTGTTCAGGGCCTTTCATTCAGTTAAGGTTTGAACATCTCAATAGAAATTCCACTGTCTCCCCAGAAAATATGTTCCAGTGCTTAACTACTCCTACTGTGAAGATTTTTTCCATATATTGAGTTGTAATTTCCCATTGTTCAATTTGTGATGACTGCTTCTTGTCCTATATCTGAGAAAAGTCTAACTTCACCTTTTCAACAATCTAAAGACTGAAATTAGATTCTTCTCTCTCCTTAGCTTTTTACCCACTTATCTAGGCTAAAAAAAAATCCTGTCTCCAGTTTTGTCTTACGTGCCAGGGGCTGTAGCCTCAAACATTTAGTAGCCCTCTTTTCATCTTGTTGCAATTTGTCAGTATCTCTATTTTACTGAGAGAGACCTTAAATCAGTCATATTATTCTGAATGCAGCTTTCACAGATGTCTAGTAGAGGGGCATAATCACTTCCCTCAACCTGATTATGTTTTCACTGATTCATCTGATATGTGATTAGTTTTCAATAGTGCAAAGACATACTGATGACCTGTGTTTAGTTCATTGTCCACCAGGACCTCTTTATTTCTTCTTGTGAAGTTGGTCCTTAAACACTTAGTCTCCAGCCTGCACTACTGCATGGGGGTTTTGGGGATTACATAGGGGACTTTGAATTCACTGAGTTTTGTGAGATTCTTATCAGCCCATTTCTCTAATGTAGTGATACACCTCTAAATGCCAGCTAATGCCTGTAGCATATTAACTGTCCCCTCCAAGTCTGAAAATCATTTATGGATTTGATGAAAGTTTATTCTATCCTGTTGCATAACACGATATATCAAGTGCAGCTTCATGCCTCAGTTTTAAGTTACAGAAGTTTCATAAATTCAATACGATTGTGAATAAGAATGTTGAAAATTTTTGGTCCTCTTTTAGTTAGTTCCTTAATATCAGGAAAAAATAAAGCACAATAGCACCAAGAAAACATTTATTTCCCCAGCATCATATGAATATGACAACATATGCAATTACTTTACTCATTCTGCTGCATTCAAATACAGTATTCTAACCACATTTCAGTTCCTGGCTGGGACCAAAATGGTTAAGATGTAAATATTTTTCACAGGTTTTCTGACACACTTGCAGAGTTGGCACAGATTTTACGTATGGACATTTGATTATTTAATATACCCACTATGGGTGGGAAATAGCTCTGTGCCTTGACTGAGTTGTCAAGTAGAGCAACTGATTAACAAAGACAAGACAGAAGATGTCTATTTCACATGGATTCAAGGCAGCTCAGAGAAGTTCATGAAACAGAAATAAATGCCACTACATGAACACCCAGAAACTCCCTTCTAGATGAGGAAGTCCTGGAACTCAATATTGTTAGAGATTATGTGTATACTTGGAAGAAACGTTTCTAAGTTTTTCCTCATCCTTCATTCTTTTCCCTTGGCATCTGCTTTTGAATTCTGTTAGAGACAAGACACAATGGGCTGGATGAACCTTTGATCCAAACTGGTGGCCTTCTTATGTTGTTGTTCCTACATGAAAGCCAGAAAATGGAAAAGGACTTCTAGCTTTAGTTTCATTATGGAAACAATTTATTTTTAAAAAAAAAACAACAACAAAAAAAGCCTCAAACAAACACAAAAACCCCAGAAACTTTGAAGAGCAGACTGAACCTCCTGAATGGTCTCTGATGTGTACTTCATTATTATTTTCAAAAGCAAATTTCTCCTGTGGGCAAAATAAACTGCTTCTGTGTTTTAAGTGTAGAAGTCTAGTGTGAGTGTAGCGGTTAACATCTTAGGCCTAGTTAGCACAGTCCTTGGCATCAGCCCATGAACATTATTTTTATTGTAGTAGAAATAGATGAAATACGATCATCCATGACAACTGACAGGATAGTTCTAGTGTGCACGAGGAAATAGTCAAGCAATGCAAACAACCTATTGATAATCAAGAAGTGCAATAGTGTCAGAAAGGTCTGGAACGAGAGAGTTCTGAGCTCCAAGAACAGAGACAGCAAATCTGGAAGTGGCGACACCACTTGAACAGGCTATCCTAAAAATAAAAACTTTTAAGAATACTGAGATAGCCAAGAGTTTCTGCAAGAGACTCTGGGGAAGGGTACTCCGCAGTCCTGAAACAGGATCAAGGATTATTTCTGTAATCTCCAGGGAATACAAAGAAGCAAAAGAGCCCAGTGGACTCTACGGTCCTGCTCCATGTACAGTAGAGGTGGTACTGCTACATTGACCTGTCCAACCTCTCTCCAGGACTGTGACATCTCCTGTAGAACAGGAAGAACATGCAAGAAAATGCTGCACTAAACCTGACTTCTTTCTCTAACTACACATCTCCCCCATGGCACAGGAAAGTGCCATTGCGTATATCTATGACAAAAGTGCTTTAATATCCAAACTCAATTATCTTCCACAATGTCATTTGGTCTTAAATCATGACAAGCAGAAATAAACAGCTCCCACAGTTCCTCTGTATGCAAAAAGTTATAGATCAAGGGAGTAGTCTATAGAGTATAGCTATCAAGCAACAATGTGAGATGGGCAGGAGAAGAAATCTAGCAGTGCCATCTCCAGCAGGGCTGGTTTTTCACATAATACTCTGCTAAAAACTATTCATGTATCTTCCCTGTATACTATTTCCGTAACACTTTTATGTATGCCCATGACATTAGCAGTCAAACAATTCTTTATCAGGCTACAAATGATTGGAACAAGTTTTGTGAAGATTGTCTGTCCCCAAAGCATCACTGAAGAACCTTCTAGTTCTAAAGTGAATGCCACTAGATATTAAGTCAATTCAAGCTGCTTTTGTCTTACTAAACCAAATGCTTAAATTTGGTTTTAGCTGTGCTATATGCAAACTAAATTTAGTAGACAGTCTAATCTATCATGCAGAAAATTGCAGCTGAACATGCAGAAGGGAAGTAAAACTCTGTGAAACTAAGACGCTTTCTGTACATGTTTCACAATATTCCCTTCACAATACTCTTCCTCCCCAAACTAACCAACCAAAACCATACAGTCTTAGCTAGTATTTTGTTTCACAAATTGCAGCCAATTCCTTTTTCTATGCAAAGCAACCTGATCTAACCCTATAGTACTCATTTAGACAAAATCCTATTTAAACACTTGATCTTTCTGTGTATTGATTATTTGTGAACATTTTAACATCTATCATAGTCAAATAAAATAGAAGGTAATTTGCAAAACTGGGTATTCCCATCTTATTCAACCTTCCATCTACTGATTAATGCATAACTACTTCAAGAACTTCCTGATGATCTTGGTCTTCATGGTTATATTAAAAATATGGACTGTATATATAGCCTTTGAAGGCACTGAATTCAGTATGCGTGAAATAAACAACGAAGAACTGTGAAATGACTATTCTTTGGTTCACAAAATTACCATAGTTTGGTATTGAGCTACCTGTGCTTTTTCTAGCTGCATGAACATTCAGTGCCCTGGTAACAGAAGGGTATTTGTCAATACCTAGTTCTTTGGAGGGAAAGAATGAGGCTTAAATGGAATCTTGTGGATAGCAGCATTTTGGGAAGCACATGGCAGATTTATTTATTTATTTATTTTTGTAATCCTTAAGAGTAAAGAGAATAAAGGAAACAGTCTGAATTCTAAAGAGAAAATAATTAAATTATTTCACAAATTCATCTTTCTAGTTCACCTCTGTTGTGTTTATTTATTCATTTATTTTTATTACAATTTCCAGTGGTGGTTGGATATTTTTCTTTTGTTTATTGATTTTTGAAAGTATCTTGGGAAAATAGAGTAAGAAGGAGGAGATGGAGTGTGGGATTTCTGTAGACTGTATCTTACACACTGGTAACAGTGTACTACTCATCATTCTGAAGCAAAGTAATTGCTTCAGAGTAGTTTCCTGCCCTCTTGAAGGTCTGCAAAATAAAGTCACAGGAGCTACCAGACACTCATTATAACATAATCATCTTCCATTTTTCTTATGAAAATTCTCTGTATAAGCATGTTCTTATTTTCTGTATCATGTTTTCATTTCAGTTTTTAGTTTTTCTGGTTACTTAAAAAACACTGAAAACACAAAGACATGACAGCTAAGACATTTGAAGACTATCAAATAACTTTGGAGACATGTTATTGTCCCATCCACTTCACTGGACTCTGCTCCAATACCTAGTGGGAAAGACAAGCAAACAAAACCCAAGCAACTAATCAAACAAACAAAAAAAACCCACAACAACCCCACATTGTAACTCACTTCAAAACACCTGAGAAAGAAGGATGGAGATGATATTACAAATATCTGCATTTGTGGTGAGTGTGCTAGATCAATTTAGCTTTGGATTTGCAGACAGTTACATCTCTTAGTATGGTCCATCTAGGGAAACCAAAGTGAAGAAATGTACTTGTGGTGTACCAGCTTCTTTACCAAACATGAACTTCCTCAGCTTATAAGCCATCCAGCAAAGCACACCAAGGACAAAGCTCCTACAAAATCGTAACATGATATGTAGTACCTTTCGGGTGGAACATATTTTATGGTTCAAGATTATTGCTTTCCTGGGTCTCCTGATGGAGAAGGAGAATAAATGAGATACATCAGAAAAGGTTGTGTAAGTATTGAATTTCCTTTGCCATGGTTACTCTGACACAGCAGTAGATTTCTTTTTAAAGTTTTCTTTAGACTTGCTTGGGTGTTTGAGATTTCAGTGTTTCTTTCTTTTCAAAAAAGTATGGAAAGATGTGAGAGATGGGAGTTAGGAACTGAAAAGCAGTTCTGTATATCCAGAAAAAAAAAAATAAAATATAAAAAATTAATATGCTCTTCAGTTAGTGCAAAGTAACTAATTCTTAAATTTTAGGTAGCTCCCAGCAGAGGGACAAAGATATTCAAAAAGGA
>VWZK01012220.1:0-31797 GCA_013396935.1 Baryphthengus martii
TTCCTTTTCTGAAGCATTTTTAATGAGTTTGGTAAGCACAGGTTGTGACAAGTGATGCTCATGCATCTTAGATTTACTTTCTCAAACAAAATAGAAATCTTGTTCGAGGCAAACTTATTTGGCTGTCTTGTGATATGCTTGATTTATTTTTTTTCCTATTTCAGGTAAATATGCTGAAGATATATTTGGTGAACTTTTCAATGAAGCACACAGTTTCTCATTTAGAGTTAACTCCTTACAAGAACGTGTAGATCGCTTATCTGTCAGCGTTACACAACTTGATCCAAAGGAAGAGGAATGTAAGTTAACTCCTGCTTTGAAGATTTCTTATTTTGTCACCTAGGCACCATTGATACATCAAATGGAAATAATAAGTTTAAATTATATTTATAAGAACAGAGAGCAAAATATCGTGAGAGAGAGATTCATTTCTATTTCTGCAACTTCTATAGCCTTGAGCCGCTTTCTAAGCTCAGCATTTTCATGGTTACTGAACAGGGCTGTTACCAAAACGAATTTGCATAAAAACTGTTACAGGAGTATATATCACTTCAGTAGTGTTCTGTATTAGTGTTAATAATACTATGTAATATTATGTAAATGCTTGGAGGTATGTCTTTACCCTTTTTTTTTTATCCTTCCTACTAATTCCCATGGGATGTAACCATTTGTCCAAGCAAGGTTTTTGCATTTAGCTTGTTCCTATCTTACTTCTTGTATGTCTCCATTTATTGAAGCTATATATCCCCTTGGATTCTTCCTAAATAGCTTTAAGTACTATAAATATTTGTTAGCGCTGAGAAAACAAGTACTAGCGAAAGCCAATAGGATATTGCTCATGCCTGTAAGAATGCATTTGTGTGGATTTAAATGATGCACAGGCTTTGTGATGACTACAAGAATGTTGACCACCTAATATGTAAATGCCATGAGGCTTTTTTTTTGCCTTCATGGATATCTGTTGGTTACAGGTAGAACTATGAAATGTCTTGTAATCCCAAACAGTTTTAGGGTATTCTAGACTATATAGCTGAGTCCCAGAAAGTAGAGCAACATCCTATCATGAAAAATAACTTCAAATTGCTTGTGGGATCCAATTTTAAAGTACAGAAAGCTGTTTCAGTTCTGAATATCTAGGTATAGTAGTTGTGTGTCATTCAGGAAAATTGAAGTGTCAAACCAGGAGCGTGTTCTTCAGGCTGTCTTTAGTTACCGATGTTGAAACTTCAGTAATAGCAAAATTAAGCTAGGGAAGTTTTGATCCTGTATTTTGTGTGACATTAATTTTAGAGCAAGTTTTGAAGGATGACTGTTCACAGCTAGTAGCAGGTTTTCCACGGAATCGTGACTTGCCTAGGGGAATTCTTACATTAATGGGATTTTCCAAATCTCTTGACAACTGAGCATAGATCATACACATACACCTCTTTTTTTTTTCCAGTAACATACCATGTTTACTATCACTTGATAATGATAAAAATCCCTTCTGTGTACAGTAACAAATTCTCAGCAATTGTAATCTTGTGACATCTGTAGTACTCCAGAGTGTTACTGTAATTTCTGTGTTTACCCTTCAAGGCATAGTTTTTGGTTTAAATCAGGGTGGGATATATGTTGATATGGCATATCTACTATGGCAACCATTCACGTTTCAGGAAAATGGACTGACTATTTTAAGTCATTGAGTTAAAGCATTTAAGGGCGTTACAGGATATCAAGATGGAAAATTGTACTTTGCTGTGTAAATGGCCTTTGACAAGGTTGGCTGTAGGTTTCAGCGCTAAATATTCATAACTATTTGATGTTAGAGAATTACTGGAAACATTTTAAAATAGTATGTAGTCCCAAATATACCAGATCAGTAACTTCTCACAGTACTGGATGTCTGTACCATTTGCTAAACAGTACAGCTAAAGAAAGGGATGAACACCGCAACTAAAGAAAACGGGGCTGAAAAGAAGTCTACTTGATGAAGAGTAGAGTGGGTAAAGTGTGACTTGAGTTTGATACTCTGGATGAGTCTCTCACTCCATAGAATAGCAGTGACTGCTAGTGCTTCAGAAGAACATGTGCAGTCTTCAGTGTCAGGAACGGTTAAATGACTATTTTTATTAACCTCAGAATATCCAGTCCTTGAGCTATACCCACCCAGTGTTCCTTATTCAGAAACATCTGCCCAGAATGTTACCAGATGAGGACAAAGGAGAGAAGAAAAATTTGATCTTGCAGTTCCTTAAAAACTGGGGATCAGGAAACTGTTTCTCCTTCAGTATCCTGTTTTGGGCTTGAAATTTAGAAATTTATCACAAATTATTTTGGTTTAGTCCTGATCTGGGCTAAAGTAGCTGGAGGATGTTAACCCATGAAGGTATTTCGAAAACATTTGGATTTACCGTTCTTAACCCTCTATGCAAGCATTAAGCAAATTTTGGTACTTCTGCTCAGCTAACAGCATGTGTGAAATGGGCTATACTTGTAAAAGTAGTCTCATTTGCTAGTTCTTTGCCAGGAGGCAGTAACAGAAGATTTAATGTGTTCCTTTGGGCCCATACAATTACACAAGAGGAAGAAATTAAGATTCATTTAAAGCTAAGTGGCATGAACAAAACCAACCCAAGTCAGATTCATTGAACAAAGTACAGATACTCGTCCAGATATTTCTAGTAGAGTCAAAGTAGTAGAAAGCTCTGCATTTTTTAAATTGTTTGTGTGTTTTCTCATTTTGAATTATTACAGTATCTCTGTAAAAGAATGAAAGCAAATGAAACAAAGGTTAGGATTGTGTCCTGAAGGAACTTAACTCCTGGTACACAATTTTTCTGTCACAGGAGAATTGCTATGAACTTGGTTTGGTTTGAATTATTACACTGGTTTCAAATTCTTGACTTCTCAGAATTATTAATTTCGTACTATAATCCATTTTCTTACATATTTTATGCTTTTTACATACATATGGTTTTTTCCCTTCGGAAGAGATACTGAGCTTTGCATACAGACAAAAAGAAGCCCTCTGCTTTCCTTCAGTAAATGGAACTTTATTTCAATTGTATGGGAAACTAGCCTATATGTATTTAAGAGTTACCATACCTGGAGTTATTTTAGGATTGGGAAAACATGGTCTTGCTATGGAGGTGAACTAAGGGTTGATGGTTTCAGTAGCCCTGTAATATAAGATATCTTCATAGGTCAGAAAATAAACCCTAAGAACATAGTTTCTTTCCAACCATTTTTAATTTCAGTATTTAATTTATAAATAGCATTGCTAACTCTCTCCATATATATAGCAAGTTCTTTGAGTATAATAGTTTTTTTTAATTTACCACATTTTTGTGAATTTATTTGTGCCATCGAGCTTGAAGAACGACTACAAGTAAACAATTTCGTATCTGCAGCAACTGACAGTTTTTAAAAGAATATTCATTTTAGCTTTTATGTTCTTTTTTGAAATGCTGATACACAGTGTGGCTCTGATGTACAGTATAATGAAGTATTAGAAAATAGTTGTGTATCACTCACACCACCCTGCTGTCATAAAAAGGATAGTAGTTCAGAAGTTTTGCTGGATTAATGCTGAAGAGAGATTTTATGTTTTGCTATAGGCAAAAAAAGCATGGCATCTGAGGGGGTGAAATTTAAAAAGCTTGAGAGGTAATTGTGGTCTGCGTGCTTCTGAAAACAGGAGACTCGGTCAGCTTTCAGATCAGCACATTCAGCCCATTGTGAGACTCAGAAGGAGGGAGTAGTAAATCCCGTTTTAAGGGGCACATCACCATCTCTAGCCTCTGAAGAGGAATTTGGTGACTTGAGTATAAATGTCATCAAAATTAAGAACAGGAAGCACATGAAAATTGTGTCATGACCTCCATGTGTAATATGTTAATGTGGAGAACAACCCTATTGTCAATTAATTCATAAGAATTTTTACCCCCAAAGTCAAATAAAGAAAAAGACTGTTAAGTTAAATTGTATAGCAGGTCACTTTTCCCAGCACATCTCCACTTAATGGAAGAGGGATTTCGAGTGCATCTTCCTCTCAAAGATCTGTGCAGATGGGCTGAGCTCCAACTGCTCTCTCTGCTTTTTTCTCCAATTTTGTTAGCCCTCAATTCAATTTATGGCTTATTTAAAAGTGAATCAGTTTTAAATTAGTGTGTCCAAGGCTTAACGGTTCAGTGGTGAAGCTATGATATTGAATAATTTGTATTCTGTATATAAAAGATCTGAACAAAATATCATTTGCTAAATACTGCGGAGGTTTTGTTAAGACTCACCAGCAGATTCAGGGCTTGCAGCAGTCTTGGTGATTTACATCTTCCCCAACGGGCTGCTTGGGGCTCCCTGCTTCTACATGCTGCATTTAAAGCAGCTTCTGAGTCCTCTTAAAATGATTCCTCTAACATTTACATCTTCTCTTTGTTTACTTGTAGTAGTTAAGTTACATCCATTCTCTATCCAAAGAGTGCTTGAGCTGTTTCGAATTTTTTTTTTTTCAATCAGTATTTCAGAAAGTTGAATTTCTCGTGTTGGGGACAAGCCCAGAAGAGAATAGTTTCTGTTCTGCAGTAGTAGTCCCTCTGCTTAATAACTCTTAAGCCTGCACTGACCAGTCAGAACTATTCTGATGGCAGAGAAACCTATTATGTGTGTGATTCTAGGCATCACTTAAGTGCATAATCATTAAAACAAAATTAAAACTGTATAAATTAGAAATCAGACTTCGAGATTGTAGCATCTTTAGGAACTGAATCACACAGATCTTTACCTGAAGAGAATTTTTAACACAGGTCCATCCCCCCGATAATTAATTACCTTTAATTGAAATCTTGTGGCTAAATTGTTCATTCAATGTTGTTATTCTTTCTTCTTTGCATTTTTTAAATTGCTGGGTAAGATTTTGAACAGAAGAAAGGAATTGTGGGCGACTGAGTCCATTGATTTGTGTATCTTTTTCCATAGGCATTCAGTTCTGGAGTCATAGATGTGGCATTTGGAAGTTCATGGTCTTAAAAGCTGTCAGGATGAAATTCTGCAGAAGGTGTTGAGAGAGGAAGCTTTTAAAAGAAATATATTTATTTTATGTATTTATTTACCACCTTTGGGATAATGTTATTTTTTTTGGCCTAGAACCACATCATAAATTGTACATTGGAGTGAGTGTAAAGGAACAAAAAAATCTCATTATAGTTTTTCTTCTTCTGGTGAGGTAAAATAAAATGTAATATTTAAGATCTTTGAAATGTAGAAGTAGCTTCTTTCTGTCAGTATAATGATGTCCTCCATATGTGACTTTTACTACAAATTGGAGATTGCAGTTTAATGAGAGGCTTAAGAGGAGGTGAAATATTACTGTGCATATTTATTACAAATATGTTCTTGTATTTGACTTGTAGTTCAGCCCAAAAGAAACTCAGTTATTTTATCCTATTAGAGTACAATTTAAATACCTATTTTTTCTCCCAGTTTGTTGTTGATTACAAGTAGAAATGGACTGGCATCTCTTTTTCAAAACCAAATGTACAGAAGGTTGATAGCTTAGCTTTCTGACAGAGATAATTTTTAATTATGTGGTAGATACTGCTGTGTACAGAAAGTTAGGTTGGCTGATGTAATAGATCTTTTTATACAATTCAAACAGCAGACACAGGAAAGATAAACTGGCATTTGTTCAGATTGTCAAATGCATATTTAACTGAAATTGTGAGCATCTCAACATTTAAGAAAATTATTCACTGCAGTAAACGCAAGTGGTGTAGCAGATGGGTATTCAGGAAGATACATGTCTGTGTAATTTAGGATCTTGGGCTATGTGAAGGCTCTGGACCTAGCTAGGAATTAGGCAATTGGAAGCTTAAATTTATCAGCGTCAAGTCCAGTGCCTGCAGCATTTCCACTTCCTCCTTCAGTGTCTCGTCTCTTCTCACACCTGAATTCATACATTCCATTTGTTTGACCTGTCCTCTTGCTGTGCCAGTTTGTCAATCAGCCAAAACTAAGTGGCTTTCAGGTATTCTCCCCCCCTGAGGTGGCAAGCCATGTGGGGCTTCTGTTTCTTAGCCAGCTGGCAAGCTAAACAAATGGCATTGTAAAGCCAAACTGCACAGTGCAGGATTACTCTGTGCTTGCAACATGGGATTTACTGGATCCCTGTCTGTAGGCCAGTTACATCAGTGTCATGATTCTCAGGATTTTGTGTGCCACCTCCTTTCATTTCCTTAGAAATGTGATTGGTCATTTGGAATGGTGGCATGATTTTCAGTGAGTGTCAGTCATCGGGTATCAAATGCTGTTGGCTCTTTGAAATTCCACAGCGTATGTTTTCGATCAAGACCTTTGCCGTGTAGCTTAGCTTTAGAGAGAAAGTGATCTACACTTGTTGTTGGGGATTGATTGATTATCCTCAGGTGTCTTATCCCTTTGTACACATTTACAAAAAAAGTGGAGATTTAAACAAGAAATTATGAATTAGAACGGCTCTGTATGCTCACTGAAGAGATTAAGGAGTGCTAATAAAGAGCTTATAGAACAACGCACAGATGAATAATATGGTGTCACATACTCTGTGAGCATTTTAATATTAAAGCACCGTCTTTTTTATTTATTTGAATAAATTAATATACTTCATAGCCTTCAGAATGCACACAGGTTCAAAGAGAAGTATATTAACTTTCATTTTTGTTGGCATAGTCTCCAGTAAGTGACAGACACTTGCAGGATTGCCAAGCGACTCTGAACAAGTATATTTGGTGAGATTTGTAAAGCCAAATGAGAAACAGCTGCAGTATAAAAGAATCTAAGACTAGGTTTTTAGATGAGGTAAACCCCAGTTCTTCTAATTGTGAACTTTTGCCAGCAAATAACAACCTGTACTTCGTGACAGGTGCAAAACTGTATGGTTATTTATGAGTGCAAAAATACCTGCAGAAATTGAGACTCCTAGCTGATATTCATGCATTATAAAACTTCTTTCAGACACTTAAAAAGGCTTTTGAGCAGCTAATTAAAGGTATTAAAAAGAATCAAAGATACTGTAATGAAATAAAACCTAAGGGTAAAAAGGAGGAAACTTCTCTAGGAACACACGTACTTGCCAACTGTAATAAACTTCAAAAGCCAAACTGAAAATCAGATAAATCCCATCTTTAGCCTCACAAAGAATGCTGCCAATATACTTAGGTAAGAAGGTAGAACTTTCCAGGAATTTCAAGCCCTCTGGAAAAAAATCCTGCCTCCTGCCCCTTTGTCATCATGTATGTGTTACAGCAACCAGAGTAAAATGCAACTTTCAGCTTAAACAGATGCACTCTTAAAAATCTCTTGCTGAAGACCCTAGTGATATAGGAGGAGGGGCGTCCTCTTGTCTTGAGTTAAAGGGGCACTGCTATCAATGTGCTTGTATAAAATGAACATAATTATTTATAGATAAAATGCGTGTGTTGAAAATACACTTTGCTAGTATGTCTTAAAATTTTCAGTATTGTTTGTGATTAAAAAAAAAAAAAAAAGAAAAGAAAAAAAAAGACCCAAACTAATGAAAAGAGCTGCTTCTTGATCTAGTGGAGGTTTAATGCTGTAAAGTTAATCTTGAGACACAACTGGACTTCACAGTAGTAACTGAAGATGATGGTGAGAGAGAAGTATGAGACTGAACAGGTACACTGTTTCCAGAATTAAAAGTGCCATTTTTATCGCTTGTGGTCACTTTTCCATTAATCTTTTTCTAAATTTTAATGATTGTGAAATAGAGAAATCATATACGGGCTTTAACAGCAGTAAGTCAATATATTTCAAACCACTGTTTAATCTACTGTGTTCACCTGGTGTTGTTTTCCTTTGAATCTTGCATAAAAATAATTGATTATTCCTAAGTACTGTGGTTAAAAACTCAAGGTGTCTCACCTGAATTAAACAGAGAAGTCTCATCTCGAGTCAACAATCTGATTGAAAAACATTTGACTAGTTTCACGTGTTGGAACCTAGTATCACCTCCCATTATAACTCACCGATATCGGGAGCATGAGCTTAAGCGATTTGCTGGTTTAGCATCTGAGCCTTAAGTGGAACTGCTGCCTAGATGCAAGGAGTGTGAAATTTGACTTGCTGATAGTGTAAAGGTAAAATCTATACCACAAGATAAAGAGTAACTTTTTAGTACCGAAAGGACTCTGAAATGGAGGTGGTAAATGTTAGTAGGTACTTCCAGACTGCAGAGTGATATTTTATAGCTGCAGTAAGCAATTTGTTGAACTGCTTTGGAGAGACGGAGTTCTGGTATCTATCCAGGTGAGCAAAAATGTCCTGTGAAACTAAACAGAGGATAATGTGCTACAACATTATAAGCATGCTTTTCTCATAATCTGGCAATACCTTGCTGTGGCAGTATTGCTAGGTTAGTTTGTATTTGCTGCAAAATGCGTAAGATACTGGTAATAATGCTTAATCTTTATATTCTAATCAACATCGAGCAATTCCAGATTAATCCAAATAAACTATCTTTGGTGATACTTAAATGGCACTATCTCCTTTCAGTGTCACTGCAGGACATTACAATGAGGAAAGCTTTCCGGAGTTCCACAATTCAGGACCAACAGCTGTTTGACCGCAAAACTCTGCCTATTCCTTTGCAAGAAACTTACGACATTTGTGAACAGCCTCCTCCACTTAACATTCTCACTCCTTACAGGTTAGTGAAATAAAACTAACCAAAACCAGTTTCTAGCTTATTTTGTGTCATAGAGATGCTATATCCAGGCATCTTGCTCATGTTGCATAGCACTTGGGTATCTAGGAGCCACGCAAGAGAACTGTGAAACTGCTAGAGGACTATGGGCAGCAGAAGACATTATAAGTGTTAAAACTTTACTCTACTCAAATTTTACCCCACTGTAACAATGCTAAGAAAATGCCATTTTTACTATCTATGTTTGTGAAACTACGTAATGCTCTTGGATGCGAAGTGAAGGAAATCAGCAGTTAACTATTTAGAAAGGAAGAGCTTTAATGGAAATTATTGTTGTTTGCTGTCCCACAGTCTGTTTGAATTGGTACTTGAACACAGGCAGCCACACAAATTTGCTTATTATTTTAAGAGCAAGATTTGAGTCATTGGGATGGGAGTCCACCAATTTATGATACTCTCTTTTATCTACAGCTTGCGTTAAAGTTACTTTTCTAAAATCAGGACCTTGAATACAGGGAAAGGTAGTAAAGAATGATGACACAGGAGGTCAATGTTCAGTTTGGTTTAATGTTCTTCAGTGAAATATTTCAGTCTTTACTTTAATGTGCCTTTTTTTTTTTGCCTTAATGTTTGGATTGATGTGTTTTCAAATAAATAGTATGCCCTGTTTGTGTCGTCGTATTTCAGGGACGATGGAAAAGAGGGTTTGAAGTTTTATACCAACCCTTCATACTTCTTTGATCTTTGGAAGGAAAAAATGTTACAGGACACTGAGGACAAAAGAAAAGAAAAGAGGAAGCAGAAGGTATATGTGTGAGCTTTCTGTAGCTTCTGGTTGTTTTTCCTGGAAAGGGTTTACTTGTAGATATGGTATGGTTTTGGTTATGCAATTAGTAATGATCCAGACTTTAGAGAGTCATCTTTCTTCAACTATAACTACTTCTATTCACTCAATTCCAACAACTTTAACATTCAGTAAGTATTTAATAATAATATAAAAGGCCTAGAGTTTTCATTCCGTCTTAATGCAACTAACAACAAGTTTCTCAAAACATGCAAGTCTTCTAGCAGTGACTCAAAAAGGAGGAATACAACAAGAATAAAAAACGTCACTGGAACACTTTTTTATAGCACACAATTCTGACAGTCTTACAGCTGAAAAAGCTTGAATGACGTTCTAGTAGATATGTTTACTTTAAACTAGAAAGAAATTAGTATGCCTAGAGCACTTTGTTTATATTTTCTTAAAATTATACAAACAATTTTGCAAAGTTAGTGCTGATTTTTTTCATTTTGCCATTATTCTGTACATTTCATTCATAGAGACAGTAAATGTAAGTGTCAGATTCATAATTTCATTTCAGATTTAGAATAAAAAGCTACTTATACAGTCATTTTTCTCTGGATTATTCAGCTAATTATCCACTAGACTGAAGTTTCTGCCTCTTAAAAGTCTTTTTGGTTTATGTATCGTATTTAGACCAAGAGTAAATTTTTCTTGCACTTGAGTTGGTATTGATTTTCATTATTTTGCGGTGGATATTTAAATGCAACTAATTAAAAAACACTGCCTTAGTTGCCTATTTTGTTTGCACAACTCTCCTACAGCAGAAAAATCTAGATCGCCCTCATGAACCAGAAAAAGTGCCAAGGGCACCTCATGACAGACGGAGAGAGTGGCAGAAGTTGGCCCAAGGTCCGGAGCTTGCAGAAGATGATGCTAACCTCTTACATAAGCACATTGAAGTTGCTAATGGCCCAGCTTCACATTTCGAATCAAGGTTTCTTTTATTTTTTTCTGTCCTTTACTACGTACAGATGCTGATACTACTTAGTGAACATGCTTGAGGAAATGGCGAATGAGATGTTACTGCTCTTCTTGAAATGCGCTGGAAATCATTGATTTAGCTCAATCAAAACTCAGTTTCAAAATAGCGCGTCTTTAAAGTAGTAGTTATTATCCTGTTGCTTTTAAAAGTAGCGTGTATCCTCAAAATTCATTGTATCCTTGAGGATATGTTGTCATCTGCAGCTTGAAGAAGGTGCAGTGTCGTTGTAAAGTTGCACCTCGCTGTGTTACTACATTCCAGTATTGACCTACAAAATCCCCATTATTCCAGTCTCTTGATTTTTCTTAAGCAGACACTGCCAAGACTATATGGTGGGTATGATGTGAACAAACGTCCACTTGGAACTCAAATGAGAATGCTGAGCTTCTCTTTACTCTTGAGCAAATCCAAGATTTGATTGACATTTCTGGTTATAGTCTATTACAAAATCCAACCTGTCGGATTCTCATTTCACAGCACGTATTTGCTGGTGGCTAAAAGTAGCATTTAGCATAGTAAATACCTGCTGTGTTTACACTTCTGGTGTTTGTGCAAAACCAAGTCCATTTTACCAGCCAAGAATCATCTGATAGGAAATACAGTTGACGAGTAATATTAGGAGCTTTGGGGCTATGTTTTTTTGGGGTTTGTTTTGGTTTGGTTTTTTAATTAAAAAGTACTCGGTTGTCCTCCAAAAATCAGTTACATTTTCCCCCTATCCTTTGCTGGCCAAAAGCACGCCCTGAAAGAGTATTTTGATTAGCAAAATACTTCAGACAAACTTAATAGTGACAGTGGATAATTATGATAAATTATGATAGGAGATATCTCTAGGAGATAGTGTTTGCTGTCTGAAAAATGGAAAGAAACTGCTTGTAGAAAACTTAGCTCAATTCAGAAAGTAAAAACAGTTTCAGCATTTCACTCTGTAGGGTACAGCTCAAATTATGGTGATGAGCATTTTTCTGGGAACTGAATAGTATTTTACCTTTGTAAATTGCTGTGCCAAGTCATTGGCAGAAACATCTGCTTCCCTGCTGTCCTTCTATTGCATTACACATCGCATTCCACATTAGACACACTGATTGCAGGATTGCCTTTGTATCCAGGACCCCGGCCTAAACCTTGATTATCTCAGTACCAGCAAAGCGAATGCGAATAATGCTGTAGTTCTTGGGAGCACTACATGCGCGGATTATGTTGTTCAGATACAAGACAGCGCCCTGCTTTTGAACAGCAGAGTTAGAAGTTCACTCCCAAAGAATTTAATAGGTTTAGCTACTACAGTGGTGGTAACATGTGGAAATGTAGAGGGTTGCTTTACTTGTCGGAAAATGTTCTGCAAATGCATTTCCTTTGGATTTAATAGAAATTTAAAAAAAAAAATCTTGGAGTAGTTGGTTAAAATTTCCTAGCTGATCGGGTCCTTCAGGTGTGTCTAAAGTTGTCATTAACAAGTAAGTTTGAATCATCGTTATTTACTGCTACTACTTGATAATAGGTATTTAGATTATCTTCATAGAATCATGAATGGTTTAGGTTGGAAGGGACCTTAAAGATTATCTAGTTCCAATTCTCCTGCCATGGGCAGGGACACCTTCCACTAGATCAGGTTACTCAAAGGCCCATCCAACCTGGCCTTGAACACTTCCAGGGATAGAGCATCCACAGCTTCCCTGGGAAACCGGTTCCAGTGTCTCACCACCCTCATAGTCAAGAACTTCTTCCTAATTTCTTCCAGTTTAAAGCCCTTACCCCTTGTCTTATCACTGCAAGTCCTTGTAAAACAGTCCCTCCCCAGCTTTCTTGTAGGCCCCCTTTAGGTACTAGAAGGCCACAATAAGGTCTCCCTGGAGCGTTCTCTTGTCCAGGCTGAACAAACCCAACTCTCTCAGCCTCACAGGAGAGGTGTTCCAGCCCACTGATCATCTTTGTGGCCCTCCTCTGGACCCATTCCAACAGGCCTGTGTCCTTCTTACAGTGGGGGACCCAGAGCTGAAGGCAGTTCTCCAGGTTGGGTCTTACGAGAGCAGAGTGGAGAGGCAGAATCACTCCCCTCGACCTGCTGGCCACACTTCTTTTGATGTAGCCCAAGATACAGTTGGCTTTCTGGGCTGCACTCGCACATTTCTGGCTCACGTTAAGCTTCTCATCAACCAGCACCCCCAAGTCTTTCTCCTCAGGACTGCTCTTAATCCATACTCCACCCAGCCTGTATTTGTGCTTGGGATTGCCCGATCCAGGTGCAGGACCTTGCACTTTGCCTTGTTGAACTTCATGAGGTTGGCATGGACCCACCTCTCCAGCCTGTTCAGGTCCCTCTGGATGTCATCCCTTCCCTCCAGCATGTCCACCATACCACACGGCTTGGTGTTGTCTGCAAACTTGCCGAGTTTGCTGATATCTTCCACATATCTGTTTTATAGCTACAAAGTATTGGGTCTAAAGTAGTGAGTTTTCTGTATGTGTGGGAATATAGATCCTCCGACAGAAGTTCAGCTAAATTATTCAGTTGTAAATTCTACCATTCTAACATCGATGGATGTTTTATGAATGTTATAAAATAATACGGTTGCATATGTGTAGGGATTGAGGAGCAGAAACAATTTCTGAGTAGAATGTCTGTTCCATGATACGCTCTGGTATATGTGTGTTTCTGATTGTATTGATATGTTTACTTAACTCAAAATAATGGGACTAATAAGCACTAAGATCACACACATGCTATAGAAATTGTCTGATATAGCTGTCAAAATCATTAAACCCTTTTGCTGCTAGAAGCAATAGCATGGAAAGTGGGTGAATTGTTCAAAAGCCTTAAGTACAATATGCAACACCGGTGCAAAGAAGATACATGAATTTAGGAATCAAATGCAAGTATAGAACTGTAGCTGAGGGCACTGATACTTACATTGGATGATTTTTCACTATTTTCCTACAGATCTCAAGCATATGTGGACCATATGGATGGATCGTATTCGCTTTCTGCATTACCCTATAGCCAGATGTCTGAACTTCTGAACAGAGCTGAGGAGCGAGTGTTGGTCAGACCACACGAACCACCACCGCCACCTCCAATGCATGTAGCAGGAGATGTGAAACCCATGCCTCCTTGCGTTAGGTACAAAGTGATCAAACCACATGCAGATTTATTGGGAAGTTTCTTTTCCACCACCCCACTGAATAGTCATTAGTATTGTTTCCATGCAGCCTGGGCAGTACACACATCCCAGGGGCTATGTCAGTCCACAGGCCCGTTGCGTCTACAGTTTCAGGGCCATGCAGGAGCTGGAGAGACGGACTGGCATCTAAACCCCGTAGGGTGCTGTTGTGGAGATGGGCCTCACCTTACCATTAACATTGTGACTATGTTGCCTTCTGAGTTAAATGGCAAGACAAATATCTGTAAGGAAAATGTTTCTGTGAAACATGTTGGAATCTCAGGATTTAACTGTGGAATTTTGGAAATTTGAGATTTGCACAACTGAGCTGTGCTTCATCTTACATGAAAGGAGGAATATATCGCAGTAAGACAGTCAGCTGTCAAAACTGTATATTCATCGCAGTTGCTAAATTGCAAGTGTTTTGTTTTGTTGGGTTTTTTTTTTCTTCCCTCAAGTTTTTTTATTTTCTATTTCTCTGTACTTTTCCATAACTGGTTACGTATTTAGTATTTTCTAGGATGAGGTTCTGGTTGTCACTCACCTGTTATTTTATACCCAAAATCTTACTTTATGGTCAGGTACATGAAACTTGTAGTAGAGGACAGTTAATTTGCACACTGTTGTTACATCAGCAAGATGTTAGTCTCTTGAAAAGAGTGTCTTTTTACTGTTTGGGAAACTATACACAGAAGTGCATAACTTTAGATAAATTTTCTGCAACAGCTGAAAGAAATCCTCTAGAGGTCTTCCAGGAAGAGAATTTTACTGTTCTCTTTTGTTTTCCTCAATTCGTTATTGCATTCACCTATTCATTGCACTATAATGAGTATCTGGCATATAAATATACTTCTCTGTACATAAAATTGTTGGCCTTTGATATTGGCCTCACTCGTCTTGTCATCAAACCTTAAATATGTATTTCAAATGCAACTCATCCTCGTTGCTTGTACAGTTTTGTTTTGTTTGATTTTGTTGTTAAAGTTCTGTGAATCAAAGCAATTAATCAACCATTAGTTTCCCTTACTTCAGAAAAATAATTTGGATTTACTTGGGGACGGGGGTGGGGAGAGAATTATACTAGTTTAGGAAACCTTTGATAAAGATGCAGGTTTGTGTAAGAGTGTAAATTCAGTTAATACCTGAATTTGAGCAAAGATCTTCTGGCAGACTGATGCATGCTCCATATTAGATTTTCTTGTATATGAGCTATTAATCCCTTGAAATCATCATAGTGCATAATGTTCTTTAATGCCCAGCACTCTGTATTCTTAAGTTGCAGAAATGAACCTACTACTGTTTTTCCCACTCTCCAGCTCTTAATAACTGTCCTGTTTTTGGATGTTTCAGTTCTACTACTGGCTTGGTAGAAAATCGTCCTCAGTCACCAGCAACAGGCAGAACACCAGTGTTTGTGAGCCCCACTCCTCCTCCTCCACCACCACCACCTCTTCCATCTGCTTTGTCAACCTCATCATTAAGAGCTGCAATGACTTCTACCCCTCCACCACCAGTCCCGCCTCCCCCACCTCCTCCCACAGCCGCTCTGCAGGCCCCAGCTGTGCCACCTCCACCAGCTCCTCTCCAGATAGCTCCTGGAGTCCTACATCCAGCTCCACCTCCAATCGCTCCTCCCCTAGCACAACCCTCGCCTCCTGTCACTAGAGCTGCCCAAGTGTGCGAAGCCGTACCAGTTCATCCAGTTCCTCCGCAAGCTGAAGTACAGGGACTTCCTCCACCACCCCCACCTCCTCCCCTGCCTCCTCCTGGCATTCGACCCTCCTCTCCTGTCACAGTTGCAGCTCTTTCTCACCCTCCTGTTCTGCACCCTCCTCCCGCAACCATTGTCCCTGGCCCTCATGCCCCGCTGATGCCTCCATCTCCACCATCCCAAGTGATTCCTGCTCCTGAACCCAAGCGCCACCCTTCAACTCTTCCCGTCATCAGTGATGCTAGAAGCGTTCTGCTGGAAGCGATACGGAAAGGTAATATTTGGCTATTAATGGGCAAAAAGAACGGTCTCAGAAGCTTGCTGAACGCGCATTAGCTTTGAGGGATGGAACATCTCACGCGTGTGAGAAGTTAGTTTAGAGGAATTCATCTTAAGTCTGTTTTTGCTTTCTATTCTCTATAGCATATGCATTGGCAAGTAGATTTTTTTCAATTTATAATTGCACTTATCAGATGGTTAGTTTGGATGGCAAAACTGGTTCCCTGTGGAAGTTAGATTTTTTTTTTTTTTTTCAATTGCGTGTGTATATAGATAATCTGTGGAGATTATCTCTTCATTTCTGTTTACCTGAAAATGTAGCTATTTCCGATAGCCTACAGACTGGGTAGAAGACAAAAACATTGTTTTTCACAGACTGTTAGATAAAAGCAGAACAGATAATCGTTGTTGGAATTTTAACTCTGTATCAGTGTATTACAACAACATAGAAATGACATTCCGAAATCATTGCGTAAGACTTAAAGCTGTTAACTATCTAATCTTGACATGACTCAAGGCAGTAGAGAAGCAGTCTCTGCACTGCAAGGTGCCCCACTGGCAGAGGTGCAGGGCAATATTTTCCTGATGGCCCAGCGAGGAGCCGTATGTACAAGCTGTACCTTTCAGCAGATGTGCCTACGGCCAGAAAAATCCCTGCTGCACTGTGAGTGCCGCAGTTTGACTGTGCAGTGTCTGTCAGTAGTTAATCTTTCTCCAGTGTTTCAAGTACTACATTCATCTGGTTTTCCGCTGCGCCTACAACGCAGTACGGAATCTGTCCGGTACTGTGATACCAGTAGCTAGGCTATAATACTAATTCACAATGTTTTTAAAGCATCTGTATGCACATGGATGGACAAGATCAATGAATCTAAAGAAGTATCAACGACAGTTGAGTACAACAGTGGTGCGTGAACATTAGCAGGGAATATCTATAAAAAAAACTTATAAAGGAGAGCCTAGTGGTATAATTCAGGTGATTCCCGAAAGTGGTTTTGGCCAAATTTTGCACAAGAGACAAAGGCTCGAGTTACCACAGCATGAATTCCACCTGAGGACCTGTGCTTGTGTTGCCTGTCAGTTGACAACAGAGAATATAAAGTACAGGATATAGGTCATATTTAGGCTGTGTCAGTCTGTGGTGTCATGAGTGTAAAACCAAAATAAATAATCTCTGTCGTGTTTTTAACTGAGTTACTGGATTTAACTTTCGGTATGTTATTTCTCCATTGCATTTGATATTTAAGTGATACTTTATCCCAAAACAGATCCATTACGTGATCAAAACTGGGTTACAAGAAGTCCTCTGGTGTTAGGATACTCAAATAGCTCTAACTTTTGATTGAAATCACGAAGAGAGAGTATAGAAAGTGTCTGGAAATGCAAATAGTAAAACAACTTAATCACAGCAGTACTAAAGATGGGTGTGTGTTTTTAGTGGGAAGTCAGAATATTACAGCAGAAGGACTAATGTTGTAGCCTGCCATTGCAATTCTGACATTCCTCCCTTTAAAAACTTGAGAGACAGCTTCTGTCTGAGGAGGGCAGTGTCCTCAGCTTTCATTTTTGCTTGCAAAGCGTTTTGTGAATCACGAGCTAAATACTTTGTGTAGTGATAAAGGAGGAGAGTAACAAGTGTGCGATTTGCTGATCTTCAGGTATTCAGCTACGCAAAGTCGAAGAGCAACGCGAACAAGAAGCTAAGCACGAGCGCATTGAGAATGATGTCGCTACTATACTTTCTCGTCGCATTGCTGTGGAATACAGTGACTCAGAAGATGATTCAGAATTTGATGAAGTGGATTGGTTAGAGTGAAATTACTCCATTGCTGTACACTGCAAAATCGAATGCTAATGTCCATTGTGGTGCTTGTTCTTTGGAAGTTTGATGGTCATTTCTAGTGGTTTTTGTAGTCTTTTCTTTACATAATTAATCCATGTTTTTTCTACTTTTCAGTTTACAAAAAAAAAGCTCCTAGTGCATCTTTGAAACTAAATGTTTTACAGCGGCTTTTCTTACACATCTTTTTTGAAAGGACATACTTTGTTCCGATAGACCACTAAGTATTAAGCATGGGCAGCTGTTGGTAGAGTAGCAGTTTCAGTTTTTTGGCATATCTTAACTGTGCACTTTGTGAAATTTAAGTTAATGAAGGCAACTGAGCTTGACATTCCAAGGGCAGCTGTATGTACTAATGAGCCTTATCCCACTTCTGATAGTGTTTTAACACATTAAACCTAGCTGTCGAGATATCACTGCCTCGATTACGTCTGTACACTAAAAGTACATATAGTTAGCGGCACTGAACACACTGAATGGAAAATGGATCTTTGGGGGGTTTTATTATTGTTTTATTGTTGTTTTTAAATAATTATGGCCTTATTTGAATGTTTAGAGATTCCCCTTCCCTTCTTCCCTCCCAGGTACATATTGTGTGGTACTATTTTTGCCTGCATAATGGAAGTTTAATTTTTTTTTTTTCCTTGTGGAATCTTTTGACTTAAACATGCTGTGTAACTTATGTAACTGTTAAAATAACAGTCTGATTTAATAAATGGTTCATTTTAAATGTTCCTGGGTGTTGCATTTTCAATGAAGCCTACTTTTCACTGGTATACCTGAGGAATCCTTGAATTTCAAAGATTTAATCTGTGGTCTACAAAGTTACAATAAATATTCTGCTCTTGATCTAAGGACCCGTATTAAAAAAGAAGGCATGTCTCGACAAATGATATCTATATGCATATCTACCAAAAAAACCCCTGCAATCTTACTGTGATCTATTAGTTTAAAAAACATACAAAATTGGGAGCTTGTAGCTTATATGATCTAGGTTTTTTTAAAAAAAAAACCCAACTTTGTCATCAGTGTATTTTGAGAAGGGAAGATGCAGCAGTTGGAATCATGGTTTAATGAAAGATGACGAAGAACACAGTTGATATTGCAGAGGCTTTTTTTAAAGTGCCCCCTGGCAGTGTACTGTGTGTTGCGCAGGGCTTTTGTTTCCCTTCTCTGGAATAGCTCCTTCAAGTCTGAGCACAGAGTGAAAAGCGTGAAGGGAGGTGTGAGAGAGTGCAGGAGTGCTCTCACCTTGCGAACTCGTTCCTGGAAGATGGAATTGCATAATAGAGGAAAACATGTGCTG
The DNA here is from genome assembly GCA_013396935.1 of Baryphthengus martii. Lineage (NCBI taxonomy): Eukaryota > Metazoa > Chordata > Aves > Coraciiformes > Momotidae > Baryphthengus > Baryphthengus martii. The sequence goes on from VWZK01012220.1 coordinate 18,804, forward strand.
AAAGTGAGAATGAGATTTCTGAAGGTGGAACATGAAATGTCCTACAGGCTACAGAACCATTTACTGGGGTGTCATTATTAACCTACTCCTGGGACTGGGCAAAACCCCAGAAGTTCTGACTGGGGTGGGAATGCCACACAGCAGCTCTTCCAACTTTACTGTCGCCATCTCAGCCTCCACTATATTTTTGTACATGGCCTACTATATTGGAGACTTTTTCCGCTGCAACAGTAATGCCTTTGCTGTGCTTGCGGGAGGAAAATCATTGTCACAATTAGTGAATCTGCATCTTTATAATTGGATACAGTTCTCTATGTGCTATTCTCTTTGATAGTTGTCTTCACAATAATGCCAGCTGGTTTATTCTGCCGTTCTCAGTTAACTTCCAAAGTGCAAGTACTTCTTAATAGCTCATCATAAAGAAAAATTGTCTGAAGCACCACTGTATGAATATTTGGTGGTGTTTAATCTAGGTGTTTCCTTGGATCTCAGTAATCCTGAATTGTCAAATCTGGCCCAGTGAAGTAAATCTGAGAGATCTCATTTACACAGTTGTAAAGGGTTGAGATCTTCAAGCCGAAGTGCAGTATACACACCTGCAGCTGCCATTGAAGCAGGGAGCCAGACCTACACTTCAGGCAGCTGAAAGGAGAGCTTGTGCCAAAATTCCGCGTGTAGCTCTGCCAGTTGACAAAATTACTCTTCATCTGATGTTTATACCTGTTCCTTGCTGAAGTCTCTATACTCCTGGTTTTCCTGGGGCACATTACAGACAGCAGCCTACGTTGTCACTTAGAGCAGCAGTCTGTCTGTGCTCGGGCTGTAAGTATTCAAAGTAGAGATCTCCTCATTGCACCACTGCACCTGCACCGTAGGTATGCTCTGCGCACATCCAGGCACTGTCAACTGGGTGTAACTTGCATAAAGCAAGGAGAAAAGTTAGCAAAAAAAACCCCTAGAACGTTAAAGAAAAAAAAAAAAGAAAAATGAAAGCAAGAAGGTGATTGTGTGGCTGCATCTATCACGTACTGGACTTGAAGGTACAAAAAAAAAGTCCTGATTCACTAATGGTTGTTATTGACCTGCTTTGCTGTCCCAGTGATTAATAATATCCCTTTCAAACTGGTACCCAGGGCAGACAAAGCACTCATTTCATATGACACAGTCATACCAATTGATGAACCCTGGCTGGAAAAAGTCAAGAGTTAAATTCAGTTAACATTTCAAAGGCGGGATTCTTGGCCTTCTGCCACTGCTACAGCTTTCTGCCATAGCAACTAGTCTCCTGATAGCAATAGCGTGATTCACTAGTAGCGAGAGGTGATTGTTGAATTTGAATATTTGCATTTATAGATTTACTCCAGGCGATGCATTTGCAATCTCAGTGATTTGTGTCCCTCTTACTGTGGTCTCCGACTGCCCTTTTCATTTGCTGGAACGCTGTGCAGAGGGTTGCTGAGCTATTCATGCCTGTGATTAGATGTGTAATAGATTATTGATTGCTTTGTCTTGTAAGGTACTAAATCAAGTCTTCTGTATTGAACTGTTTATGGTCTGTTGTTTACTTCTGTACATTTACAGCAGCTGGTTAAAATCAAAGGCTCAAAGTCTGCCACAAAAATAACGTGTCAGTAATGTTCAATGTAAGTGAAGAGAAACCTTTGTTCAACTTCATGCCTTTCTTGAACTGTGATATGGGACAGTTAAAAATTACCTACATCTCCTACTGCAAAATGGGGCGGGGGGGGGAGAACAAAATAAAAAGTGTAGAAGGAAGAAACAAGAGGCACTTGGTGGCAGAACTGAAACAGAAAACTAGGGAGGTGCAAAATTGGTCATTCGGGGTTTTTATCAAAAGGTAAAGAAGGTAGTAGCAATGACACAGCCATCACAGACAGACCGAAAAGGAATAGGTAAGTGGAAGAAAACAAGTACTGAAGGAACAAAAATTACAGAGACATAATTCTGGTTCTTTCAGTGGTGTGTTGTGAACAGCAACTATTAAATACTAGATATCATTGAGCGATTATGTTATTTCCCATTAAATCAGCATTTAAAAAGCAGGATGCGTTTTAAAAAAACCCTTCGGTCAATAAAATCATCATTCCTTGCGTGCAGCACAGGAGTGCGTGCCTCAACATTCTAGTGGACACTTGGACACCATTACCTGTCTGATGAATGCGCAGACTAATGCAGAGTCAGCTTTGAAAGGTGCAGTGGGACCTGAGCACACAAAGAGGTACTGCCAGCTCCACATCTGTTACAATAGGCATTCTCTACCATGCTGGGATCATCTTGCAGCTGTCACCCCTGAAGTCCATCCCCACTTCCTTTACCTGGTGGCCATGTGCCCTTAGCTTGCTCTGAGGATACAGACAGAAACACAGGCTGTGTAGTGGGCAGCCACATCTCAGTCTCCCCAGCCCATGGTTCACCACAGAGAACATGGAGTCGACACCAGCTTTGGAACATGGTGCAGAAACCCCCTGCCCAACAGCCAGGTACAGCTCTCTGTGAAGTTGCTAGCTTAAAGCAGCATACCTGTAGAGGCACAGGATCATGTCAGCAGTCAGAGCCTTGAAACGCAGCACTTGCACAAATTAGAGCAGTTCCAAGAGGAGACACGGAGGCAAAAGCTCAACACAGCCTCTGCAGCCAAGATCTGCATCAGCAAAACACTTGATGGAAATTCAACTTGTGCTCCATGAAGTGTCTGCTCTGTTTCCTCAGCTACAGGCTAGAAAGAGTTTCACTCACTCACTTTTGCAGATCTCACAACCCGAGGCCAGAGGCAGCGATAGCAGTTTCCTTTTTTGGGGGTCACTCGGCCACTTTTTCCCTCTCCTTTCCACTCCTGACTACTTTGAAGCATTCTTGGGGGTAGTAGCGTGCCCATGGAAGACATTTGACACACCTTTTGTGGCTGCAGCTGCGACAGACCTTACTGATTCCCAAACTGCTTGGTGGGTACATCACCGGCCCTTGGCAGACATTAGCGCCCTCCATCTGCCCCTTGAGCTGCTTAGGACTGCACTCCATCACCCCATCCAGCCGTAATGAGCTGAGGTAGGTGTTTAAGTGCTTTAAAAGCAGGTTCCTGGCAATTCAGGAACCTGCTGCTTGACAGCACCCACGCAAGGAGCACTCCTGTGAGCGACTTGGCTGTCAGCTCTGAGAGCTTAATGAACGTCTGGCAGCACACCACCAGGCAGCTGCGGAGGAGCAGGCAGGTGATGGGAACCCCATCCCCGCTGCTGCCAGAAGAGGGCACATATACAAGCCCTAGGAAATGGGCACTGGGGTATGGAGCAGACCCTGCGAAGCTGGCGCTGAGTCTGTTCCTGTTGGAGCGACAGACCCGATGCTGTGCAGCCCACGCTTTTGCTTTGATCCCTGCCACACTGTGAGCAGATGTCTTTCCCCTCCTGCTGACCCCTTTGTCTGGAGAGTGAAATCTGCCACGTTAGTCATCGCTTGCAGTCCCCGACTGACAGCAGCATCAGTAACAGCCTCTGAAAAAAATTTCTCCTGTCCCATTTCTTAAAAATTCTTATTTTTAGAGTATTTGCAGCCTCTGGGCTGTCACTCCACCTGCCTTCCTTTTAGCAGCTGGAAACATCTGGGTACGGATTGGAGCAGGCATCAAGCGTCTCTTGACAAAGAGGATTGAATATTCCCCTCCTTACATTTCCTTCTTTGATGGTTCAATGGCTTCTTCACTTTCAGACCCAAGATAGCTGAGGTCCCCCTACAGACAGATTGTTTCCATTTTCCATCTCCCCTATTTTAATGCCTTTAATGACAGAGTGTTTGTTGTTGCAAAACCTGTAACAATTTAACCCAGCTTCATGGTGCTACCCCTCTAAGAGTTGCCTCGAAAATTCTCTCCCTTTGGTGCGATTTTATACTGTGTTTTATCCACTTCCACTCCTCTGTGAGGCATTTTCTGCACCACAGTTCCAAAATCTCAGAACAGGACTCCTTGGAGCACCCCCCTAATCTCTCCCATGGAGCAAACATCCACACCGACTGTCATATTATCACAGCTTGATTTTGCACTTCAGTACCAGCCAGAAATAACTCCAGCAAACTGCCCAAGACTTCTGACTTCATGAGAAAGCAGCGCGCAGCCCGGTTGTCAGCCTGCCGGTGTAGCTTTAACGCTGCCCCTTCATTGACAAGCAAATGGCGTAGGCTGGATTTTTCTGATAGTGTTTTGGCAAAGCCAAAGCCAGTTTGTAAGCATCGCCAGCAGGACATGTGGCCAACATAGCCCTCTGCAGGGATGCGAGGGGCCACCAAGCAACCCGGTCTGGCATCTACTCCCCCTCACTGTGCCCTGGAAAGGAGATGTGTCTTCTAGGTTTTAGAAGCTCAAAGAAGTTAGCAATGCTTCCAGATAGGACAGGTGTTTACTGGCCAGGGGGGTTCCTGGAGGTAATTAAATGTTGATTAATTAGAAAAAAAACATTAGGATAACTCCTTTGCTTCTGTATGCTTTATTCTCTGCATGGCCGCTGTGCCCCAGTGCCTGCCAGGAGGAGTTTTGGTGCCGATGATTCATCTTTGGATGAATCAGAGGCAGAAAGAAGCGACTCAGCCCTTGTCTCCCCCGCAGAAAGAGCCCAGTTCTGGGAGCGACAGAATGTATTTGGTCTTCCCAGGTGGCTCCTGGAAGTCTGTAGATCTCTTTGATGGAAATCTCTAAGGTCACATGGAAAAGTTACCACTGTAAATTGCAGGGATTTTTTCAGGCCAGGCTTGGATGTCTCTTTGGTTTTTGAAACTTTCCACTGGCTTGCCACTTCTGCAGCTTGCAAAGGGCTACACAAGTACAGCCAATACAGCCAGCCTGGTCCCCATGGCTGCGGCAAGATTGACTTCATGTTCCCTGCAACTAGGAGGCGTTTTGGAGAGCGTGGGGACTGAGGCCCTGCCCCAGTGGTGGCCTCAGTGCCCTCTGCCACAAGGTCTGAGCAGGTCCCACAGGAGCAAACTGAAGGGGCTTGTGTGGCTGCAGCCACAAGTGGCCATCACCCTGTGTTCAGGCTAATGAAAAATCCTACCGGAGCACCCTGCCATCATCCACATCAACTCCCAGTGTTGACACGGTCAGTAATACCTGTAAGGAGGTGTTTAACAGAAGTCTGCTGGCAAAATATCTCCTCCCAACACACATAGGAGCATTTACTTTTGCGGGCTTTTTTCTCCATTTTTAATACTCCTTGTATTCCCTATAAATTTCATTAGCTGGATTTATGCGGTCACTAAACTGCTTGATACAATATTATATTCACAGCGGGAAACTATTTGCCATTCTGGTGAAAATGAGCACTTCCTAGTTCTGTCAGTGCCGAGAATGACATTATCAGGGAAGTAATAACCAGCTGAACTGAAGGAGCGTTTGATTCATGGTAATTACTGATTATATGCAGATTACTTTATGGCTTTAATTCTTTGGTCTCCCACTGTTTGCTTGCTAAACCTCTAAATAAATAAATAAATAAATAAGTGAGCCAGCGTATGAGCGTCTTGTTTGTAAGGTAAATTAAAGAAGCTAATTTGTTGATTACATGAAAGGAAGCAGAGCTCTGCACAGACCAGGATGGCGGTGGGAAGGAGCCGGCAGCGAGCCACGCTTGCATCCACAGCAGGCTGCAGACACTTCTGTGCTGCTCTTGAACACCCAGTTCGTATCCCCAAGATTGCAGCATTTATCTGCTCTTGTGGGTGGTTTTACTGGGGCCACAGCAGCGGCTGACCCTGATAAAACATCCGTGAGCACAGGTGAGGACACGTGAAGGTGGCTTCTTTCTTCTCTTGCCCACAGCTCCCCGAGTCTGTCCCTTTTCTGCTTCCACTTCTGTTCATCTGGTGGAGGTAAGAGGATGTATCAACTGATTTGTGTTCAAATTGCCCCTAAAAACACTTCAACCAGTTAAGTGCAACAGAAAGGCCCTTGCGAAACTTCAGTTTTAACTAGCTCTACGTTTTAAAACATCAGAAGCTGGTTAGCAAACTGTGGGCTGCCTTTGACACAAAGGTGTCCAAAAATAGAGGGACACAAGGCTGCTGTTTCTCAAGCCACTCTAACCTTTCCTTTCCAAAACAGCTTTTCTCCTCTTATTTCCTACATCAAACCTTCAGCAGACTCACAATCCCTGGAGATGAAACAGGCCTTTTGATCATATATATTATTCTTAGCATTCCTGGAGCAAAATTTCAGACCCTACTCTCTCTGTCATGGACAGGTGGGGAGTGGGGCTGTGCTCCCACTGCCTCTCTGCCTGGCTGGGGAGCACAGCCATCCCTGTTGTGCCTGGGGAGCATGCTGACTGCTCCCAGCATTTATTCTTAAAATGCATATCTACACTCTCGTAAGTGAAAAGCAGATTGCTGGGGTTTGCATCCAAAAATATCACCTTGTGTCAGACCAGGCTCCAAAACACAGCTCGCCACTGGGCTCTCTGCAGTGGCTCGGTGGTTTGCAGCTGCTTCTGCATGTGCTGGCTGGGATTTTCTAGCTGCAAGCACTTTAACTAATGGCTAGAAGGGACAGAGAGGGAAAGCACTGTAATCACCAGCACAAACGACAAGCCTCTGCCTACCTGCCACCCTCAGAGAAGGCTGTGCAGAGGAGCCAGGGCGAGCAGCACCTACCAAACCAATTAAGGATGGCCCAGAGTGGTACTTACAGCCATTAAGAGTGCTGGCCCCATTGTGACATAGTGCAGGGTCAGATCCATATTCTGGGATGAAAGCTTAGCACCCCAAGCACCCCCATAGGAGCCTCCAGAAAAGCACCCTGTCCTCTTGGTCAGTACCAACCATGATGCTGTTTCTTTAGTCCATATTATCACCCTCACTAGTAGAGATCCCCCTTGCAGATGCAAAATGGGATCCTCAGCTGTTCCTGAGTGCTTCAGGAAAATGTTCTGACTCCATACCCCTTCTGCTGAAATGAGTAGCCCCGCTTGTGGGGCAGGGTCTTCAGAAGTGGTCCCTGTCCCTGCCATAATGTCAACAGGGTTGTTTTAGCCTTTCTGTTTTGCACAGGAAGAGCTGAAGGAGGGCAGACGAACTCACCAGCAGGCTTTTATCTGCCTGTGCAGGATAGCCATCTTTTGGATTTTTGGACTTTCCTATCTCCCTATGCAGATCATAAGCCTTTAGAAGAACGGTATATTCCACTTTGCATTACAGTGGAGTACAGTAATAACTATTCATCCTCATATTTACCATCTTATTCCTCTTCCTCCATTCACTGTAAGGGTAATAATTAATCATAAGGAAACAAATATAATTAAAAGAGAGCTGCTTTCCTTTTGGCTGTTTGCTATGGGAAAGCTGCTTCTTCCCTCCCTGCCCTGTTGTTTCACTCACACCCACAATCAGGTAACATTTGATCAACCACCACAAATTAGCAGAATGAAAATCATATATAATTTCTGTGCATCAGTGCCTGGAGAATGGCATGTGTGGTTTTGCTTTATCACTGAGCTGACTGCCCCAGGGGCTAACCATAAACCATTCAGGCCATGCTGGCTCTGGACGATGGTGAACCCCAAAGCCTCAGGCACTCCCTCAAATCTTGCCAAGCAGCAGCTACTGCCACCGTGGAATAAGACATCTCTGCTGAGCTGGAGATGCGCATCAGGAGGTGGCAGCATTTCCCTGCCTTCCAGAGTGATCTTTTCAAGAGAAAAGAAGCACTGATTACTTTTGCTTTTAAGGCCCATGTTTGGCATCTCGTACTTCCCATTTACCACTTAGTCCTATTTTTAGTTCTCCCCTTCTTTTCTTTCCTTTTTTTTTTTTTTTTTTTAAGATATGGGAAGAAGTTAAAAGACATAGTAAAAAGGCAACAAACTACCTGCAGCAGCCAGAGCAGCATCCCAGGGGTTCACACCAGCATTGCTGGTCACCCTGGCCACAGTGAGGATGTACACCAAAGCAGAGGACTCCCAGGTCACCCATATCACCCATGGGATGCATGCTGCAGCACCAGGCCCCTTCCTGCTTGAGGGGATGGGGACTGGATCCCCCCAGCATTAGGTTGTAGTGGGGCTCCCCCCTGGTTCATGCTTACCTGGGGATGAGAAAAAAACCCTAGCAAGGTCCTTGGAGAACCCTCAAAGCGAGTAAGAAATCCCTCTCCCCTGGTCATCTAGGAAAGGGAAGGTGGTACTGCCACTGCTCTGTGAGCAGCTCCACACCGTGGACCACATGAATCCCAGGGGACTCCCAAGAAGGGTCCCATAGGGAGCTCAGCCCAGCAGCTAGACCCTCAACCACCCCTTCGTGCCTCCCTGGGCCTGCTGCAACACAGGCTAGCACAGGTGTCACAGCCTCACTGTCCTGGTGTCTTTCAACCACTGGGAAGGACGGGAAACACAGGAAAACAGTAGTAACATAAATCTAGGCTGGCTGACACCTTTTCTTTATAGGAACAGCCTGATGTAGGAGTGATGCCTGTCTGCTCCTCCCTGATGCAGACCTATTGCTCCTTCAGGGCTTTTAATCAATTGGACCATGTTCTATCAGCTCCTAAATGCTCCTAAAACCCAAAGCATTTTCCTGGCCTCAGTGTGCCAGCTTCAACTGCCTGCAGACCACAGATCAGTTCAGATCCAAGGAAGTTTGAAAGCACTTCAAAAAAAGTGTGCCTTTCCAGGTGACTTTGGATAACATGAGGTCTCTTCTAAAAGGAGTCACCGCACTTTGGAGCCCAAGAGATCATTTGGAACTACCTGCGCCATTTCTGCTGTTGGGGTAGATCTGGTTCAAGAATATTTCGTGTTTGCAGAAAGCTCCTGAATGGGAAAACACCCAGCTCTGGCATGGGAAAGGGCAAAAGCAGTCATACTGACAATCTGCACTCAAGGTCCAGCGTTGGTGGGCACTTGTCAAAGCCACTCTCCTTCTCAAGCACCAGTGAAAAAAATAGAAAACAGCCTCATCTCTTATTTCAAGAAACTCCTGGAACATTTTCAAAGGCCTTAATGAAAAAGTGTGACCATGTCCCTCTTTGTAAACATAGCTCAGCACTATTAATGTCTAGGGTTCAGGCATTGAAAGGCAGGTGGGACAGTGCTGGCGTTTAAGCACACAAGAGGAGCAGAGCCAGAGGCCACACCTTGATGCAGACTGGTTGGAGGGATGCCGGTCCCAGTAGAGCAGCAGCACAGACCTCGGGTGCAGGAAAAGGCACTGAGAATTTCCCCAAGTGCTAATTACTAAGTAAACGAGACTGGCAGAAGGCAAGTGGTGTAGGATAAGTGAACTGTTCTCTAAGGATGAACAGAGCCCTACTCATACACAGCTATTCCTCTGCACTGAAATGCCTGCCAGAAAGCTGTGATCTTCACAGCACCGTTGAGGAAACACAGGGGTGTTAAAGAAGTTTGAATTCCTAATAGGCCGGTATCATCTTTTATAACTCCTTCAAGATGGGGTTTCCATCTTATTAAGTTTCACTTACACCTGGCAAGTAACATCAGTGCCAACCATGTGCCTGTGAATTTGTTGACACTGCGCAGGGTTTTGCTCACGCATCCTTGCCATGGCCTCAGGTTTGTGGTGAAGCCCCTGAGGAACTTGACATTTCAGAGGTGTGTTCGTGGGGTGCTGGAGCCCTGCTGCTGGTGTGCTCTGTGCCTCTGCACCTCTCACAGATCAGAGTCCTTCCAAAGCCAACCCTGTTCCCAGGGCTGACCTGGGAGGAGGGGCTGAAGAGAAATGTCTACTGTCCCTCCTGCTTTTTTCTTTGCTTTTGCATCTGTAAACAACAGGCTGCTGGTGTAGGCCTGCCTGGTGCTGAGGCTCCCTGAGCAGCCTCCCTGGCACAGCTCTGGCAGTGTACACCACCACTTGATGCATCTCCAGATGGCTTCACCCTCAAATCCACCCTCAAAAACACCCAGGACTAATCCTCTCACTTGAAGCCCCAATCCCAGAGCCCTGCTTGTAGGTCCTGGTAACTTCATGCACACAACTGGCATGGCTGAACATCTCCTCCCTGATGTGGGACCAAATACCCCAATGGAACAAGTATTCTAGGACCAGTGTCCACACGGGCTTGGTGGTGTCCTGTGTCTGAATTCCTTATGTGTTTGCTGCAATAATACCATTAGGTAACGCCAAGGCAAGATGAATCCTTCTGGGTTTCAGGCACCATATGGCAGTACTGGTCCCCAGGGCTCAGAAGGTCGTTTTTATTCTGTTTTTTTTTTGTTTTCCTCAAAGAATTTCCCTGTGCTTTCCCCACCTTGTGTGGCCCTTGAGTGCAGTTTGGGGTCACACCGCTGCTGCTGCCACTGCAGGCCATGACTGCTGCGGTCCCAGTGACAGATGCTTAACATAAGCCTTTTTGTTTGCACGATGATGACAGAGTGGCTCATTCCACTACTGGAGCTAAGATCTGATGAAGGCTGCCTGTGAATTTTGGTCTCCATATGCACCTATAAAGTAAAACAGGCACTGGGAGCAGTGTCTTCATGCCCTGGTATCTCCAGGGGTGAGTGAGGCCACCTAGAGAAGGTAGATCACTGTGCTGGAGGGGCTCTGTAGAGCTCTTCCCTGCCACTGCTAGCACTCATGGGCATCCCATTCAGGTCATGCCTGAGAGCTGGTGCTGGACTCGGCCATCTCATTCACTGTGGCGCTTTGTCTGCTCCTGGTGAATTTTCAGGTCAAGCAGCACAAACGATCACACACCAAGCCTCCCAGGGATGCCTCCTGGGGCAGACCCCCGTCTCAGGGCAGAGCCAGCCCTCTTCCCAGGGCAGCTAGCGGCCTTCAGAGCTTATCTCCCAGTGCACATCTTTGTGTTCTGGATGGCATACATGCAATGTGCACACTTACATGCTCCCACCAACACAAGAGTTGTTTTACAGTCTGCTGGATCCTTACCACTATGTAAGCACTTGTACTGGGAGCAGAAACTGGGTCCTGGCCCTCACTGCATTAAACACAACACAGATGTGTAAAAATATAGTCCTGCCTGGAGTTGGCTAAAGCTGAGCCTCTAGATCCTGATTTAAGCATGTAAATACAGGAGCTGATGATGTGACAAGATGAATGCCAGCATCTCCCAGTGATTTCAGAGGAGCAGCCTGAGAAATACTTCTGTGGAAATGCTCGAAAGCAGGAAAGGATAGTGTGACTGATAACATTCGCAGTACTCAAGAAAACTAAAGTCCACAAATGAATTTTTAAATAACCATTTTGTCTGAAGACATGAAACATTGCAAGAAAATGTATCCTTTTAATGAGATCTTCAAGGACAGGTGGGCTGTCACAGGGGTATTTCCTGAGAGCAGCACTCAGGTTAAAACAACAAGCATCCTACAGGCAAGCACACCAACAAATTCCCAGCCTTTTACTCATTGCTGCCAGTGCATGCCCAGGGCTGGAGAGGATCAGCCTGCATGAAGAGGCTCTTTCCATCTCTGAGAAGGAGAGCGTGAATGGCAGGGACGATGACAAAACCTCTCTACATCTCAGATTCCCAGGACAAACCCCAGCTAGGGGGCAAAGCTGCTTGTCTGTGGTGACTGGCTCACAGAGACGCTTCTCTTGTGAAGCCAGCAGAATAGGACATTCCACAAAAGGAAATGGGTGAGCAGGTATAAACTCAGAGCCTGCTGCCTTGCAAGACCACCCATGTGTGTGTGAGGTGGTGTTACTCCCTGGCTTGTGCCTATCCTGCCCCTTTCAGCAAACCGAAGCAAGTGGTGGCAGGGCTGAGCTGTGGCTTGAGGTAGCGTGGCTTCAGCCGAGAGGCCAGCCGGCTCAGGAATAAAGAGGGCTGGCCCCCTGAGCCCCTGAGCCCCTTTAAATGAAGCAACTGATCCCTCTCTCATAAATCCTTGCATGCAAACAGCAGCAGCTGTACCTTTATCACCAACCGGATATTGAGGTATCAGCGCCTGTGATTTTGGCAACTTGTTTCAGCATAGATTTTCCTTTTACAGGCTGCAATAAATCAGGCCGATGATGTCACCTAAATTACTAGTTTTCTTTTGGCTAGTTGTCTGCAGGCTAGAGTTTTGCTGTCACGGATAGCCGTACATATTCCTGTGTCACCTTTCTAACACGAATATTTTCAGTACTGCAGAAAGAAGCCAACATGAAAAGCCAGCTGTAAAACAATATAATAACTCTTACCGTGATTATGTGGTTGTGCTAAACGTCTTTATTAACCTGATGTCCACAGAACAGTAGATGTTCTGGGAAAGTATCAACTCAGGTAACATTTTAATTGGCGGCCAATCACGCATGACTGCTACGTGCTTTACTATGATCCTTTTAAATCTAGTTGCTGGTAGCACTGGGTATGTGCAGCAGAGATAATACAGGGAAAGTGCATTACAGATGCCAGAAAATAAAAACCCAATGAATAAAGCCCATAATCCTAACCCAAACTGTGGCCATGGAGCAGGACTATGTACAAGGGACTTGGCAAACCTACTTGGAGTCCCACAGCAAGCCCAGTGCAGTAAATCTTGTATCCAGCCACACTCATGACAGAAATGTCCTTTTTGGGTAACAGCCATGTCTGCGCAGGCACTCGCTGCTGCACACTGCCTTGTCTGCTCCAGAAACAAGTGTCTCCAGGACTCTCTCACACCATTTCTACCACCCAAGAAGTCTTCTGCCTTTACTTCATTCATTTCTTGAACCTCTTTGCACAGTGTGTCCATCAGATGATCCTGTAGCTCACACAACCTTGGAAAGATGCGTCTGAGTGACACTGGTCATAGTGAACTTGTTCTGTGACACATCTTCTAAGCCATATAAAGGGTTTCAGACAACATATAGGGCTGTGAATGGGTAGGGTTTCTGCATGCGGTAATCAGTGCACCACATAGCTCTATGGGTTTGGGACAGCATCTGACCCCTGATCCTTATTCAAAATACATCCTGTCAGCGTCTGTCAGAGGGTCCAGAAAACGGAATTCTTGCCTTTTTTTTTTTTTTTTTTTTTTGATTT
>VWZK01012220.1:31830-221635 GCA_013396935.1 Baryphthengus martii
AACAAAGTTTGACTAATTCAGACTCGGCAGCATGAGCAGATTGCCTCCCCCCAGGTGTTCTACAAGGTTCTTTGTCAAAGGTTGCTACAATTTAGATAGATGTCTACCGTCATCACCAAGCCTATAGCTTTGACAAAGGCAGCTATTGATTTTGTCTGATGTGATCTATCCTGTATGAACACACGCAGCTTCTCACTCATCACCTTGTTATCTGCTACTTTATTACGTATCGATTCCCTTATTTGCTTTGTATTTACCAGCTGTAGAAGTTGGAGTTGTTCAGCAACTTTGGGGACAAACCTTCACAAAGACTCTGTTTTACTTCAGTCTTCTCAGCAAAGCTTGGATAAGGTTTGTCAGAAGGATGGTATTATTTCCTGTTTGTTTCCACAGGTTCCTGAATTGACATGAAAAGGGAAGGAACTGGGTGATCCCTTAAGATCCCTCCTACTCTGACCTTTCTGTCAAAGCCTGTCCTCTGAGGTTGCAGACACTGACTTGTGCACATATGCACGTGCACACCTACCTTACTTCTTCTGTCATACACCATTACATTGCAATTACCATTAATTAAAGTTAGTGGCTGTGTCCTAATAACATGGACTAGAATTTGAGCCCGTTTGTTCATCCACATCTTTATGATTTAATTTGCGGTCTCTATAGTGCTGTGCCAGTTGCTACAGGGCACATACAGCAGACCTGGACATCTCAAGGAGATTTTCTTCCATGACATGATTTTTTTGCTAGCACCAGCTCGTGCTCGCTAGAGGCCCTTCGCTCTACCTGGTGAGTGGTTCCTCACACTGTATCAATGGGAAGGGCTCAGATCAGCAGCGGCAAACAGGGGCTGGCAGTCTGGTATCGGAAGCTTGCAGTGATTCAATAACCCTTTTCTCCCACCAGCTGTAGGGAACCTGGAATAAAGAACATTTCCATGGAAATGTTGAGACATCTTTACTTGGGACATCTTTCTCAGACAGTTACTTATTTGTCACCAGTTTCCAAATCCAGCTTTAGCTAAAGATGAAAGATCATTTATTCGATTGTCTTTATGCACAGCATCTCAAAGAAAAAGAGTGCTTCAGCTTGTACCTGCAGCTACAGCTCTCCCCAGATGACTTCAGTCGTTTCTCTATAACAACTTGGAGGTTAGCTGGGTTTAATTGTTATAGGAAATGTACTGAAGCACATCCTACTGTGAGGGATGATTTGCAGCTCTCTCTCTCTCCTAGCAAGGGGCTGGCATGCAAGAAAGTCCAGTAAAAGAAAATTTGATTTTAAAAAATATATATATAAACATATATGCAAACTCAGAGTTCAGTGCTGGGTTAGGGAGATGATGGCACTCTACAGGAAGTATTTCAGGGGGAAAAGCCCACTGTATTTATTTATAAACAGTTCTACTTGTATAGACTCTGTTTTGGTGTCTAGACATTGTATGAATTGGGAGAAGAATTGCTGGCCCTAGGAGGTCAGCAATACGTAACAAAGTAATCACAAAGTCTGGCCTGAATAGAAGGTAGAGAACTGTAGCATTTGTAGTTATGTGACTACCTGCTACTACAGGAAACTAAAGAAGTACGTTTGACTGTAACGGTAACATAATAAAATAGTGCTGGAAGAAACCTCACAAGTTTATTTCACCTGTTGCTCTGTCTGGAGATAGACTCTTTCTCCCTGTGTTGATCTTGGTGGATGTTTGCGACTTGCTGTGAGAGGTTTCCAGTGATGGAGATCTTGACAACCTCCCTAGACAGATAGTTCTAGTGCTCTTCTATTGCTGGCAATTTTTCAGTGTCCAGCCTGGCTATTTCCTGCTGTCATTTAAGTCCATCATTCATTGTTCTACAAACCACAGGTGTTGGATGCACAAGTTTTCCTTCCACTGTTACAGCAACTTTCACATGCTGGAGGACCCCCCTGGCAAGACAATGCTGTTGACCAAGAATAGCTCATGATATTCCTCTATGGGTTCATTACATGTCTGATCACTCCCCATCCTGGATTTGCACTGCTGAGTTGCTGTGTTTATCTGTAATAGACTATATATATATTTATTTTTTTTTCAGACTCTCTTTCAGACTTGGTAAGATTGTGCTGCACAACAAGTCAGTCCTCCAAGGTAACTGCAGCCCCATCCAGCTGCCTGACAGCTGCACACTGAGTAAGAATTGTCCCTTCTCCATCACCCAAGTCATCTATGAAAAAAATGGAATCACACTTTGGCTGAGTGACACCTATGAAACATGGTTCTACATCCTCCTGCTCTGGCAGCACACCACCAGTGATTGTTCTCAAAGGGGTCTTTACAGAGAAATTTCACCCAAATCAAGATCTCCTCTTTTGCTTATGAGACTAATTCAATGCTCTTGAGACTATATGTAAGAATTATTATTTGTGTCGGGCTTTCTTCTGCCACTGTAGTTATGGAGGACATTTGCATAAAGCAGCTGTCATATTTGTAAAAAGAAAAAGAAACATAATCAACTTAACAATAAAAGAGGCACAAACAAGCAACATAAAGGCTCTCTGGCTTTGCAGATTCAGTGGTCATGCTGCCTGCGTCAGCTCCAGGTAAGACACTAATAATTAAAACCAGCAGAAGAATAATATATACCACAAAGATTTCCACTGTATCTCTCTACAAAGGAACATTTTCTGAAGGTAGAAGCCATTGCTGTTGGGTCATGGCATAAAGGATCTTGTAGAAAGATGGAGAACACCTGTGTGATGGATGAAGTTTGCAAGGAACTCTTGAGGAATGCAGCCTGACGGGAAACTGCGTTGAGCAAGAGCTCTCTCTCCTTTGCTTGGGGTGAACCAGAGGAATAGACTCAGTTACCCACAGCACAATGGGCACATCACAGCCAATCGATAGTCCAAAGCGCTGGAATAGCCCAGAAATTGTTGCTATGGATTTATGTAGGATTATAAATTTTAAAAGGAGGTCACTTGAGAGTAATCTTAAGAAGCAAGAATATCAACTTCCCTTCTTTGTGGAAGCAAAGAGAGGTGACGCCAGGACAGACAAAGTTGTAAAAATCATATTAAGGCATTTGGGAACAGAATGAAGGTAAGATAATGTAAAAGGCTGCCTTAGGTTGTTTAAAAGATATCTTTGCTCCCTGTGGGTGATACATTCAAGGACATAAGGGTGGATTTCTGTCTCAGTTTCTCTGTGAGGCAGCAGGACAGGGTGGGGAGGGAGGCCCCTGAGAGGCACAGCACCAACACCTATCCCAGACCTGGGGTTTGTGTGACCTGAGTGGAAGAGACAAAGCACCTACCACCCTGAGGACACTGTCAAGGCACTTGTGGTGGAGTTGCTGCCACAGGTCCCCTGACCTGGGTTGCTGTCCCTATCTTGCTCCGTTTCCTCTGTCCCCTCTGCCTTCTGTCTGCAGCCAGGCTTGTATGTCTTATTTAAAAGAGAGTCGTCACCAGAAGTGCTGTCACAGGGGAAGGGCATTTCCCTCTACCAAAGGGCCTGACTGATCTCTCTGATACGTGCAAAAGCAGCTTGTGACGTGTTTTTAGACCAACCTGAACACACCTGCGTGTTGGCTGTACTCTCTAAGTGCGACTACACCTCTACACCCATTTTATTCTGTTCTACCCCTACTCTGACACCTGGAAAAAATGATTCATAGGGCATTACATTGCCTATCTCACCCTAAAAGTAAGTCTTGAAGATGCCCTTCAGGTATCCAAACAGCACAGCATGCCCTTTAGGATTATCCTCATCACAAACTAACATGTAATGGTGAGACAGGCTAAACTTTTGGTGCTTGCTCTGAAGTCCTTAGGAGGACTTATATACATACTACTCCTGTTGTACCTCTTCACCTCTGGCAGTAGGTGACTTTCAAAAAGCAGAGAAAAAACTCCAACAGTTCCTTACAGATGCTTCTGAGGAGCACTGGGAGACAAAGCGAGCTGCAGATCTCATAGACCCAGTCATTTTTGTTTGTATCTCTGCCAGACTGACCCATAGATATCTCATATTTGTCAGTTTTTGCAGGTATAGCAAGAGCAGAAGTAACACAGAAGCAACACTGTCCCTCTCGGAGCGGTCTCCTATGAGGTGATGTCCACGCAACTCCTTATACGTGGAACTGCTCAGAGAGAAACAGCAGTGTCATCTGAAAAGAGAAGAAAATGGAGATGCTTTTGAGGAAAGGCAGTTCACTCTAAGAACAGGAAACCTGACGTTGTCACAGTGCCTTCAGGGGAAAGAGAAGGAAAGGTAACCTCTGAGTCAGAAATGAAGATGTTAGGACAAGAAGAGAGAGCAATAGGAATAACAGACATATATGGGTGTTCCCAAAACAGAAACAGAAGACATGCACCCTACTTGTGTTTTGTACACAAATACCTCATTCCAGGAGTAAAATGACTTCTCTGATATTCTCTGGTAGCTCCCAAGTAAATTTCACTGCTACCTTGTTTTCTTATACCATCGTTTTCTGCCCTGCAGAAGAGGAGGGTTACAAAGCACAGGTTTTCATGCAGGTATCCAGTGCTTACCTGTTACTACACAAGGATGATCCACGGAACAGGATAAGACATCTTCCATGCCTTGAAATATCCAGCATTACACTGTGCCCATGAGAAGCAGGGAGCACCCACAGCGTTGAGTGCCACCAACATACTCTTTGGTTTCTGGCAGGGATAAAATGGTAAGGGGTTGCCAAGGGGTTTGTGCCTTGCTCAGCACTGGCTGAGGCACAAAGGAATCACCATAGAGGTGGAAACAGTCACATGTCTTGTCAGGCAAATAGAATAAGCAACTGGTTGGGCAGAAAACCAGTTCTGCTGCTTCCATGATAGAGAAGCTGGATTGACATTGCCAAGTCAAGTATCATACATGTTCAGTGTGGTGTTTCTGCCTGCTCAGATAAAGTAAAAAGTGTTCATTTCAGACCAAGCATGGCGGGATGGAAGAGTGATACTAGGAAGCTTCTATGGATCTGACCAACACTATGGACATGCTATGGTTAGGTAAAAGGTCCCAGTTTTTGTGACGATGAAGGCTAACTTCTAAAAACGTCTTATGAAAGAAGAAAATTGGAGATGTTCTGGTTGGTAAAATAAATGCCACATACCGATAACATAGCAGTGGATTTCAGCAGGCAAGCTAGCGTCCAGGGTATTTACCTAAATACAGTTGGGAGAGTAGTGGTGCTTCATGGAGTCTTTATTTCCACAAACACGTGTCCTGTGGAACTGATGTTGTCTGACAACAGAGCAACCGCAAGAAAGTATGCTAATCTCTCATGAAAATAATACAATTAGCTGTTCTCATTCAAGAAAAGGCAGTATCTGATTATTCTTAGGGCTCACTGTTCCAGTGTTAGGAGCAAGGCCTGATACAATGGATTGCTCTGCAAATGTCTGTCTCCCACGTGGCAGTCTTTGCCTGCCTCAGAGCAGCTTAGAACCCTGGAAGAATGGAGTCCATCTTCAGCTGTGTCGGGTTGCATTTTGGATTTACGTTTGGCACATGGATCACATTTCATCCCAAAACTCTTCCTGCAAAAGGCTTTCTGACGTGTTTATTTTGACAGTCTAATTCAATCAACTTTATTATTTTCTTAGAGCCATTTACGGAACAGCAAGTGTTCAGAAAGATGGAGCCCTTATGTTCTTTCTCTCCCATTTTCTTTATTCACCACTGCACAATGACATTTAAAACAGAATACGTCACTGTTTGGAAAAACAATAAATGCTTTAGGAAAACCTAACTTTCTACTGATTAAGATAAATTAAGAGAGTATCAAAAGTCAGCGATTGTTACTGGGAAGAAGCAAGGTCTCCATTTTTGCTGCTACATTCCATTTCACAGAAGAGACTTCTTTTGACAGCATCTTAATATTGCCTAGATGCACTTCTTTCTATAAAAAGCAGCAACAACTAGAAGTGACAAATTATATCTGCCTGCAGGTATATAATCACATTATCTCCCTGTGATGTAAAGGATAAAGTGTCACAGAAGGTGATGATTGAAAAAAAAATCATTCAAAGTGTGTCATAGATCTAATTCCATTTTATAGAAGAAACAAGCTTTATTTGAACAATCCACATCTTGGAGCATGTTTCCAGATCCTCTCCTTCTGCCTTAGTTTTAAATGTAATTATTAATCTGCATACCATCATCTTATCAGTGAGAAAAGGAGTACTGATCTATACAAAATATATCTTACCTCAAGAAGACAGAAAGTTCAAGCTAATTTTGAAAACCTTTTTCCAAAACTTCCCTGAAAAATCTCAGGCTTTCAATTAAGCTGTGAACTGAAGCAACCACACAACAAGCAGGCTCCTTGGAGAAACTCCTTCCCAGGAAAAACAATTTTCTTTTAAACCAACCAGGAGCTAGACAGTGAGCAACTGGAAAAGTGCATGAAAATATTCCCACAACTCAGAGTTTCTTTCATTCCTCTGCATCCAATTCACTTCCTCCTGACCCTGTGCAGTCCCTGTGCCTGAAGCATCACAGCAAGCCCACCGCTGCCATTCCCATATTGTTGAACCAAAACACCCCCTGCAAGAGAAAGAATTATTTCCAACAGTGCCGATAAATCTCTGTTGCATAAAAAATCCCTGTCTGCTGACATCCTGGGCTCAGCTCCTTCCTCTCCTGGGGTGTGTTTAAGCCTATGAAAACACTGGCCTGTGCAAAGACAAAAGCCTGGATCTTTCATACCCCATAATGTGTTCTCATGCTTTCCTACCGAATGAAGCCATGTGGGTAACACAAGTGTAAGGACACAGAGGTCCTCAATCCCCACCGAGTTAAAGGGGAAAAAGCAGTTTCCAGGCTGCTTGGGCTGTGAAGAGGCAAAGCATCCTGTGCACTAGTTGATGCCCGGCTATAAGGCCACAGAAGATAAAAGCGTAAAGCAGCTGGCTGATTTGGTACTTACAGGTCCAGTCACAAAGCAAGAATGCTGAGGGGTCCACCTTTAGAAATATGGGTGCTTAAATCCTTTTTCTAATTCTGATGCTAAGCACCCGACTCTCACTTTTAAGTGCATGCATATCTTGAAAATCTTCCATTGCGTGGATTTTACATGCTAACCAAGGAAAATGAGGAGTCTTTTTTGCATTCTGAGTAAAGCTGGAGAGGTAGATAGAATCAGGAGCTCAATTCACACAGTATGGTTTCTTTTTCTTGATTACAGAAAACCTGATCACTTCTGTTTACTTAGTTGTAAGTAAACGCACACATAGAGAGATACCGCTTGACTTAGAAAAAAAAGTTCCCTTAACAGTTATTGAGATTTCCTGGTCCCGCTCAACACCTCCTGTAATGCCTGTGGGCACCAGCAACAAGCAAAAACTGGGTAACATAGTGCAGTCAAATGTTGCCAGATATTTTCCCAGGTATTTTTCTCATCAGACAGTTTCTGACACTGTGGCCAGCTGGAGGGGAGATGGAGAGCAAGCTTACATTATCTCACACTGCTGTAGGAAACAGCACCTTCAGGAGGTGCTCCAGTAACCGAAACATCTGTAACAAGGTCCAGGTTTCTGGAGTCACAAACCGGAGCTCACCTCAGGTCACAGAGCAGCACAGTGGCCCATCGTGACATAAAGACAAGGAAAAACCAACAGATATAAATAGGATGTAGCGAATACATTGAGGACACCTCTTGACTTCTATGTCATTGGGACTTTATAATTTCTTTTTTTTTTTAATGTTTTTGGTCTTCATGTGTTTAATGCTCCATAGCTGGATGTTAAATGTTCCTGCTCTGGACCCAAACATACATGACAGAAACACAGGCTCCTCTGTTTGAAAACAAAGGAAAAAGTCTGGGTTTTTTTAAGGAACACAGCAAGGACCATGAACTTAACCAAGGCTGGCTGTGCTCAGCTGCGGGGGACGATAGTGAGTGCAGTGCCTGGCTCCTGCACTGGTCCTGCCTGAGTAGATGGAAAGCTTCTGCAGCAGGGGAAGGTGTGAGGAATGGTGCAAAGATGCTCTGCCCCAACACCTTGTGTCAGGGATACAGAGGACAGCAGGGGATGGAAGAGACATGTTGTTTTCTAGGTGATTGCTGAGTCTGGGCTTGCAGCTAGACATTTCTTTGTGTTCAAAAGCAGGGTGGGACTATGTTTTATTCCTTCGTGGCAGGTTGGGCAGTTCAAGGGATCTGCCTGTGTTTGCAGTTCTCCACTTGAACCATCTGGGATTGATGATAACTTAAATGATGCTGCAGTGGATAAACGTTTTTGGTCTTTTGTCTTGTGTGCTGCTCTAGTCCATTGCTGGAAGGGTGCACCACATTCAGCTGATGTTCCCAAGGTATCTGCTGGAGAAGCTGTTTCCATGTTATGCGTCATACCTTGAAGCGCTGCTCTCTTCCCCCAGTGTAGATATTAGCTTGTTCATCATTTAGAATCACAGAATTGTCGGGGTTGGAAGGGGCCTTGAAGATCATCAAGTTCCAACTCCCCTGCCATGGGTAGGGACACGTCCCACTAGGTCCAGTTGCTCAGAGTCCCATCCAACCTGGCCTTAAAAACTTCCAGGATGGGGCTTCTACTACCTCTCTGGGCAACCTGTTCCAGTGTCTCATCATCCTCATGGTGAAGAACTTCTTCCTAACATCTAATCTAAATCTACCCTCCTCTAGTTTCGATCCGTTCCCCCTAGTCCTATCACTACTCGACATCCTAAAAAGTCCCTCACCAGCTTTCCTTTCTCCAGACTTAATAACCCCAACTGTCTCAGCCTGTCTTCATAGGAGAGGTGTTCCAGCCCTCTGATCATCCTTGTGGCCCTGCTTTGGACACGTTCCAGCATGTCCAGATCTTTCTTGTAATAGGGACTCCAGATCTGGATGCAGTACTCCAGGTGGGGTCTCATGAGAGTGGCGTAGAGGGGCAAAATCACCTCCCTTGACCTGCTGGCCATACTTCTCTTGATGCAGCCCAGGATATGTTTGGCTTTCTGGGCTGCAAGTCTGCACTGATGGCTCATGTTGAGCTTCTCACCCACCAGCACCCCCAAGTCCTTTTCTCTTGCTCTTTCTCTCCCATTACGTGTATTATGATGCCAACAAGTTAGAATGATAAAAAGAGGATGAGAATCTGCTGGAAAACTCCCTTAACTATTGGACTTTCCTGTAACATGTTGTCTCTGCACAGAGACCACACCATTGCTTCACCTCCCACTGCCTTCTGTCACTTCTTTGCAGCAGACAGAGCTCACATGAACAGACCAGCCTCTGCTGAACCGGTTGCCATCTCAACTGTCAATGCTGAGTCAGCGCTTACAGCTCTCCAGGTGCCCCAGCAGCAGTTGGATTATTTCCATGATGAGTTACTGCCCTCAATAAATGAAACCACCCTTGGGAGAATGTTTTCCCTGGGAGAGCTTTCTGTAGTCAGAGGAAAGAGCTTAAACACTGAGACGACAGTAAAAAGCATGCTGGTTTTCTACCCAGAGGAGTTTTGTGTGGCACTCCTGAGCAAAAGGCTGCAGCTCAGGAGCTGCTCAGTGAGCTTCCAGCTGCAGCAGGTCCCAAGGAGGAGTTCATTCAATGAGGATCAGGAAATGGGGAGATGCTTCACAACTCAGAGTGTCCCCAAACAAGCAAACCCAGCAGGGCTTAAGATGAGCTTCAGATGTGCTCATCCTCCACGCAGAGCTAAATTGCACTCACTTTGTCACTCCTTGCTCTCCGAGTAGCACGTTTCTGTCGTGAAATGGCAAGAAGGAGAAAACGTGGGTTTTTTTGCTCTCTCTCGTCTTTTTTTTTTCTTTTTAAATAACTATCACAAAAGCTGCCTGAAGAACTTAGTGGCAGCTGTATTATCAGAAATTATTTTTACCTCATTAAAAAATTTAAAATGAGAGCGGCAGAATGGAGATTAGAGCTTCTAGTGCTTTGCCGGGTGTTACTTAGTACCTGTGGATCATTATATTGATAAAAATATGTACAGACTCACTTTTCAGGTTTAAAAGTGTTTTGTCCTTTTGTTTGCTTAGCTAAATAAAGAGGTTTTGTTTGACCTGTGATTTTGAATCCAGCTGGCTTTTTAATATACAGTGACTCATACAAAGCAGCCTGCAGAGTTGGTCTCGTTTGTACTGTTACACCACTGATTTCAGCAGAAGCCCTACAGAAAATCAAGCGATGTAGGGGGGACTTTTGGTCTGCCTCCCAACCATGCCTTCCTGACCAGAGCTGTGCTCTTCTTTCTGTAATTGCTCCCACCGCAATGAGGGAGCTAATCACAGGGAGGTACTTCATGCAAGCCAAATTGCTGGGATCTGGTCTTCTGAGGCACTGCAAGCGCCGTATGATATTCAAGGTTAGCAATAAACCATTAGTTTCTAGTGAAAATTGGAGCTAAGGCCAAGGACTTGCTGCCTCAAAATGGTAATTTTTTATAATGAGATACTGTCATTATATTGGCTGATGTGCAATAGAACATCACTGGTTTTAGTGGGAGCAGGGGGGAGCTCTTTAGACCAAGGTTGACATTATTTCATCTGCTTCAGAATAAGCCAAAGAATTTTTAAGGGTGATCAAGCAGGAAATTGCAATTCTGTTTTCAGTAAAGGCTACATGTAACGTATCATTACCAAATGCTGGGTCTGATCCTTGCACCTAACTTAGTGTGTGTTTTCTCCCCTCACAGACAGCATCATTACCATGAGAACATAAAACCATTGAGCAGGCACAAGGAAAGATCCATGCTCATCACTGGTAATGGCAAATTCTCTTGCAGTTCTGCAGTCTGTATGCAGGCAAAGTTGCTCGTTGACTTTTGGAGATAAAAGATCAGAGTATCTAGTTGTGCCCCTAGCTGGTTCCTCATTGAGGCTGAGTGAAGGTCATGGTGATGCACTGCTTAGTGACTGGCAATGGGGACCTCTAAGAATTTTTGTCTTCCACATTTAATGACCAAGATAAAAGTACCATTGTCTGACAACAGGAGGAGTTTGTGGGTCCAGATACCGTGAATGTAACACCATTTCTTCAAATAAATTCTGTTCTGATAAAAAAACTCAACAAGGAAAATATAGGCATCATGTTATGCACAATTCCTGGACTTCCTCCATCAGAAATTTCAGCGCTTCTTTTTCTAAAATGAGGTGTCATTTTGGGAGACAACAGATTATTTAGCCTGCTTGATGTTATTCTACTCAGGTATTCCTGTAGATCGGGACTCACTTTGAAAATAAAAGGCTGTATTTTCCTACAAATGGGTTGACATCAATTCCACTCTCAGAGCTAACCATAACCCATCAAAATACTCTCTCGCCTTTTTGTCTTAGTCTTTCCCAGAAATTATGCATCATCAAAACCTTTCTGAATGTGGTATATATAGATAAAAAAACTCCCACATTTTTGTTGTCCCAAGAAAATGAATAAGAACACAGTAACCCAAATTTACTTCCTAGAAGAGGGGAAAAGTTCTTGGAGAAAGACCTTAGAAGGGTCACATTTTTAACCGAAGGGATCCAGCTTCATTTTGTAGATACAGTGAATCATTGGGAAAAGTGCTAAGCTGAAAAATGCAATCATATGGCAAAAAAATGAAACAAAGCAAACAATGTGTTGGGTTAAAAATGTAAAAGAAACTCACCTGAGTCCTTTTCAATCTGGGATTAAGTCATTTATTACTAAAGTAGGATTCTATTCATCTAAGTTTTCTATATTTAAGTTTTATACGTGTTGTCACTGCTTAATGAAGTTATGGTGAAAATCCCTGATGCCCTATTCGCGACAAAGCTAATGGTGGGAGGTGACATCAGTGGTGGTCTTTAGCAGATTGTGTCTTCTTAACTTCAGGGTCTTAAAAAGACACATGAGAAATTTCTCCTAGAGGCTTTTAGAGCCAATACTGATCTTCAGAGCCTGCAAAGGGCTCCCAGGAACTTTCTCAGGTCCTACTCACCATCTCTCATCTGGGTGCAAGTTCAGTGCTGGGGTGTGAGGACCTGCATCCCAGTGTGGAGTTCTGCCTGCAGGAAACAGGAACAGAACCGATGGCAACCCTGCCCTATGGTTTTACTGTGATTCACACAGGAATGACAAAGGTTTATGAAACTAAAGCCTGGCATATGGCTGGTTTTCCAGTTTTACCAGAAAGTTTTACCCGATTTTACCAGTTCGAGGCACTTACTGGTCATTTCTTTCAGTGTTTACTACTGTGGGTGGTGCATTACCTTTGGTTGAATCTGTGCAGGTTACTAGAGCAGGGCGAGGATGCTGTAGCCAGGAGTTTGGTCCCTGGCTTTGCAGGGGGAAAAAAGCTTAGACGCGCACTGTGCCACCCTGCCGCAGGGCTAGAGGGCATGCCTTGCCCACTTTTATTTACTAACTTAGATGTAGCACAATGAGATGAGGGCTTAAAATTGGGGAAAAAAAGGTCTTTCTCACTAGCACTTTTAGAGTTCTTAATCCAAGAATCATTTTGACCTATGATAAGATCTGATTTAAATCATATTTGTAGCATTACTGCAACAGTGCTTGCCTGAAGGCACTCATCGTTTACAGTGTCACATTCGTGATTATTAGAATTGATTAGAATAATGGGGCTAGCAGAGTCTGGAATACAGTTGCTGGGTTTGTTTTTTAAAAAGTATCTTTGCATTGTCAGTGTAATAACACTGTTTTTCATAACACTTGCACTCACATATATGCAGCAATACTCATTCACAGCCTCGCTGAGGTTAATTGGATCCTTGTGGCCCCAGCTGCTCCAGCAGGAAAATGCTTGATGCATTGCCCAGTCACAAACTGGGAAACACATTAGTCCAAACTGTTCATATGGTATGATGCAAATAGAAGTAATCTGTTTCAGCCCTTAAATACAAATTGAAATGATAGTGATACCCTACAAGATATCCAGCATGTAAATGTAGCATAACTGTAATTAAATAAGGAGCGATGCTGCTTCTGAAATCTGCCGCACGTGTTATTGCTCTAAATAAATCAGTTGTTGGTGAATTAGAACCTGAGTGAAGAAGTGTTTTCAAACTCTGAACAACATTGACCCCTGATGGGCTTTTTGAAGCCACTAAGCCATGGGATTATCAGAAAATTGTGTACTTCTCCAAGACAGGCAGACAGCAAAGATGTACTTAAATGATTCTTGTACAGCATGCAGTCCAAAAAAAAAAAAAACAATGGAGAGGGAGAAAAAATTCAGGTTCCCCTCAGAACTGTGGATGATAAGGAAAGTCAATTTATTGTGGCATTTTACAGGCTTTTAGGAAAGAAGACTGACTTTCTTTCTTCCCCCCCACCTTTTTTCCCCTCCAATGTTAGAGGGAAACAAGGGCCTGGCTTAGAGTCTGATTTTTCCCCACAGTATGATAACTTTTTAATGGAGCATTATCATAAAGGGCTAATGTGTAACTCAAAGATTAAAACTACTAGAAACTTGGTGAGTAACTGTAATTAGCAGTCTATTTGGCTGGACTTCTTGTTTCTTTGGTTGCTGAAGAATAAAAAGGAGTTTGTGCTGTTCATCACTCTCTTCGCCAGACCAAAGAAGAGAACAAACAAGCAAGTAGAAAGGTGTCCTTCTTGGTGCAGTATCTCATCTCCATAGTGAATGATGATCTCTTTAGGCAGAATTACAGAAGGAGCTTTCCAAAGTAAACAAAGGGACATCACTCAACAGGCAAATGTGCCAGCTCGCTTATTTCTGAAAGCATCTAAACACACATAACGCATCTTACATGTTTTTATTTGTATACAAAATGTTATAATTTATCAATATTGTGCAGCAAAGTATAGATACACACATACATACATACACTCCCCCCTCCCCCCAACACACACTTGTACAAGTACAACACAAACACAACTTGCTTTCCCTCTGCCCTTCAAAAAGGCAACACTGTTTTGGCAGATCAGCAGCTAGAAATAAGGTGCTATAATTAAGCAGTATCGGAATGTCTTCACTTTACAAATGTGATGTGCAAATTTATATACAATCACATTTTTTTTTCGTCACAGAACCCGAATCTCCATACGCCGAACCACTCTCAGATACAAACATGTATAAAGTGCTAATACTTAAGCATGTTTCCAACAACTTCACATCGTGGTTTGAAGTTTAGAACAGGCACTGTAATAGTTCACTGGGTAAATTGTCACTCGGTGCAGTACGACAGAAACAAAAGTCACTCAGACATCACTGGGGGACCGAGAGCGAAAGGACACTTTAGCCTGAAAGCAGCCACAGAAGAGCACCCACATGGACCTCTGGATTTCCTGGTTTCTGTAGGCGTAAATGATGGGGTTAATCATAGAGTTGTAGGTAGCGGGTAGAAGAGTGGCATACGTGTACACGGAAGGGTAGTCAGGATCCCCCACTACACAGTAGATGGCAAAAGGCAGCCAGCTAGCTCCGAAAGTCCCGAGGATTATAGCGAGGGTAGAGACTCCTTTTTTGGTGGCCACGTAGTGTGAAGCAGTCAGAAAGTGCTGCTGGAGAGCTATCTGGTGAGCATGCCTGCAAACGATCTTGCAGATTTCGATGTAGAGATGGAGCATGATGAGGAAAATGAGAAAGAAAGAGGTGGACAGCAGTGTCACGTTGCTCTTGGTCAAGGGTCTAACAACGCTGCAGGTAGCACGGTCATGGAGACAGTTCCAACCCAGGACGGGCAGCAGCCCCAGGCAGAGGGAGACCCCCCAGGCACCCGCCAGCATGGTGTGGATGCAGAGCACCGTCCTCTCCGAGTAGTAGGTGAGGGCGTTGTAGAGGGAGAGGTAGCGATCGACCGTGATGGCCAGCAAGCTACTCACGGAGGCGGCGAAGGAGGCGACGAGGAAGCCCACCGTCAGCAGGCTGATGGTCTCGGAGCGGATCACGTACTGGAAAACGAAGTTGAGGATGAGGCCGAGGCCGGCCAGCAGGTCAGCCGTGGCGAGGCTGCCCACCAGCACGAACATGGGGGTCCGCAGGGCGGGCGAGTAGCAGATGATGGCCACCACCAGGGCGTTCTCGCAGGCAATGGCGGTGCCGGAGACGCAGAGCATCACGTCCCAGGGGTTGAGGGCGGCGGGAGCGGGGACCCGCGAAGACAGCTCCAGCGAGGCGTTGCCGTTGCCGCCGCCGCCGCCNCCGGCGCGTCTTTGGCGGGAGCGGGCGGTCGCCGGGGGTAGGCCGAACCGCGCGGTGCTGACGTCAGCGCGGAGTGAAGCGGGGTGATCGCGAGTGGGACGGGGCGGTGGGGTCCTGGGTCGCTCCTTCGCGCTGAGGCAGGACAGTCATCACCGGCCAGGCTTCCCGCCCGTCTCCTGCGAGGCCCCGGTGCCGGAGGGTTTGCTCGGGGGCAGGAGCGGAGAAGGAGGGAGCGATGGGTCCTCGCAGCTGGCGGCCGGGAGGAGCGCTCGGTCGCACGCACGCCCCTCTCTCCTCTCCCGCTGCTGCTTCCTCCCCGCTTTCGAGTAGGTTTTCCCTTCCGAGTGCCATTCGCAGTGCATTTGTGGGGAAAAAATGGGAAATTTTGTATCCGTGCAGCACTTGCTGTGATGGTTCTGAACCCAGCGGGGAGCTTCGTACACCACCGAAAGTGAAGGTTTCCAAATAGCCCTATAGATTGCTGCGAAAAGCCTGCTCTGCACCCTCCCCGAACAATGTATACCCTAGGGTTAACAAGCTGGTTACCAGTGAGAGCATCTGCGCTGTTTCCTGAGGGCCCCCAAACTGATAAGATCGAACTCGAGAAGACCTAATTGCAGGGGTATAAAAATACCAACTCTCTCCTTGTTTTGCCCTTTGTGTCTCATGGGGAGCCAGCAGTCAATGTATTTCCTCTCTAAAGCACATGAATCGATGAAGCAAAGTGCCTTGTGCCAAACGCTGCTAAACCCTGTATCAAACAAACATGAGCAGCAGGTAGTTTCCATCTGCACCAACTAAGGGGACAATTCAAAACTGCCCCTCCCCACCCTTTCCAATATGGAGAACATGTTTGTTCTGTAACTGCTGATTTGAAAAATATGGAAATAAAACGACCTCTTGGTTATGAGAACAGTGTGCAAATCATTTAGACACAATTTTGAAAAATTCATCAGAACAAAATGTGTTTTCTGTCTTGAACAGTCAGAATGAAGAAGGCAAGCAGGCCATGCCATGGTAAAAGCTGGGCACATCCAAAGAAAATTAGAGTGTCAGTGTTCAATACATCCATCTCCATCTGCATTCTCCTGCAGGCTAAACACTATTATCAAGATAAGGTGCAGACACTTTGTATCTCTGTGAACAACCAAAGCCATCACTTCCCAGGGTTTCTGAAACATGAATCTCAGAATAGCTTCATCTGGAAAAGATCTGTGGAGATCAGGTCTGGGGCTTTTATTTGGTCTCGCCACCTGTTCAAAGCAGAGACAGTGTCAACCACGCAAAGGTTTCCTGCAGGGTCTTGTTCAGTCAAGTCTGAGTATCTCCAAGGAAGGAGATTATACAGCTTCTCTGAGCAACCTGAGCCCGTGTTTTGCCCTCAACTGGAAAAAATTTCCCCGTTTACCTAGTTGGACTTTCCTTCACCGCAGTTTGCGCCCACAGCCCCTCGTCCTGCGTGGTGTCCCACTGCCCATATATTCTCCTATGTCTATCCAGGTGTTACAACAGCATTACTAACTGCAGCAAAACCGATTGCAAGAAGATTTAAAAAGGGTTTGCGAGTTTACATGGCTCAAGCACTTATTTATGTACCTCCACTATAGTTCAGATAAAGCAGCATTATATTATTCCCTTTGCCAAGTAGGGAATGAATTGGGCATAGTTAACATTGGCTTGGATTAAGATTAAAACTGAGACCACAAGAATCCCAGTGCAGAAACAGATGCTATAGAGCAAGGCAAAAGAATGTAAGGTAAAATCCAAGGTAAAGTAAAATTTAGGACTTGTCTAGAGGAAATTCTCAAATTTAGCCCCCAAACGGAGGTGACCTATTTCAATGTTAATTCAAATGGCTGTGACAGAATAAATTACTCCAAACATTTTTCAAAATAGATTAAAAATAGCGCCATTCAAACCTAGCAAGTCAGGTTTACAAACATGAACCAGCTGAGCTCCACAATGGAACTATAAGATCTGTACTATTTTTTTTCCTGTCATCTGTAAATCACATAGAGAAACACATGATTTGTCTGCTTTTCATTAAGGAAATGTGATGTGGAAGGTCTTGATTGTGGGTGATTTGTCACACCTTTGACCGTCCTGTTGTTACCTCTGGGAAACAAGGATGTGACAGATCTGTTCTGTAAGAGCATGTATATGGTAAGGCAGTGTATGCTTTTTATATTCTGGATGTATGTCATTTTAAAACTTTATCTTCTCAAATACTTTTTCATTAACGGAAAATACCGAGAGTCCATGCTACCAAGGCAGAAGTCATTCCATGTGTGGTGGAACCTTGTGAGAGCATTAGAACAGAAAAGTCAGATACAGGAAGAGTTTTCAGTCTATGAGCCAGTCCAGTCTCAAATGCTCAAGTCTTGTCACATATTTCTCTCAGTGAAAAAATTGCTCAAGCATCGTAGTTTGTCTCTGAAAGGGATATGCATGTGTCCAGCTTGACTTTGCTCCTTGTTGTCAGATGTTCTCCGAGTTCTTCTGTTTCTTTAGTCCCTGCATTTCTCTGGACTTTCAAGAGGAGGATGCTCTTACAATCCACACCAGCTTCTGACATTTCCCTCACATTGCTGAATATCAACTGGCAGGGTTAGTGACCAACTCCACACTTGCTTACACCTCTTTGGGAACTGTTTATATTTCCAGAGCTATCGTTAAGAGGCCTTTTATCTTCTTAGTACAACTTCTCGCATCAGTTATTCCCACAAAAGGTAAGCCATACAGATTGCTCTTAATTTTAATTAACTGGTTGTGGGAAAAAGAGGATTCAAAGAGTAAAGCTGGCATCTAACAGCCACACTCATTTACCACAGCACCATAAGGAACAGCTGAGAGAGAAGTTTGGCCAGACCTGCTGCACTGTAATCAAGATGTTTTCATCTTGGCTTCCTAGTTGAGACTGGATCCACAGATCTCACGGGAGAATATAAAAATAAAAAGCTGTGTTTCAGCAGTCACATACCTAAGCATAGTGTATGATATAACTCAGTAATCATCTCAGCAAATTTCTGAATATTAAGCAGCAACAAAATATAAAAGTTGCTGAAATAAACAATCTAAAAACTCTCTGCTTGACTTCTCCATCTGTT
Organism: Baryphthengus martii; assembly: GCA_013396935.1. Classification (NCBI taxonomy): domain Eukaryota; kingdom Metazoa; phylum Chordata; class Aves; order Coraciiformes; family Momotidae; genus Baryphthengus; species Baryphthengus martii. Next base: position 50,040 of record VWZK01012220.1, read on the forward strand.
CTGAGAGCTGAGCAATGTTGCGTTCTAATTTCAATATGTGATTACTTAATTTGGGTCAACTATGGATTATTTTGATAGTTGCTATTCTTTAATGATAAATAAGTAGATCCTCTTGAAAGTCCAGATCAATGAGTAAATGTTAAGCATTATTAAATGTGCCTTACATAGCATGAGTTGGAACAAAAAAATAGCACTACAAAATTCATCTTTCCAATAACACGCCAAAAATATTGAAGAGTCATTTTTCTTCTGGCAACATAAAGAAGCCTTAAAATAAAGGCAGGAGAAGTGGAAGAGAGAGGGGGATAACACAGATAATGAGCTAACCAGCGCTGACATTTCAAAGATTTCTATGCAGCTGGCATGAAAAGATGTCTTAAACACGTATCGATCCATTTAGGCACCTCTTCAGGTTTATTGTTTTCCTGACTTGGTGAACCCAGCCTCGTCACCTGGTGTCACTGATGACTAGGTGCTAGGTTAATGATAACCCCTGGCTGATCCTTCCGATTTAGACAGATGTCCACCTGCAAACATGCTGTATTGCAAAACCTACTGATGACACAAACCTCAGAGGCTTCGGGCACCGTTTAGAATTTCAATCATACCCTACGCAGTCCTGCATCTCCACCATGCATTGTATTTCCCACTTGGTCCTTGACTGTGCTTTTTGATGGAGCACTCCCAGTAATGTCAGTCCCCTCTGATGAGCCTTCAGATGCTTAGTTGCTCTGTCCCTCATGCAGATACAGCCCAGAAAACAGCCTGCATGTCTGTAAAATCTGTTTTACTTGCACAGTAGGGCATAAACACAACTATCATGCTTTTTCTAGCATGTGCTTGCTATGAAAATCCTGGTTTATTGCATTCACAAAGCTGCATTTCTCCAATGGACTTTATGGGTGCTTTGGAAAGCAATACTATATCTTATGTGATCTCTGATGTGATAGCAGGAAGTACAGGGACGTACTTACAGAATCACAGAAGATGTTGTGCTGGAAGGGACTTTTAAAGGTCATGTAGTCCAACCCCACTGTGGTGAGCAGGGACACCTTTAACTATGATGAGGCTATTCAGAGCCCTGTCCAACCTAATCCTGAATGTTTCCAGGGATGGGGCTTCTGTCACATCTCTTAGCAATGTGTTCCAGTGTTTTATTACCCTCGCTGTAAAATATTTCTTCCATATATCTAGTCTAAATCTTCCCTCTTTTAGTTTCAAACCGTTACCCGCTGTCCTGTTGCAACAGGCTCTGCTAAAAAGACTGTCCCCATCTTTCTTGTAGGCCCACTTTAGGTACTGAAAGGCCATAATAAGGTCCCCCAGGAGCCTTCTCTTCTCCAGGTTGAACAACCTCAACTCTCCCAGCTTTTCCTCATAGGAGAGGTTTTTCAGCCCACTGATCGTTTTTGTGGCCTTTCAAATAACTTCACATAAGTAGGTGAAAACATGCTTTAGTGTAGCAAATACTTTTATCAGGGATGAATTCAGACTGAACCTTAGGTTGAAACCCACAGAGTTTGAGCTATCAATCATACATTTCTTTTTCAGTGAGAAGAAAATGTAAATAAGAATATGTACAGAAAAATAGACAGAAACGTAACAAACACTATTTTTAGCTTTCACTTATGGCTTTCAAAGGAATTTGGACCAATTTAAAGTGAGTCTTCCTCCATCCCTTTTCCTTTGTGGGATAGGATTCCCACCCAGCTTCCCTACTCCCTGCCCCATCCCACAGTTTTGGCAGCTGCCGGTTCTGCCCATGGCTGGCAGTGACGTGAGCCCAGATTATGAGCCCTTCTCTTCCTACTTCAGACGGGATGAGTTTTTGATGCATCTTTGACCTATTAAGCTTAGTCAAGCAGAGATTCTGTCCTGGGAGATGTCTCTTCTGAGTGCTCACCACTCGGCGATTTTATTTTTTTTTTAGGTACTTGAGTTTTCATATCACTTTAGTAGGGACTCGGTGAATATGGGAGCAATCTACATACGTGCTTCATCTGTTCAGCAATGTCCACATCTGCCAGCCCATTTCCACCTGCCAGCCAGCCTAAGCCAGAGGACCTGGCTTAGCTTCCAAAGGAATAATGTTTGCCAGCAGCGCTTGGAAGCTAAAAGAGCTGCACATGGGTTTGTATAGAGTTCATTAGGAAAGGCACAGTCATTGCTCACCTTTATTAAAAAAGGTAGCCTCTGGTCCAGTCTGTTTATTTCTAGAGATTAGTGATGAATATACTGAAGTTAAATAAACACATTTTGCAGCTTTCCCTTCCTTGCCCTGCTTGTTCTGTTGATAGAAAGAAATAGGGAGTGGCAATGGTCATTCATCGTTAGATGTTTCATCAAGTGCAATGGAACAAGATCTTTTGCTATTTTCATTCTTTCAAACTTTTCCAAAACCTTTTTGCTCAAGTTTTTAAATGGCTTTAATCTACCCTTTAAGTTGTTCAAGAGCTTTTCTTCACGTCTAAGTAAGGAAGTCCTGAGTTTACCTAACCAATGTATTTTTACAGCTTTGTTGAAAGAAGCTTCAAATTTATCTCACTAAAATGTGTTGTTTCACGTGGTCCTATAAGCTGCTGATTAGCTACTACACAGGAGGGTGTAGATGTAGTTTTTTCATTAAAGTTAACAGTGAGTTTGAGAACAATTTTTCAAGATACTAGAATGGAAGCTAAAAATAAATTTCATTGTGGAAAAAGCACAGTGCCCATCTTCCTCTCTGAAATTGCCTCTCAGAAATTGCAAGAAGACAGCCCCATCATCACCACGAGTAATTTCTCTGCCTGCAGCGCAGAACTGGCTCTGCAGGCCAGTCCCCACAAAGGGTTGGGGAACTACAATAAGGTATGCGGTTCCCACAAAGTAGGAAAAAATCTATTTCTAAGTCAAGAATCTCAAAGTTAAGGATCCCTTGAGCAGGTAGTGCTCAGAGTAAGATCCAAATGGAAAAGGGAATAAGCTCAGCTTTCACCTCCATGGAGCTGATCAGAGGGGCATACTGAGGAGGCAGAGCTGCATCCCTAACCGAGAAGGATCTGCACTAGAACTCTCTCATCAAAATTGGTAGCTATGTCCTGGGTTTTAGAGACCTGAGCAGGCCTTTTAACCCATTAATAATAAAAAAAATTAATCCATTTTTTATAAATCTAGGAGAGAACATTTGTCCAGACACAGCCCTCTCGGTACTCACCTAGTGACTGAACAAGTCCCTGTGGAAATGGAGGAGGAAGACTGATTCCCTATTCCAAATCTCCCATGGGAACTAATTAACTACATGCCCTACCAAAACCCTAGTCATCAAACAGTCTGTATGTAATACAGAAACACCCATTTTGAGACAGGACCCAAAACTTCATCCTCACTCACCCTACAAAGCTGTAGTCAGGCTTTCTTTCCTGTGCTTGCTCTGGTACATCTCCACACAACCTCAGTACAAAATCAACGATATTTAAGCTATCCCTGATAGATGAGCTTCCAATTTATCCTTAAAAATCACTTAAAATTGCCCACAAAACTCTAGCGATGGAGTTTGTATCATCTCCATAAGCAAGCTCTTCTAAGGGCTGAACTAGCCTCTCTAATTACAAGGTGGTAGACAAGGAATGCTGGATGGGCTTGATGCACTAGACATCAGAGAAGATTGCCTACTAAAAAGGCACAGAAGAAAAGACAGGATCTTGTTGTTAATGGCAGGGAAGTGACTGAAGAGCTACGGCAGAGAGAAAGGCTGTGCCTTCAGGAGCAAGGCACAGTAAGGGGAGAAAGCAAAGTCCCTGCCTGCCAGTGGGAATGTTGTCCTGGGGTGCTTGGCCTGGGAATTCTACATTAGAGGCACAAATCCGTACTTTCAAACCAAATGTATTATATATCAAATTAGACATCACCCAGAGACATTAGTGACTCAGGTTTAAACCAATAGCATCTCTCTCTATATATACACCCTTATTATTGTAATGTTTATTTGATGCAATATTTGTATATTTTGAGTCTTCCAGATATGAATATGGTTTCGCATTTCTTTATATACCAGCTTGGCAACACTTAGCAAAGATATTTCTTCTAAGAGAACAAATTAAAGCAACTTCAAAACAAGCCTGTTACTGCTCAACAGCCTGGGTCCCTGCCAGCAAGAAACAAATTGATGATTATTTAGCTGTGGCAGTAAAAGAGAATTGTAAATTCTCAGAAAACTCTTTTTTTCTTTTCCTGGTAGTATCAGCTTAAATATAAAAGTAAACCAAAGGTAAAGATGGCAAGGTTGAAGTTATGAGCATCACAGGATACTTACAGGGTAGAGCATCGGGGCCGAGATGGTTACATCTCCCAAAGCAGCAGGAAAGGCTGGGAAAAATCCATGGGCAAAGCAACGCTCACGTGCTGGCAGCAAGCAAATCCCATTGCCCTCTGCCAGCCTGCTCCCCTCCTCCTTGCCCCACAGGGGAGCACATGCTCAGCTCATCAGTGGCAAGTGCAGGGACAAGGCTCAGTGGTGTGATACCCATCCATCTGGACCCCCCAAATGCTCATACTGATATAGATCACAAATCAGTAGTTTCCCAGGCAGAAGGACAGTTGCTTAATCTCTATATCCCTACAGAGAGGCCCGTTTCCTGAGGTGACCATTAGAATGGCCTTTTGATATACACTATCAGTTTTTCATTATTATTTCCAAAAAGCCCTGTGAGAGAGCAGAATAGGTTTGAAACACTGTGCTGTAATATAGAGAGCTTTAAACTCAAAATTATGGACTGAGTCACTAGCTAGAAGTTAATGAAAAAATGAGGGAGTTTGAAGAGCTGAAGGTAACAAAGTGCTCTGGGGAGGAAGGGAAGGAGTGGAATGCAAGTTGAGTGTCAATACTTTTCTAAGCTGTTGATATATGCGCTAATTGGTAGCATCCACTTTTTATCTAATCAAGGAAGTGTGTATATGTGCCATAAAGAATAAAAATCAATTGCTCCCTGCTGTGGCCACAAACACAGCGGTATGGTGTGCAGTGGCTCAGCTGAGCCTTTGGTTCCTCTTCTTGGGAACCCTGGAGTAAGGGGCAGCCTCCCTAAGAGACTGCTCCCCTCAGGAATATCAGTATTTGAATCAGGAGAAAATGCAGCAAACATCACTTGCAACCAGTATTAATGGCTTTCAATGTCCAAAAATAGCAAGAAGGCCTTTTTATAGTCCAGGAAGTGTTGTATTCAGCTAGAGATAATTTGATGGTAAATTACATTCTGACAAAGAAGAGTTAATCACTGACCTCAAAATTAGCTGTTGCCTAGGTACCCATGGTCAGGCTCTGTTGACATTTATATTGTGCAAACACAATGCAAAACCAACCACTCAGATGTATATTTAGGGCTTTAAAATGGGTGGTTTTCCAAAGTGTAATGCAATGGCTGAGAACATGAGTTTAATGGTGGAAATGTTTATGCCACCTGGACATCATTCAGATCATTTTGTGGATGCTCTTGGAAATACAGTTCCAGAAATGTAAAAAGCTCTGAAACCCCCACAATATGTTTTGTTGAGGAGAAGCCATTCTGGTTAAAAGAAGATGCGTAGGTAGCTCTAGCAGTTTAGTATTATATACTGCAAATGTAACTAATGTGTTTAGCACAGCTTCTGAGAAGACAGATCATGTTATATAACCTCTTCTTTCCCTCTGTGATGGGATTAGATCCCCCCTCCCTTTGATGGGATAAACACTTCTATGCAGAAAAATGCACCTGGATTTCTCCAAAGTGTGTGACTTGTCACTGCGTGACACGGTGAAGTTAGAGATTTGCTTGGCATGGTGTTAACAAGGCCTACGTCATAGGGGTCAAAAGCTGACTGGCTGTCAGATGGCAGCAAGTAGTGCACCGTGCGGGGAGGCAGGGATCAAAAGCCCTTGCTTTCACTCATGTCTCCTAGTGATTCTTTTCTCTTTTTTTTTTTTTTTTTCCTAATTCTTCCAGTATCAACAAAACCAGAAAAAGATTTAAAAAAAAACAACCCCACGACTGGTAAAGTTCAGAACCAGCGCAAAGATTAGTGATGTTGTACGGAGCAAGAAGACAAGCTACCACTTTGGGAAGAGCAGGATCCTCTGGTTGAAGGATTGCAACCTGAGCAGATGCATTTCATTCACAAGTAAAGGCCAGGTGAACCATTTGGGAATGTCTTCCAGAAAGTTTCCCTGGAGAGCGCAGTCCTGTATAGGAAAGTTGTGACTCAAAGGAAGAGTTAGCAGTTGACATGGATAACCTTTCTTGCATCCAAGTTTTGGATCAGAAATTGCTTTGTTAAAATGGATATTGGTAGTAATTTTAAGGGTATGTGATAAGTTAGGCTCTGAGGAGTGTGGAGGGATGGTTAGGATTAAACTAGATGAGTGTGGGTGTCTGCATTGGAGTGGAGGATCCTGCCAGCTCTTGAGTTGCTTCACACCTTTCTGCAGGATTCTGTGTTTTTGCATTATGGCAACCGTCTTCAGACCTCATGCATCAAGGCTTCAGCTGCTTGCCTGCGAAGGATATAGCAGGATGTTTTTCTTCAGAATGGAGTCTTACTGGAATTGTTTTTCCCTAATGCATAGCTGGCTTAATTTTAAAATTATAATAATTATCAAGATGCTTTTTCACCTTCCTCTCAGGTTTCTAAGATATTGGCCAGGTGTGTCCTCTGAGGTGACATAGCAAAGGTTTTCCTTTTCTTCTTTTTCACCCCAAAAGATGGTCCTGACCAGCAGCTCCAGGCTGGCATAGCCTCATATCTGATTGCAAGAAAGGATGTGGTTTGCATACTGGGTTCATTTTCCTTTGTCAATTCCCTGCCTTTACAAGAAACCGAGGGATGCATGGAGCACATGGAGGCCACCAACACTTATCTCTGCTGAAGACTGAGCTCCTTGAGCTGACCACGGGGTGCAGTGCACAGGGAAACTCAGACTGCTGATCCCTCCTCATCCGAAGCACGATGGAAATGAAAAAAAGCAAAGCAAAATGAAACAAGATGGGAGTCAGAGGCATGTCACTCCTTGGTGGCCTGAGACTTATCCAAGGGTTAGCTGCATTTTGTGAGGTTTATAAGCAGATAACCGGTTGTTTGACGATGATCTGATTTCCTGGAAATAGCAATATGCCCAAGTTCCTCCAGCTCCAGCTCCAGCTCCTGCATGTTCTCATCATTTTAAATGTAATAATAGTGGCCGCTGCCAGTTCATGTCTTACCTGCAGTTCTAGTCCAGCATAAGTCAGACAGAAACCTGGCAGAGCTACTCTTCTGTGCACAGTATTGTTTCATGCACATTACTTCTGCTTTCAAGCTGTTGGTTACCCTTCAAAGCACACTCTTGAGGGGCTTGCAAGGTAGGGGCGTGTAGCAGAGCCTTCACAATCTTCAATAATATTGAAACAAGATTGTAAAGAGATTGTGAAGAGAGTAGCAAACCCAATGTGATGGAACATGGTTTTGAAAAGCAAGTGATAAGGAATGTTAAAGCCCCTAAAACCCCCAAACCTCTTCTGAGCACACTGACTAATACCTTCTCGATGTACCACAGGCAGGGCAGGGGAAATCCTTCAAAACAAAGCTGAAGATACTCTGCAGCTTGCGGAGTGGCATTTGGTGTCTCCAGCTCAGGCTGCCGGTCTAGGGTGAGGGGGCTGCTTGCTGGATGTGAGCTGCACCATGCTCAGATTTGGACTAGAAATCAAAAGAAAGGACAAAAGGTCCTCCCTTAGAGAACTTGTAGTCCTACTGTGACCATGGGAAGGAAGAAAATGTCACTGAGGTGACCTACCCATCTCAGCAAGAGGGCTATAACCTGTGCAGCACAGGGAGACAGCTGTATGATCCTGCTGGTGGAGTTATGGGTAAATACCATTCTCTGTGCTGTAAATGGGGCAGGAAGAAGCTGAGGTTGCTTCTGTGATGCTTCCCAACCCATCAGCACGGTGGGGGTGATGGTGGTCAGGGTGGAGGTTTCCTTACCACCAGAACATTTGGACCACAATGCCTCCAAAATGGTGCCCGTCAGTGGGGGACAGCTGTGTGCACGTTTGCTCTTCAGCGTGGGACACTGTCTGAGAGCAGTGATAATCCAGGAGCAAACCTCGCCTGGTGTGGAGGACCGTGACTTTGGGATCCTTAGCCACCCTACAAGCTTCTGCTCCTCAGGAGGGTTTCGGGTCTTGTTTTTTTTTTTCTCCCCTAACCCAATATATCACTGAGAGGTGTTGACAGGGCAGATGCTTTGTGCTGCCAGCTCCTGCCACCCTGCCAGCCCAACACTTATCTCTGTGGGAACCAGCCCAAGCTGCAGGCTGGCATGCCAAGTGGGGCTTATAATATTAGGTAGGAAGATTGTTTTGTCTGTAAATTGGGAAAAGATTGCTGACTCCTGATTTACACCTCTGGGCTTCAGGCACTCTGGTCCAATTTTTCCCTGGTCTGCATTGAAAAAGAAAATGTACTAGAAGATAAGCCCAGAGATCTACTCTGATGTCAGCCTTATTACCTGCCCCTGCTGCACACGTTTGATGCAATAGTAAGTGCGTGTTCCCATAGCAACAGAAGAAATTAATTTAATTATATTATTAGGTCTTATTCATATGCACACACACACACACTCGCACACGTGCACATTGTGCATGCACACACAGGAAAAGGAAAATGAGAAAGTCCTACTCTTCAAGACGATCCCTATGAGAATTCAATCCCATACTTGAGGCTCATGATGACCACAAGAGCCTGATTTTCACCTTACAGGTGCAAACCTGAAAGCTGATTCACCAGCCAAAACAAACTCAGCAGCACAGCCCTATGGCAACAGTGTCCAACACTGCGGCAGTGCTACTGCTGGGAGCAGGAACCCCAGCAGTGGGAGGCTGGAGGACCTCACTGCCCACCCCATGGTACTACCTCTCACCACACATATTCTTGCCAGACATGAGGCAGAGCCCCACTCTGCACTGGCTCTCTGAAGAGGGGTGGATTAGCAGCAGCATTTTGGTCCCATCCCTGTTCCCTTTGCCATGCAAGGGGATGCTGAATGCTGAGCTTCACAGTGTGTTTTTTCTACTTCATGCCGGTGCTGATGGCTTTTGGACACCCTTTGTAGCATCAAACATAAGCCAGAAATTTCCATAGTGTTTATTGCCCTTTTGATACTTGTGGTCTGTGTTACACATTAGCCAAATAAACTTCAGGTAAAGCATGGCCTCTTTTTGCGAGTTGAAACACCAATACTGTACATTAAATTATATCACGGATCTGTCTTGAAAAAGACTTGAAGCTCATTTTCAGGGGAGCACCCCTTGGTGCATTTGTATGACCTCCTCGTTGCTGGTTTTGAGTTCATGTGAAGCGCCAAAATCAAGCACAAGATGGGTTGGGTTTTTTTTTGTGTGTGTGTGTGTCACTGACAGACTTCTAACAGTGTTTTCTTTATGGGTTATTTCACAGTTCTCTCCAACATTAATCAGAGTTAAAAAATGAGGTTTTTTCACTCTACCCAATACGTGATCTAATTGATCTAATCTCTAGTAGTTGCAATACCCACCTCCATTACATATCTGAACATTATTAGAGAAGCTGACCCAACATGGTTTGCATTAGATGCCTCCATTTTTAATCACTCAAATTTGCTTTTATTCCTTTCTTTTGCAGCACCAGGGACCTTTAAAAGATCCTGGAAGTTAACAGCTGAGCACCTGGAGAGGAAAACGCAGTAGCTGAGCAAGTAGAGGAACGTGATGCAAAGGTGACCGACGCCAAAAAACCTTCTGCTTTCTCAGGGATGTGGGCTTTCCCCCCATTGGACATTTCAAAATGCAGGAGCTGCTGCTCAGTAGCCTGTTGTGGACGGACAACCAGCGCCAGAAGCACACCCATACACAGGGATTTCATCCTTTGCTCACACCTCATTGCTTTTGTACGTACCAGAAGAGAGGAAAGAGTAACAGGGTCCACTGGCTCTGGGACTTTCCCCACCACTGCCCTCACCATGGTGGAGTGAGCTTGTGTTGTGCTGCCCCTGCATTTTTAAGGAATTGCTTGAAATTCCTGCATAGGGGTGACTGGATCTCCATCCAGACAGTAGCAAGCTGAGAGACAGCAAACCCCCGCAGCTAGCAGCTCTCAGCAGGGCAGAGGCAGGTAGGTGATGAAAGCTGCAGCTGTAGAAAGAAATGCAGTGAGTGGGACAGCAAGAGAAGATGGGGCAGGTGTAGGAGGGCACATGTCCTCTGTAAGCCCCTGGCCCAGTGGCTGAGATTTGGCACAAATAAGTCTGGGACTTTATTTGCAGGATGCAGCTCTTCAGTAAAGGGCGTTTAACTGAGGACTGGGTGCTTCAGTGCGCAAGACGTGGCCTGGGAGGCTACAGACTCTGGCAAATGGTACTGACAAGCCAAAAATCCATCCAAGCTGGGCTGAGTGGAGACAGACAAGGCTAGGGGCTGTGCTGGCCACGGCAGGCCTCCCACCTGCAGAACAAACCGGCTGCATCTCTCATGGTTTCAAGATGAGTTATAATGACAAGGAACAGCTCGCTTTTGCCCACGGAGAGTAAAAGGCTGAGAAGAAAATGTGTAAGAGCGACCTGTCTGTGCACATTTCACTGGGAGGATTATAAAGGAGAGTTCTACAGGTGTCAGGTGCCCTGTGCTCTCTTTAAAACCACACTTCCCTGCAGCAGGGTGCAGCTCCCAGATCCCAGTGGCACCAGAGCATCCAGGTGGCAAAGACAGCCCTCCTGCTGCCTGCTCCAGACCTTGTGCAGCTCCCGAGTGTCATCAAGCTCCCAAGCATCGCACCTCGGATGTTTGCAAAGGTCTCCAGAAAACGAGCTGTGAAAGCTTTTGCAGCTCAAGAAATCCAAATTATTTCTGATCATGTGATGGTTGTGGGGAAAGAAGGAGAGATGTATGATGAATCTAAACACCCAGGGGACTTCGTAGAAGAACTCTCTGTTCTACCAATAGGATCCGACACAGGTGCTATTGCCTTAATCATACCGTGATGGTGTTGTCTCTCAATCTCTGAATCACTTATGGTTTTAAAATTTCAATCCCAAGATGGCAGACCAAGAAGCATTACTAAATTTTTTGTTCCTGGTGCACGGAAATAACAGCCATCTGTTTTTAAACACAGAAGCAGATATGAAGTCATCAGTCCTGCAAGTCTGCACCATAGGTGCCAGCTGCCCAAGAAACTACATAAAGGCACAGGGAACAGGGATTCTGGGATGTAGCTATCCCAGTGCAGGTGTTCAGTGCGCTACATGAAATGGTCACTGGGTAGGGTAGCAAAGGCTGCACCGGGAGGGAGGAGCTGCAAATCCTCACTCAGCAGCAAATGAGGAAAAGCAGCCTGCCCCAGCCATGGCTGCTAAACCCTCATCTCATGAGAGCAGGGAGTGAAGATGCTGAGGTAGAAAATATGAAATCATCAGCTGATATAAATTTACCTTTATTTTGGTTGTTTCCCAAACCTGCTGTTAGCTGTCCTCTCTAAACTGAGATGCCATACTTGGAATTAATCCATGCTCTGAAAATATCCGGATACAGAGAGAAAAGCACTGAATGAGTCACCAACAATCCAAGCTGAAGAATTTAAGAATGCATTTTAATCACAGTTAGCATTAATTTAATGCTACCTACAATGCCTTTCATTACACATTCATTTGATTTAGCATCAAAATATAACAAAATGTACTTTATTTTGGAGTACTCGACTATTACCACATGCAAGATTCAAAAGGGAGACCCACCTGTAATCATCATGATGTAGTTTATGACAGTTTACCAAAACCAATTTGGTTGCACAAGGTCACAGGTAGGGACACCTGAAAAACCCAAACAATTAATTTGCTGAAAATCAAGAACTGAGGATGTCAGTACTAAGAAATAAACTCAGTTTCTGATGAATATGAGGCAGTGTACAGTGAAAAAGCAAAACTGCTGAGTTTTAAAAAGCTGTTTGCAGGTCACTATTAAAAAGCAACTCTGGTCATGCCTATTTCCAAAAATCTACTTTTGAACCTGATGGCTTAGCAAATAATCATCTCATATCAAATATCCCTTTCAAAGCCTTAATGTCGGAACATGTGGTGCTGATATGGCTGAATATAAGCACTTAAATAAAGGTTATTATTTCCAGATCTGTGAAAAAAAAAAATGCAGCAATAGGGCAGCTGTGTTCAAAAGATGCTGAATAAACTTATTAAATGCTGATTCTGGTCCTCTGTTCACCTCTATTAGATTGCTGCAAGCCCATGAATCACCCCCTGCTCCAGTGATGCTGACAGTACCTTCCTTGACAATCTTCAGGGACAACAGTGCCCCATTTCCAGGGATGCCAGTGCACCCCTATCTCTGCTTACAGTACTGAGATGGTGCTATAAGCACCTGCTGGCAAAAAGCATTTACAGTTACCTCAGAGAAATCAGACTTTTGTTGTCTGGTCTCTCACTTTAATGCAGGTGTTTGATTCCCTGTTAAGAAATTGTAATAAAAGAAAGTCCTGTTATTGTTCTTTTGTACATTCACTGCAGCCAGAAGTAGCTGCAGAGGGGTTTTGATGCTCCTGTTGTTTCAGTCTATGTTTATACACTGTACATTGAGGTCTGCATATGGTAGCTCTCTTGTTTCTTTATCTGGGAAATCACCCCCAGAAATATACGTGTGGTGTGCCAAGCACAGTTGCTGTGTGGCCTGAACATTTCTCCTCGTGGCCAAACAGTCAAATTGCCTTCTTCCATCTAAACAAGATTCAAGGCAGGGCGTGAAGAAAAAGAAATGCCTGCTAGCCTGGCTGTCAGGCGTGTAGTCCAGATCTTCAGAGTATTGGACTTCTCTGTAGTCACCTTCAAGTTACTTTTAGTCAGTTTGTACCATAGCTCTTTATCTACTCTATGAATAATCTACGAGCATACACACTGCTTTTTAGTCACGGTCACAGTGTGCTAAATATATGCCAAAGAGAAGCCTACTCCACTGAAATCAATATAATTGCTAGGACATAAAGACGGTCAAAGTAGGATGTAGGTGATAGACGTCCCCCTTCAAGGTGTTCCCATTGCCTTTCGGTTGGTTTGGTTTTACTCTCTCCCCTCCCCCGCATTTTTGTAGATGGTTATGACTGAAGGACATAGCTGACCTCCATCACTCCCATCACCATGCCTGGCGGAGGAGAAGCAGAGAGCTCAGTCTAGCAAGCTCCCAAGTGCTCTTGCCCTCTATCAGCAAAGCACTTAAGCACATGCTTGTTTGTAAGAATTTAAGTAGTGCCATTGACAGAAAGCCCATAGTACAGAGTCCTCAGGAGCCTAATCAAGGCTAAATGACAAGCATGAGATCTTAGAATGCCTTTTTGTTTTTCTTTCCAGCAAGGATTCAAGAATTGCCTAAATGAACAAACAGAACTATCCTGTTGAAAGGCTGCCATCTGGTTCCTCTCCGAGGTGTGCTAGGGCAAACAATACAGCATATCTAGTTGGGATTATAAATATATAAACCCCCATTATATAATATGTTATATATAAAGGGTGGACTCTGTCTTCCTTATAGCAGATAGGAACATACATTGAAGGGACAGCATAAAAACAACAGCAGCCCCAAGTTTCTTGCTGCCCTGTCACGAAAAATTTCACCCCAAACAGTGAGGTTCAGCAAAAACATAGTAACCAAAACCAGGATTCTAGAAATGGTCAGGGAAACGTAGTGGATGTCACCGTCACTGAAAAGAAAAGCTGGAGACACAACCTGCCTCTAAGTGTTTTATAAATGTACAAGATGCCTAGGATACATTTAGAGGAAAATCTATAGGGTCGGTGATGGGTTATTGGGTCTCGTAATTATTGTGCCTATGATGTGCACCATGTATGATGTAAGATGCATGATGCATCTCAGATTCTGCAGGATAAACACTCTAAATGTGGCACATTTTCAGCTCCAGATAAGCGAAAGGTAAGCCAAACCACTCAAAATTCAAACCAAATGCAAATCAGTACTTCCCTATTGAGTAATCTTTAAAATAAATGTCATTTCTGTCATCAGCTCCTGATGATTCATCCTTAACCTGGATTGTTTCATCCTTGGTTTTACTGACTTTCCACAATGGCCTTTGTCTAGTTGCAGCTAGGTGAACAATGCCTGTATTCCTTGAAACTATTTGTTAAACTATTGACCAGATCCTATCTTCTCTGTGATTTCAAAGTCACTAGAAGTCAATTTACCTAAGCAGACCAACCTCCAGAGGTAATATAATTAATGCCATTTCAGAAAAAATATACTCCCTCTTTTCTTGAAGTGAATGATTTTCTCAGATCAATGTATGGTTTATTGAACTCTGCTCTGAAAGCAAGTTAAGTTCCTTATTCCTTAAGAAAAAAAAAATTATTTCATGCCTGATGATAACACAGAGCCTAGACTCATTTGACTCAAAAAATACAGTGGTCCTGTAGTGTTACAGTTAATGGTTGGGTGGGAAAAAAAAAAAACAAACCGGAAATTTCTCTTGCAGATCCATCCTGGAGTCTCCATCAATCCAAATACACAAAGAATGGCGACCTGAACCTGAATCAGCTAACTATGAGCCAGAGACCACGCTATTGGTCTCCTTTCCCTGTGTCTTCTTACAGTCCAGATACATCAGTGTGCCACGACATCTGCCTCCTCAACCAATACTCCCCAGGTTGGGGGCCTGGTACCCCCCTCCCTCCCCAAGCTGGGGGGCTGGCTTCACTTGATAGGGATGTAGAGAACAGAAGGGAGATGTTAGGACAAAAGTGTGAATATATGAGTGAACGCAAGTTCACTGTTAACATGAGGCCATGGTGAAAAGAAGATGGGGAGGAAAATTACACCACATTCCCACAGGAACCTGAAATAAACACAGGACTCCCCAGACTTTATGCTTCTGTGCTAGACAGTATCAGGAAGACATCTCTTTCACATTCTTCTTGTGGTTAGTTGGCACAGAGGTCACAACTTGTAGCACTGTTGGTTGCTGTGTGATGTGAAGTGGCAAAGGCTAAGGCCAGGGATCCACTGACTCAATTCTGGCCATGAACCACCTGAACAGCATGTCAAAATTGCACTGTTTGAGAGTCAACAAAATCGTCGATTGAGGGAGAATGTGAGCAAAAGCACAGAACAAGACCTGAGGTGTTTGCAGGAGAAGCAGCAGGTGTGACTTTGGTCCATGTCTAACTCTGGGTACACTGCACACCTCCTGGCAGTAACCCAAGGCATGCAGAAGACATCAGTCTCCTTATACATACATGAACGATTCTCCTGCCTTACACAGAGTCTTTCATACCGTGGGCAGTTAGCTGGGGTTTCCAGATAGCCAGAAGCACTGTAAAATGCTGCTTACTTCACAATAAAATGCTGCTTATCTCTACCAGCATGTTTGATGTTCTGCCACATTCCAACCATCAGCATGAAAGGCAGTTTTTAGAGAACTGCTTTGTGTGTATGCAGAGAGCAGGATCCAGGTCTGATGCCAGGAGACATTTCTTGTTTATTTTTTCTGGGTCACTGGCAGTCTCATTGTACAACATGTTATCACTCGTGTAGATTCCTTTTTTTTCCATATACTGAAATACTATTTACAAAAGCAATTTTATCCATCCCTGCAAATCAGCCAGAGTCAGCACTGGGAATCAGAGAGTAGATCCTAAAGTCCTACCCCAGAACCATTGCTGGACTGCACCATGTCCAACAGGAATCCCAGATCAATAAAACTGACATTAAATTCTCCATGCTGGCTACGGGCACTAAAATAAAATATTAGCTGAACATCTAAGAGGTGCTGGAACACTTCTCATAGGAACACATAAACAACAGTGCAGGCTTCCTTTCATCCTCCATGAAACGCGGTGCCTGCAAACACAGAACTGGGACTCTGGGCTATTGCTTTTGCTTCCTTATGGTTCCCACACTGGCTTTCTTTCCTGCCTGCATCCTCACCTACAAACGGCAGCTTTGTTGTCTAGTCAGTACGATCTGCCCAGAGCTGAGGGTAGCAAAGAAATCATTTTCAGATGGTGAGGCAGGAAGAGAGGAACAAGGTGGGAAAGTGAAGTGCGCAGAAAGCAATTACCAGAGAGCCGGGAGTCTGGCCAGGGAAGAATTTCTTTTACAAAGACTTCTCTGAGGGAAATTGATTTTGTTAGTTCTATTTTCTAGAGTACTAAATAAATGAAAGACAAGATTCACAAAGTATTCTTTTAGTTATTCTTGTCTAACTTGGGTTGAAAAATCAATGCTTTTACAGCTGACAAAAGCCATCCATAGTCTGGGGAATCTTCAGAATATAACTGGAATGATGCCCCTGGTTACACCATGATCTTGCTGCTGTTAGATGCGGTGTGGCTGGACAAGGTGAAAAAAATACTACTCTTACACAGTATGGCATCATTCTACCCATGCACCACATGTTTTAGAAGGCTTTTATTTTACTGTTCACATTATAGGGTTGATGCTATTCCCACTGAACTCCAAGCAGTGTTCCCACAAAGCTCTATATGAGAAAGACTTGGCTCTAGATATCAATGTCCTTAAAAATGAGTTCTTACCAATGAAGGAGAGACAAAGCTATGTGTACACTTCCCTTCTGCCATCCTGTTTCCAGAGTTGAAACTCCCTTGTAGTCTTCGTAGCTGAAGCAACAAGCACCTCCCTTTATGTTGGTGTCATTTGAAATGAAGTATATTCTGCCGGGACCGAAGTCAGAACCATAGCTTTTAGGCACATTAAAGTGAGTAGCAAATCTCCAAAACCCCCTTGAGGTTTTTGGAAGACTACCTTGAGATGGAGCCTGTGGAGCGTGGCGTGCCAGTATGAATAAACCACTGCAAAGGAGAGGAGATGAAAGGTGGTGAGAAAGAAAGGGAGTGCAAGTGCGAGGAAGCTTACCAACCATGTGGGCAAAAAGCAGTCTGTGATCAAAAAGGATGTTTACAGTCTTGAAGTTACGATTCAAAGAGCGAGTGCCTGGCATGAGTCTGCACTATGCCCCCTTGAAGCAGGGTGAAGGATGAGAATACAAAACCCTGGGACCAGTTCTTGGCATAGATTAGAACTGGAGACTTCCTACATGCTCCTGGCCATACGGCTGTTGAACAACAAATAGTTCAACATGCAAAATGACCCTAAGCCAAGCACAAAGGTATGCTCTAAAATCACAGCACTGTCAAGAAAAGCATTGGTAAATTTTTATTATTTTTTTTTTTTGCCAGTAAAAAGAAAGGAACTGAGAAATAGAGAAATATTCGTTACATCCAAATATCAAAGCATGTTAATTTTTATATAGGAGTGCTTGTGATTTCTCCTTAATTAGAAGATCAAATGCATCTTCTGTTTATAAAGAATGCATATGTATCTTTCCTACAGTCATAGCACTTTCATTGAGGATAAACATTTTTCAGAGGATTTACAGAATGATCTAATAATCAGCTCAAGTTAAACAGTTCCTTTGAGAAAATTCATACCATACCAAATGCTTTGCAGTACTGATAGTGTTTTAATGATTTTTTTATTTTGTACTGGAAAACTTACCGTCTCACAAAAAAAAAGAAAACTATTCAGCTTCAGGGGATTCTGTGGAAAAAGCAACACTCTTTTAAAATGTCTCCCGCCTCCTGCTATGATTGAAACACAGGCCAGGCCATGTTGACCTATCCCCATTGCCTGTGCCCACTTGTTGACATAGAGCCATGCAGAGACCCGGTAATACCAAGTTTGAAATGCATTCATGCAGTTGAAAAGACAGGTGGAATCTGGGAATGTTTTCCATCTTCTGCAGGAGCAGACAAGTGGGCCTACCTGTCTGTGCATGGAGTTGAAGAGCTGTCAGAGATTTCAGGTGGCAGTAGCAGAGAGCTGAGGCAAATGCAAGAGACGAGTTTTTGATGATGTTCAAGTGGAAAAAAGAGGTTTTGCGTTTATATCTCCTCAGGCTTTTCCTGAATAGCCTTTTATGGGGTCTGTGATGAAGTGTCCCTTGGAGGGTATTTCAGGACTGCACTCTCACGCCCCAGACTATGCTGCAATGTCAGCCAGTGATAACCTGTTGAGAGCATGGAAAGTGTAACTGCCTTTGTGAACTGCAGCCTCTATTTCCATAGGCACAGTTAACAGCCAAATCACTGAACTTCTGCAGAGGAAAAGAAAAAAGATTAGACAGAAGGAAAACACGGGGATATAGAGACATCTAGTTCCAAGTCAGCCCAAATCTGCAGTCCAGAAACAACAATGAAGAAGCAAGTTAGTGCCCAGAGGAATTAGCAGGAAACACATCCTTGACTAAACTTCCCAGCTTCACATCTGCAGCTACAGAGCTGAAAAGGTGAAGGGCAATTCTGCGATAGCTCGGAGCAGAAATCATGGCCCTGTGCTCAGACCCATGATACTCGAGAAGTGTGGAAGGATTTATAACATCAGCAATAGCAAAGATATGTAGAACAAAAGCAGACAAAAAAAAACGTCTGCAAGTCAGAAGTAACAAAAATGAATGTAAAGGGCTCATCTGGGAAACAACAAAACAAATACATTGTTTGTCCTACCACAATACACTCTGCAGCATAAATGTGAGCACGGGGGAGATGAGTGGTGATGATTAAAATAGACCAGCAGATTCAGGGATCTGTTGGACACATGGCGGTCAACATCTGAAAGCAGGATGTATGAGGCAGATGAGAGGTAGTATTTATACAGCATGTAAGTGAAGATGCCCAATTGTGATCAATTAATTCTGACCAGAAAGGCAGGTAGCTTCATCTCCAGGCTGTAGACATTTTCTTGGGCTTCAGGGAGACTGAAGCTCTTCCAGGTGAGCGTTTGGCTTTTGCTCAGCAGGTTGCAGTGTAGACTAATACCATCCAAACCCAACCTTTGAAGGGAAAGCATTTAAGAAGTGGGAAGTGTACATAATGTTCCTCAGAGATTTAAGCCAAGGCAGCAGACGGACAACATGCTGGCAGTAGGCAGAGGAGAAGTAGAGCTAAGGTTTTGCAAATCTCAGGTGAGTCAGGGAGAGCTGGTCCCTGGATGAGGCTCTTGACATAGGTAGGGAGGTGACCACCTGTCAGTGACAGAGACACAGACAAGTCCTGTTTTGGTCAAAGCCACTGATGATTGACAAGCTCTGCTGACCCTAAGCAGCCCATTCTCTGCTCCGGCTGGTGATAGATCAGAAGTCCCATCTACCCCTAACAGTGTAAGGTAGCCCTGAAGTTGCACATGCCCTTATTTTAGAGAATCATTGTACCAGAAATGTACCAGTGCCTGCCTGTGACCAGAGTGGTTGAGACAGAGGTTAAAGCCATAAAACCATTTTGTAAGAGACCCGTTGCTGACTATAATGTTATAGCTCTGGTCACTTATCTCACAGCTCTGCCAAGTTTTGTGAAGGCTGTCGAGGGATTCATGAAATTTTAGTTTCGTAAATTCAGGCGTCTTGCCTAAGCCAGTTGCGTAGGTTCCTCCAAAGTGGCACAACGGGGAGAAACAAGCACCTGCAGAGAGGTAACTCATCCTACCCTAAGACAAAGTGACCTGACTCACCTCTGGAAGCCCTCCTTTCTGTTTACAGTCTACCTGGCTTTGACGCCACTGCCACCAGGTAAGATGGACTTCAATCAGTTGGTCCTACAGACCAACTTTCAGAAAGCTGCTCTGCGGGTTCCATGCAACACCCAGCAAGATGTGCCTGCTAGGTCAAAATGTGGTCACCTATGTAGTATGTCTGGTACACAGCCCCTTCTCCTGTGACACTCCTTAAGCAGAGAGCAGAGTAGACGAGCCTGAGGCCTTGGTGGTAGCCCTGTGCTGCACTGCTTGGTTACAGCAGCATGTCCTGAGGCCATTGCACAGGATCAGCTGGAGACACTTGTTAATGAGAATGCTGGTACACCAAGAATGACAAATGTGACCTTTGGAAATTCAAATTAGGCTTGGCACATGTATCTTCCAAATGACTGCTGTGACTCGAGTCAGGGTTCATGTGGATATGGGCCATGTCTCAATGCAGGCTTGCTGCTTGTTTTACATGTGCTCTGACTCAGCCTCCTCCCCGCCAGGGTGGCACAAGCTCCACGTGTCTCTGTGCGTGTTGGACCCACGCTCACACGCTCAGCTGGGGCTCTGCGACACGGTGTGCTCTGGCTTTGTAATGTCAACCTACCCACCTGCCTGAAAACGTGAAAGCAAACGATGTGACTGTGCCCAGGCTCATGCACAGCTCTTCTGCAGTTCCTAGCAACTAAACTACGGCCTGCCCACCAATCTGCTCTTCCCTTTATATCAGCTTGGTTGTTCAAATACACCTCACTGAGGTTCAATCCTCTGTTTTCACTCAGACAACTCTAGCTCTTCCCTCCTTTACCTTTTTCCCTTTCCCCTTGCTTCACTGAGACGTGTGCTAGCTCTTGTTCACCCCTGGCATCAAGTCTCTTGTACAGTACTGCGATTTATGGGGAGACAAGGGAGAGCAAAAGGAAAAATACCTAAAAAGCTCACTTAGGCCATGCTGTGGAAAGGTTATGAGAGTTTTAGGGAAAAAAAGGATTCTCTATCAGACGGCAGGTCTAACTCCTCCTTAAAATCCTGCCTCTGTTAGGAGAGGTTTCACTGAATTGTCTCTCTCTTGCTGAACAGGGAGTTCATGATCCTACAAAAACCCATGAAGAGAGTGGCACAGAACATTTATCATTATTAGGGAGAAGTTATTACAGCATATCTGAGCTGTGGAGAATGCCTGCACACAATGAGATGGGTTTAAGTTTGATTGAGAGTCAAAATCTTAACATTTTCCTTAGCTTCTCCTTTTCCTTTCCCTTCCTCCTTACATAACTCACTGCATTTCCAGGGAATTATTTCAAAAGCTAAACAGATCAAGAAGAATTAAACTGACTCATTGATGGCAACTCTGACTACATCAGTAATAAGACAAGCAAGACTAGAAATACAGACTAGACAAAAAAATGTGCATATACTGCTCTCTTAGCACCTTTATGCTAAGGTTGGGGGTTTTTTTTATGCTCAGGTTTTTACCACAGTTGAATTTTTGTGTTGTGTCACCTGAATTAGAAATTCCAGGAAAAGTGGAAAGGGCCTTTGTGGAACTTCAGATACCATCTGCAGGCTGATGCCCAAAAGAAGCAGGTCTGCTGTTTAGAAACACGCACCTCTATGTCTAGAATCCTGACAGTACTCGTCTAAGCTTTCTCTCATTCTGGGCTGCTGATGCTTGAGGTTTTCAGTTGTTATTGATGGGTGTTTTCACTTATGCAGAGAAAAAATGCAAGATAGGCAATCTTCACTAGATGCTTCAACAACTACTCAGTCAGTAAATGATAAATTACTGAGATAGTTGGTATTCAATAGTATGAGATGACGATCACAGTAGCTGCCAGGCTGGGTTGTTGTTATATACCTGTGGTCCAACCAACTTCTACATATCCGCCAGTGGGACAGTACTCTTCAAACTCTGCACAGTCACGCTACTTTCCATAGGCACCATCACAGGTTTCAATGCAATTTAGAAACTCTGCTCTTTCGGATTTAACTATCGAGACAGAAAATCCCAAATCAAATATGCAATTAGTGAGTCATACATACTAATTTTGAATGTATTAGTAACAGGCAAACAACCCCCCCCCAGGGAAAATCAGGATTCCAGGTTTAGTAAAAAGCATAATTCTACCTTCATATCAGCAGTTTCCACTCATTATAGGAAAAATTACCTACCCCACAAGTCTCCATTAGTGAAGTAACACCACTTGTGCCTGCCAGCATGGCTGGGACAAGCCTGCAGAGTCCGAGTCAGGCAGTTTGCAGGCAGTAGTTAGAGCCACAGGCTGGACTTGGTTTGGCTTCCCTTGCTTGCATGTATGGGGAGAGGATGCTGCTTAGGGCAGGCATCCCAGAGTTTCATGAAAAGCCTTTTGCACCTGTAGAAGGTGCAGAATTGGTGCCAGTGGTCCCCTCTCAGCAGGGCAGGGCAGTCTCATCATTCCGAGCCAGAGAGGTCAAGAGTGATCCTGCAGAAAAAGGGACTGGTATCTGTTGTGAGTTCAATTGCGTCTCATTCTTCTGGCTAGTCTGAGAACAGCAGAGGACTGGTAATTTCCAGCATTTTGCACAATGAATTCCTTGGTGCAGCAGTACAACCACCAAAGGCAGACAGGCTTGTAACACACTGCTGGACAGAGAAGTCAGCACAGCCTGGAAGAGGCAGAAGCATGAAACTCACCTGAACATCCTGGCAGGGCAAAACTGCTTCTGAAGAAGGCTACAAAAACACTTGAGACTTTTTACCAACCTGTACCATAGATCAACTCCAACAGCAACACAGCACCAAGGAAATCCCTTGCCAAGTGCAACAAGCAGTGTCAAACGAGAAGAGGAAACGTGCCCATGGACACACAGGGGCCAGGACATGGGTATCCACTGTAGCACAGCCCTGCTGTATTGTGTGCATAATAACTTAGGAATGCTGTTTTGATTGGTAAAGTTTACACTAATTACTTACTAGGCTTATTATCCCATAAGTTTGTCAGCAATCATAAGAAACAGGATAAATGGTACGCAAGCCTGCAGTAATGCCTTCTCCCATGGCTGGCAGTAAGTTCAGGTTTTCATTTATAGGTTACAGCAATGCTTACACAATAAAAAAAGCCAACAGAAAGGTGAAGGACAAGGTAAACACAGCATTCACAAGAGTGGCAAAGTTAAGAGTTGTCTTTCTGTATTTTTAATTCGGTTTACATTCTCATTTCTTTTCTCAAGTTAAAGCATCTTCCAGAAAAAGTCCAGTTCTTTAGAATTTAAGATATTAAAGTGGCTGTATGTTTGGAGAATATTTGAACTTCAGTGGAATTTTGAGCATCAGCACTTCTGCAAAGTCAGGTCAACACACAATGTTTACAGCTACATCTGGAAGCCTGAATTTTGACGGAAACATCGGCAGTAGACATAAGATAGTGCCACCTCTTTGAACCTGAAACAGCATGAGCTCAGAACAGTGTCACCTGTCACCTTAGCGCCATGTGTTAGTGCTGGAGGGTGTGGGCAGGTGATGGCTGATTTCCACTTTGCACAGGAAGGTCTGTGTCACAGAAAAAATGGTTCCTGATGCAGTGCTAAAATAATGTGTTGCTTATCTTAAGAAGAATAAATAACACAGCCTGAAAGCTGCTTTTTCTTACATCCTGGAGCCATTTTAACCCTTTTTCAATCAAGATATCTGAGATATAATAAATAACACACACTTTAAGGAAGGGATGCATATAAATGTCCTGTGAAAGCACTCAGCTGAAAGTTACCAGAAGCTGATTTTAAGCGTGTGAAGCTACTTTTCATCTGAGCTTTTCCTTACACAAGCCAAAGCGTACCACTCATGCTCTCAAAGACAGCAAAATGCATTTCGAGCGTATTCCAGGATTAAGAGAGTGGGTACAACTAGGCAACAACATAATTGGCATTCACTATTTTCCTTCTTTGAGGAACAATGGTATCCTCCCCCATGTAACCAGCACAGCCAGGAGGGCCATGGTGTTTTGGGTGTGCACAGGGTGCACCCCACTGTGGGCCCCGCACAGTCGAGTGCTGTCCT
This sequence comes from Baryphthengus martii, assembly GCA_013396935.1. Classification (NCBI taxonomy): domain Eukaryota; kingdom Metazoa; phylum Chordata; class Aves; order Coraciiformes; family Momotidae; genus Baryphthengus; species Baryphthengus martii. The sequence continues at coordinate 73,647 of VWZK01012220.1, forward strand.
TGGCACTAGGGAAGGAACAGAGCCTGCACTTCAGCTTAACCCTGCGGATGGATTAATCCCAGTTTTAGCATGGGTAACAGCCACAGGAGGCGGCAATGCGAGTCCTAGCCCTCTGTACATCTGAGCCCACTGTTAATGTCGAGGAAGAGGCACCAGGAGGGAATAGTTCATCAGAACTGAAAGGATAAAACCCCGTAAGGGATCTGAGCTGAGCTTATAATTGCTAAATCTCTCGCTGGACACGCCAGTCAACTTTTGACAGATGCCAAGACTAGTTCATTTACTGGATCCACTTTCTTGGGAGCATGAGCAAAAAAATGCCTCCCTCCCTCTTAGACAACACACAGTAGAATGCAGAGCGCTGCCATAGCAGGACTAGAGACAATCAGTGGGGACCACTTTAAATGCTCTCCCACTTTCTTAATCAGAGCAGTGCTTGACTTTCTCTAGAGGAAAAGATTTTTAAGTGATGTCTACAATTTGTTCAAGCACTAACATCCTGTACCCAAGCAGAGCACTTCTCAAGAATATGTTACCAAGACACAGAGGACCCAAGAGAGACAATACACACGTCTGTCGCCACCACAGGAGGTAGGAAATCAGGCAGGACAGATGATGGCACAGCCTGCGTTTAAAAAGGAGGATATGGGCTACTGAAGAAAGCATTAAGGCTTTTCAATAAAAACATACAATTTTTAGTTTTCCTTCAAGTCAAAGCTCTAAAAGGCTATGCAACTTGTGCCACAGTTCTGGATGAAAGCAAGGATTCCAGACCACAGGTGGTGAAGAAGAAAGGAGAAGGGAAATCAGACAAACTACTGAAAAGTCAGCAGAAAAAGAAGCGGGAAAGAATAACAAAAGATAACATTTAGAGAAAAAAAAAGAGTATCTGAGCTGTCAGGGCATATGGCACTCTCTCAAGGCCTAGGATTTTTGAAAGGAGTTGGAAGCTGCAGTGTGCACACTATCATCTGACACATGCTGCATGCTAAAAATGGGAAGACGACCACAAACGCACTCTGTGGCTATTGTGATACCTAAAAACCACACTGGGCTTTAGTGCCAGCAGCACAGCTACACCTGGAGTGGGAAAATGCAAATGGACCATCAAAGATGGCTTAATTACATGCAGCTTGCTTGTCCTTTATTACACTCTTTTCATTCTTCACAGACAAATATATTAGAGAGAATGGAATTCAAATGTTATCTTCAAATCTTGGATTTGATATGGTGAAAAGCACGTCTTGCTCCTCCGGAAAGATACAATAACACTAAACCTTGTTTTTCTTAGTACTCTTTTACACGATTCTAGTAGACAGATTAGCAGCTGTTAACTGTTTTCTTTGTAACACAGATTTAAGAACTCCAGCAGGGAACTGCTGATTATCAATCTTTGCAAGAGTTGTAATTTCAATGTATGCATTTTTTTTCATTAATATTTTGTAACGTATTGCACCACTTCCACATTACTGTTAAATCACCACCAAAAGTGACGACTTTAATTAGATTTTTCAAAATTAGAAGACAGAACATTTGGGAGTCAAGCACATTATATCTTTTCCATATCAGCCTCCAGGAGATCAATCAGATTCAATCTACGCCAGCCAATGGAAGAATAGTGTACACATACCTCAACACTCGTGCAACTGTTGAAGTGTAGTGTATGCACTGTTTTATGCTCAGTGTAATTATTCCATGGAATTATTAAGGGAGTACTGACAGGGTAAAACTCCTATGGAGAATGAAGTCATCTGCTGAGTGAAGCTGGTATTTCTTCTTCCTGTAAAACACGACTATTTGAGAAGTCACATGCTCTGGGGTTCACACAAATGAAGGCTGGCCTGAGTCTGTGAAAGTCAACAGAACCTTCCTGGGATCCTGTGCAAAAATCTCAAAAACTCAGTAACAAAACAAGGAGTTGCCACAAATGTCATTCCAGAACTATGCAGGGCTCTTTCACTTTTTCCCTTCTGGCAGCTGCAGCTGTATGCGCATTAAAAGGATCCTGTGTCAGGGCCACAAGAAAAGAACCCAGTCATTATACTGCCGGTATTGGATTTCAATGCAACCTTCAAACACACTGAAACAAACTAAATATATTTTGAAGGAAAACAAAAACATTTTTCATAAATATTTTATTTGCCCATAGAGCGCAATTTTAAAGATGATCATTATTAGCACTTAAGAGTCAGAAGGTGCATCATGTTAGTCTCCAGAGCCAACACAGCCCCTTCTTTTTGCATTTATACTTATTTTACACACTCTTTTCTCAGCTTCAAAAAGGGAACAAATACACATCTATTTAGAACTTCTAACACGTCTGAGAATTGGACCTTATAATCACAAGAACAGAATAAAGTAGGTAAATGCAGAGGTAGCACCTCTGGAGTCCTGCATACAACTGAACTTGTTAGATGAGTGATGAGTGTATTTTCTTTTTAAATTAACCCTTTATATGTATTAAGCAGCAGATCGATTCAGACTGTTGAAAGTTTATCATTCAGGCAGTGTTAAGCTGAGAGTCTTGTTTTGTTTCCTTTTTAACAAACCTAGCAAACAGTTGACATTAGCATCCTGAAGTCTTCTGAGCAGCTGCTAAGAGTATGATGGTAGATCATACAGGCTATCACCTGAACATCAATACCCAAGAATTTTATCATGCAAAGTAATGCACGTGGTTTAAACCCCTACAAGCAGCTAAGAGAAACAAGCAGCAGCTATACACACTAAAAGATTCAAGGGGATGCCACAACAGGACCTTCATGGCGCGCATTTAGAGAGACACTGAAAAGCCTGGCATTATGTTACAGATAATGGACTGAGATGCCATTCACCTCTCAGAACTGTCAAAACAAAACGATTTAATCCGCTTTTCCTGAGGAATGTTTGAATTGCTGAAGGTTGAATATATTTTCTCATAGAGCTGTAAAATTATGACAGTTCCTGTATTTTGCAACATTAGATGTTGAAAAAGGAAGCATCATCTTTGGCCTTACCTGTGGTTAAGTGGTACGCATTCAAGGGCAACTTTTATGAATTACCAGTATCTATGAGCAACAAAAGCATAACAACTGTGATAGTCTGGAAAACATTCTTTGCAATAGTTTAAATGCAGTAAGACAAGCATGCATCTGTCTCAGCAGGGTAAGGACTTCAGCTCTACATTTTTCTAAAGCAAACATTTATTCCTTCAAATTATTTTACATATTGGACAAAGGAATCCAGTAGAGGTGGTGGGTTTTTTTCCAGAGAAAAAAAATGTTGACAGTTAAAATGAAATATCATCTAAAGTGACATTTCATTCTTGCATCTCCTAAAATAAATCAAACCAGTATTAACCAATCAACAAAAGAGAAAGGACACCAAAATGGTTTGGTAGCTTGAGGTCCCATATTCTCTGACTGCACAAGTCCCTCCCTGAAGCATACGAAGTTCTATCCCAAGAAACTTTTATCTTTTTGTTTTACCCATCTAAACTGAATTACTGACAAAAGTGCAACTCACTGCATAAGATGTGCAAATTTATTCAGAATATGTTTGCAGCTTGCAGCCAAGATTCTGCAGTAGCTGCCTGCCAGTGATTTACTATGAACACAAACATGTTCTCTACATCTAGTACATGCAGTTGGCCGACATCCCTAAAACAGTTATTCCAGAATATTCTGAAATATGGTCTGTACAAGCTTGTGGAACAACATGGTTTGTCAAGGACGCTGCTAATATTGTCAGTATTCTTCAAGGCAAAGGGCTAGAAAGCAGTGTTGGGAATTTTAGCTTGTAATTGCAAATAATGGGCTTTTTTTCCCCTTTTTTTTCAATTTGAGAAATGTTTTAATCACAAATCCAAATTAAACAACCTATTTCAGATATCTGTTGCCTCTCCACTTGCTTACCCAGCATTGGGCATGATGTTTGGTCTTGCCTAACCAAACTACTGCTTCCTCCCGCACGACCACCCCAGCTGATCCAGTCTCTATATGTCACTTCTTAATACTGATTTCTTGGGTGGCTGTAGGTTTGAACCTGAAAGCATTGCGAAGGAGCACAAATAGGGGGATGGAAAGAGTATGCTGCAAAAATGATCATGCCTGTCATACAGAAAAATGACAGGATTTTTTTTTTGTGCCCTCTAAGCATCTACAGTCAGTAAAGTGGAGAGCATTCCTGCATTTGCAGACGCAGTCTGTAAGCAGTTCACCTCAGATTCCTGCTAGAAGCCCATGATAACTAGTCATAAGCCATTTTCACTCTGCATGTGGCACAGATTCCGTAGCTACTAGCACCACTGAGATCAGTTTTGACACAAATTAGGGTTATAAAGTTGGTTAGTCTTGATGCAAACTTTGGTTTTGACAGAAGCCACATATTTTTCACTTTTGCTGAAGAAAGCACAAAATTACAAGGAGTCCTTTTAGCACTCAGTTTGCTAAAAATCTTGAGAAATATCAGAAAACGTTCTCCTGTAAAAAAGATTGTTTGCCATGATGGAACAAAGAGGAAGAAAACTATTCTCTTCTGATTCTTATGTATGCATCACTTCAGCTTTACTAGCAAACATAACGTAAGAAATTAATATAAAAACCTATAGATGCAATATTTTCTTTGCCATAAATTGCTACCTGCTCTTCAGTGATTGTAGGTAATCTGATTATTTACACAGTCCCTTAAGATACACTTTCAGCTGACGAGCAGGTACTAAAACACCTTTCCTCTGCTCAAGCACATCCTGTAAGTGGATAATAGTAAAGAATAATAAATAAAAATGTTAGATAATATATTTATTACTGTAAAATAACAACTCTAGATTTTCTTCCTAAAATTATTTTTATGACCTATCAGTACAGTAGACTTGGCAGGAGAATCCAGCTGGTATTTACATGTATCTGTTTCGAATGTACTCTCTGTACATGAGGAAGTCATCTTTTCCCAGAGGCTGCATATTTCCTCTTCCAGCCTGAATGTGCGCATGAAAAATCTCTATTGATTTCCTATCAGCTCTTGGAGGCTGGACTTCGTAAATATTGTCTTGAGAAAAGGAGGATATGGGTATTCTGGAAAAAAACACAAATATGCAGAACAATTTGGAACTTTAGGGAAACATTTTCCACAGAGAGAGAAGAGTATTTTTTTTCCTTAACATACATACAAGAGTCAATGAAAGGGCGACTTCCCACTAGATAATTCATTCACCTAGATTTTTATCAGTACTACAGATCTGATAAGACCTAGCTTTCCAAGTAGGGTAATTAGGTAACTTGTCACTAATCACGTTATAGAGTATCACTTCCCTGCACTCTGTCCTCGTTTCTTCATCCTTCCTCAGATCTACAGTCAGTGAGTACCCAAACTGAAACAGATCTGTGCCAAGCATTACAGCAGATAATAGAAAAACTTCATTGAGATATTCACTTAGTAGCAATTACAACAAGCAAGTGATTATACTCTGAACCAGAACACAGAGAGAATTTATCAGATAAGAAATTTCCATTTAATTATTAGGAAACAGACAATTAAGTATCAGCAACAGCACTCTATACATTGGGACTGCCAATACTTTATGAAATTACATTTTAAAATAGCTTCATACAATAAATACTGTCTTTGAATCCTAGTATTTAAACTTACTCATGAGAAATACGTGAAATTTGAAAGTTTACAAGAACTGGAGTTTGTCAGATCTTTTCTAAGCACTATTGTCAATGAGACTCACTCACTTGAAAACTGCATAGCCAGCAGGTTAAGAAAAGTGATTGTTTCCCTGTATTCGGGGCTTGAGAGACTATATCTGGAGCACTGTGCCCACTTTGGGGCTCTCCAGTACAAGACAGACAATGAAATACTTGAATGAGTCCAACAAATGTCAACAAGATGATTAAAGAGCTGGAGCATGTGGCACGAAAAGAGAGTCTGGGTTTGTCCCCACGCAAGCGCTGGGTTTGTCCAGCCCAAAGAAGAGATGCTAAAAGGGACTTTACTGCTATCTGCAGCTACCTAATGGGAGGGCGCCTGTGTGGAGCCAGATTCCCGGAGTGTGTGATGAAAAGGCAAATTTCAAAAAGGGAATGCAAATTGCAACATGGGATATTCTGATTAGACGCAAGGGAACTTTTTTCCACTGCGAGGGCTGTCAATCACTGTTGCTGCTCAGAGATGCTGTGAACCTTCCTCCCTAAGAGTATTCAACAGTTAAGTGTAAGTAGTCCTGAGCAAAATCATCTAATTTGTCCTCCTCTGAACAGGGGACTGGATCAGATGATCTCCAGGGTCCTTTCCAGTTCTACGATTCTAAGTCAAACTCTTCAGTAGCAATGTGCTCTCCACAACCAACTGCAAGATAGCAACAAAACTATTTATACTCAGCACATAATAAATGAATGGACATTAAAAGTATCTGTGTATTAACTAATCTTTCTTTTAAAGCACTTCAGTTATTGTGAAAGTTGTATTCATAAATGCAATATGTACATTTCCCAGCAATATTTTAGTAATTTATTTATAAAATACCCCGAGTTGAACAGTACACATTTTACCTCTGCGATAGCAGATTAGTTTGGATTCCACAACAGAACATTGCACGACTGATACATTGCCATCTGAAAGTAACCTATGCATTAACTCTTCCTCCCATCAATACTATCTGATTGAGAGGAAATGAAAGTTTGAAGTTAATTCTAAGAAACAAACCTGACAGAACTATGATTATCTAGAACAGTGCACATAGTGCACCTGTAAATGTTAAACAGGAAAAATAAACTACTTCTTAGTAACGAAAACAATTACATACATGTTTTAAACAGTCCCTAAATCATGTTTCGTACATTTTTTAGCTCGTATTTTAGCTGAAGAAGCTAATTTACTTCCTAGATAGCTATTAAATGATTGCTGCTTTATAAATACTATATGAGCACAGCTGCCCAGGTATTCAGTACAATACAACGATTTCAATTCTGGAAGACTCACTTTCCTACCACATCACTATCTGACAATCAAGTATAATTCGTCTCTCCTCATACACAAATTATTTTCTGATCACCCTTGTCACTTTGCTGTTAATGCAGATTTCCAAGGTTTACTCCACTGTCTCTGATAATGCAGTGGAGATCAAAACTGTGTTTAATACCTGAGATTTTTTTTTAACTAGCTTTTCATTTGTCATCTGCTATTTTAGATACTGAAGACAAATTCTCTAAATACTTTACATAATAGGATATTGAAATAGCAGACAGTGCCAGTGGCTGAAAACCAGTCAGAATGCTATTGTTAAATATTATATTAACACATGTATGCATTTTGGGGCTCAAAACTTCTCAGGTAGGAAATGACAGCAGCAATTTACTGTCAAAGCTCACTCTTTGCAAAAGCGACCATCAACCAGTCCAAATGCAATCAAGATTCAGGTATTAACATCATTGCCATATTCCACAGAAGTCAGAGTCACAACTCACTATCTCAGTGCACTTCAGGAAACAAGAAGCTATTTTTATGTGCATAATCTCCCGCTTTAAAGGGAAAAAACACGGAAGAATTGAAACACTCAAACAGTGTCAGAGCCCTTCTATAAATGAAATGCAGTAATAATCTTCTAGTTGCATTAAGAACACAAACTAGCGTTTGACACTGTTTCTAAATCGGGATCTCTATTAAAAACTGCCAAAAAATTTGCTCCCTTACTTTGTAGCCTTTTATTTTATTAAAATATGTTGGATTTTGAATGTTTCATCACACAATGGTTCATTAGTCTTATAAAAATGACTGCAATGTGTCAGGTAGTATAGTATGCTTATGATTCCACGAAAAACTGGAACAAGGCATATAAAATAAACAGGTTTCCATATTAAAGTCATGTTTTTCAATTTCAGAATTAAATTTGTATTTTTCCACTGTACACAGCAATAAATTCAGTTGATTAGACTTTGATGGCAATGACAGAATTGGTTTTACAGGCATACTATTAAATTTGAGACAATAAAATTACTGTTCACCCACGGAGTTTGGCAGCATACTTAAAACCAAGTTACACTATACTAGGACGTTGACAAAATTCACCAGGTTATGTCATAGAAACAGTTAGCCATTCTAGAACCGGAGAAATTAAACTAAAGAGTCTGCAAAAAGTGAAGTCTTAGTACATAGGCTATATTTCAATTTTTCCTTATTTGAGATTGTATCACAACTCCTATTGTTAAGGCTTCTTAGTCTTAAGAGTTCTGTGGCACTGCAGTGGAATCTAAACAAATACTAAAAATGCAAGCAAGTTACCTGCCTGTACGATTAGGATAAAATAATACTATGGAATTCTATCATACTTAACCTTTTCTTCACCACCACCCCTTTCCTTTTTTTTTTTTTCACAATGGAGTGATCGTTTCTTCTTATCTGTTCTTCTACTGCATTAGAAAACATCAAGGTGGGTATTTTCAGAACTGGTACCAAACATTAGTCTATGTAACTTTATATGTAGATGCTTTAAGAGTAGATTGCTTTTCAAAGCACCTATAGCTAGTGCAGATACTTACTTCTCTAAATTAAAGTATTCAAGTTGAGACTCTAGCAGTGGTATTTCTCACTAGCACACTGTACTATCCAACACCAAAAGACGTCACTTAAATGTATCTGTCCCATCTAGTCCACTAGCAAGTGAACAATTAAGTAAAAGAACAAAGCCATAAAACTAATTTGATGTCTTCTCTACGGATTTGTTTCTAAAGACATGACATTTCTGAAGCACTAATGAGTCAAAAGTAATTTCCTTAGGTACAATGGAAGCTGGACAGCAACGTGTATTTCATTTTTAGTATTTAGTAACTAAATCTCAATTTTCCACCTACTTGCTTCAACGTGATAAAAATATATTGAAAGAACAGCACATTCATGCATGCCAGTTTTTATTAATAACCCTGTATTAAGCTGTAACTATTTGTAGAGTGTGTCCACTATCCAGTCATTTAATTAAAGCCATTTCTCTAACACTATTAATGTAAAAATCTAATCTACTTAATCAGTTTAATACCTTATAATAGAGTCATGAAGAAGAGCACACTATTGCTTGGCTATCAGATCTCCCTAGAGACCTGTAGCTGTATGGCTTCCCAATGGAAATTACAGACTGGAACATAAACATCATGTCATGAAGGACAGCACCCTTGACACGCAAAGTGTATTTTCATCCCACTTGTGAATAGGTTTCGTGGGGTTACGGTTTCACCAAGAGCAGCATTGTCTCTACAATAAAAGAAAATACAGCTAAAATCTTCAGTTACAATGAGGATGTTCCATACTTTGAAGGAAAAGTGAGTGGCAAGGTACATGGCTCTCAAAAATACAGCAGCCACTAGAAAGCCACTGCATTCATTTTATCATTGATTAGTTCTCCTCGAGTCTCTAAAGTATATCCGAAGGAGACAAAAATGTACTCTGTTGCCTTGTTTGAATCCTAAGAAAACATCTCTGACCTCAGAACTCTGGCAAATCCAGAGGTGTTAGTTTTGTGTGGTTTTCTTTGTTGTTTTCCCATAAATGGTATCCCTTTAAATTGCTTGCTGTGCTCCTGAAAAAGCCTTCAACAGAATTTTCCTTCCTTAGGAAACAACTCCTCCAAAAAACAAAGTTTCAATCACATGACTTTTAAGTGAAGAGAAGTAAAAATCAGGAAGCTTTCTTTGTCAAGTAACACCGCAACTTCTATCTTCCAGAACAAATCAGCAGCAAAACCTGGGCAGCCTCCAGGTCCCACCACAATCATGTGAAACTCCAACAGCACGTACAGTTTCAAAGGTTAGAGAGAGATTCTCTTCACGCAGGCATACCTCTAAATAAGCATTTTACAAACCAAATTAGAAGCAGCTTCTCTACAGTGCAGACAGAAGGAATATGAGAAGAGGTCAGAACATCTGATACAGAAAGGTGATCTCTGAGGAAAGATAAAACTTTCAAGTAGGGATGACTTAAGCTGACTACAAAATTCAAAATTTAAAGATCAAACACACAAAGGAACCTAGAGGTAGTACAGGACAAAACAAAGCAAGTAGCGAAAGAGGAATATTGTTTCTTTGGGGTTTTTTTTGGAAAGGAAAGGCTCAGATTTACTTTTTCAAATAGGATTCTTTGGGGAAGACAGTTCTCTTAAAATGATGACTAGAAATTTATCACTTTACAGAAAAGACAGGTTGAAGTAAGGTCCTGAGAATTTTCATTTAAAAGTCTAAAACTAGATAGTCTAAGGTGGCATATAGTTTAGCACTTTCTGGGTTTTTTTAGCTAGAGACTGTTAAGACTACAAAACCCCAAATTCAACAAAAACATAATATACAATGGAGAAATAAATGGATTTACTGTCATATTTCACAGGAATTTGTTACAGTCACATTTTTAGAGGATATGATTTCAATGCTGCTGACATCAGGATCAAAATGAGACTTTATAGGCAAAAATGAAAAATACCAGCCCATTAACCCCAAAATAAAATAAAAAAACCCCAAGCTTCAAGCCACAGAACTTCTGAACCATTTTAACAGTGATCAGTGTACTAAAATATACAATAGTTCTTTATTTAAAATTTGAAAAAAGCCAAATTTAGTAACAAAGCAGCATGTATTTTGACATTATAAAATAATCTAAGACCAGTTATAAAACTCAAAATGTTGAGTTTTTCCTAGTCTTTTCAAAACAACTACTGCATTATCTTTTTAATACATGACATACAGAAATGCTAAACCAGGTGGACAGCAGATATAGACAAAATAAATTTTTATGTGTATTGCAGTAACAAGGTCCTTGTCAAGTCAGAACTGTACCGAACAACAGTTTTATAGCTCAAAGTGTTTTTTTCAGGTTCCAAAAAGCCCTTGGGTTTTGAAAAATGATGGCTACATTTCATTACAATTCATTTATCATTCTGAAGGCATGTATGCCACTGTTGTAGGCTTTTTTTTACATCAATGGATGGTATGAGATTTGACATGTAGACTTTCATTTAGGATTCAGTGTAGACAGGGAAGAAATACAGAGGATCCAGAGATGAAGCATCAACATTCAGGCATTAAAAATGTTTTGTTTTTTTTTTTTCATTTGAAACAGACATCAATAAATGAAAATTATGATCTAAATCAGTATGAGGCAGATAAATGCTGCTTTATTTTTACAATAATATTCAGCATCTCAGTTGACAGCTACCAAAAATGCTAAGCAAATGAGCTTTTTCATCTGAAAATCTCAGAGCTCAATATTGACAGAATAGATGAATAGGAGGAAGATAATTCTTCCTATAAACATGGGGAACTGAATCACCAGGCGTTTATTACCATTTTCCCTAGATCTCTGGAAAAAAGCTCATGCTCCACTCCCTGATCTGTCATAAGGGTGTTATAGGAGATGACTAAGCCAATCTAGCAAATTGTCACCGGCCACATTAGAAAGTCCTGCTGCGTTTGACCTTGTGGCTCTGACTCTTCTGTGCTAGCCCTGGTGATAACTGGGACCTTCACTGGTCTAAATAATCTCATTAATCTACCAGGAAACTATTTGCTTTTTTTGCTGAATTAGTTTGCTTCAGAGTGGTGAGCTGAACTGATTTATGAAGCACTGTAACAAGTAGCAAAGTTTGCACAAGTAACTGAAAAAGTACGTGATAAGAAAAGATGGAAATAGCAGGACCTCCCCCTTTTGGTGGCAATGAGCTGTGAGAATTGGCTCACCTACTTTGTTAACCTCTCCCATCAAATCCAGCCATGCTGTGACTTAAATCATAACATCAAACCATTTCACTTGTCAAACTTCAGCAGCACATTTCATAAAACATCACAACACGGACTTTTTTCCTTCAGTCCCCAGTCAGCTATTTTTCGGAGAGCGCTACAACTCTGATCTACTATGGTTTTTCCCCAGATCTTTCTCTGTAATTTTTTTTTGAGATGTGAGACTAAAAATGAACAGAGCGTTCAAGGCCAAAATGACAAAATTATTCCTTTCATGTGGTGAAGATTCCTGATACTTTTTTGTCTTTTCCAGTCAACATGAAGTACCAAGTACTTTCAGGGAAAGTGCCCACAGTGGCTTGAAAACCACTTCCTCAGAATATAAAATGAAGATACCTCAGTAACTGTCAGTTTAATCAAGTCATTTTGCAAAAGACAAGCACACAGACAATACTAAGGTAATTCAGAAGCCTAACAAAGGGCAAGATTTCACCTTCAAACAGAAGACAAAATCCAGGTCATCTATAAACAAGCCTGATGGGTACATTTCAAGAGAATTCTCACAGGCAGTAAATGCTGGAGAATCACAGCCATGCTTTGTTTAAAGTACTGAGAGTCAGAAAGAGGAAAGATTCAAATTAAGTGAGGAAGATTAATCCTTAAAGCTATTTTTAGACTAGAACAGTAAAGAAGACTATGTACTTACTACTTGTACATAGTTAGGTGCTAACTTCTAGATAGTTACTAGTTTAAGTCATGTTTGATTGATACTTGGATGACAAGCAGAACCTAGGCGGTCTTGGTTTTTAAGAAACACCCAAAACGTTACACATTTAACATCAAGGGACCTTTTGAAAACGTGGACTACATGATTTATCTCTGAAGACTGGCTATGTTTGTCAAATATTTAAGGAAAACATAGCCCTGGACCACGCTTGCAGATAGCGTGCCCTGCAAAACCAAAGAGAAGAGCAGATACTTATGGATGAATTAAAGTTGGTGCACAAGCGTTGTCGCTATACTGCACAGGTCACAATGGGCACAGGCGGAGCACTCTTCCTCCAGAAGTGCTACAGTGAATCAAAACACTCAATTCCCTGTTCAGAAGGGAATCAAATTTCTCGTATTCCTAGACATCATAACTACATTTAAACAGTGATTGAGAGTGTATTTTCCTACAGTGTTATTTATACCACACAGCAATGAGTGCTAGGGAAGTAGGAACTGTGCACGGTGTCAGTCAACACTAATCATACTACGGTACTCTCTTCACATACATGACAATAGAATGTGCAAAAAATGGTCCAGTTCCACCTATCTCTAACTAATATTCTACCTTTTTTTTCCCTTCATGGAATATCTATTAAAAAAGAGAGGAACTTCAACATCCTTCTACAGTCTCCTCTCCTCTCCTCCTTAGTGCTATTTCACTGCATTGCAGTAGTCTCTGTTCAAGTATCCTCTTACTTTTTTCCCTCCTAATTTATACTTACAGTTTTTAAATTTAAGCCAGAGGCATCTCTTCAGTATTTCTACAATGCATATTCAAGTTCACAAATATCATCGAAGTGATGCTGTAAAAAATAATAAATACTTCTTTTTGTATTTGCTTTATGTTCTTGATAAAAATGGCCACAAGGTTTAAGGTTGTGAAGTGGTTTGATGTTTAAGATTGAAAAAAAGGACATAAACAAAAGATTTGCTTAAAAAGTGTGGAAATAACAGCATCTAGCCTAAGTCTAAATTATATCTCACTGCTGATGAGAAATCAGTTTTAGACCGAGTACTTCATTTTTCTATGAAAAGGGCTGGGGTTTAATTGCATATTTATCTACAAGGAACTACTGGAGCATCAAATTTGCACACCCCCCTCCCTTTTTTTTTTCAATTTAAAATGTACCTAACATTAAATTAATACATATTACCATAATTTTTCAATTTCTTCAAGTACTCCTTGAGAAACAAGGAAATACACAGTCCAACAAGTGCAAGATGTGCCTCAGCTGCTATTACTGAAAAACCTCTCAATCTAATCTTGAGTATAGTATGGTCATGCTACTTTATCTCTAAAAAGTGAGTATTCTCCAGGGAAATTCCTGATTCAGAGCAGCACTTCAAACTTAGTAAGAGAATGCTTCCCTGTTTCCAAATTGAACAACATGCCTTTAAAAAATAGCTACATTTATGACGTTTCTTGGAAGAACAATCTATCACTGTCCAAACAGTATTTAAATAATTTTTTTAAGTTGCAGGACAAAAGCTGAAGAAAAATTTTAAGATGTATAAAGCTACACTTTCAAGAAAAAAAAATTACCGTTGTCTCTCAGATCTGCGCAGAAGAGCATGTTTGGTAGAACCGGCAGAGTTAGAGTTCTTTTTCATAGTAGTGGAAAGTTACTCTATTCGCAACAGAACATATAGAAGTTATTCCATATGGCATATAGCCCTGGATAGCAATCCTCCTCCTATCTCACCACTATTAGCTTTGTTGAATATGGATCCCATACTAATCTTTTGGGATTAAAGAATTCAAGAGTTTCATTGACAAAAAGCACTCAGAGCTTGATCTTCTCTTACAACCTACCATCAACTATTTACCTGTTTGGACCAAGATGCACAACGTATCTATTGTAACAAACTGTTTTTAAAAATTGATTCATCAGCTTTAAATATCACTGACAGAAGCATTGTTCCATACTGGTTCTAAGAGCAGGCAAGCAAAATAACTCAAGGAGATACTTCTGAGGAAAATGAAACAGAAGCAGACTAACTATCAAAGTAACATCTATGCAAGGTTCAAGATGCTCTTTTCTTCAGTTAAAACACTCTGCATACTGATGAAAACTGGTATAGATCCTCCAACTTCAGTGACACAGATGGGCATCAAATGCACAAAGCAGGAATTAATTCCCACTTCACCCTGCTTTCTCCAGCCCTGGCCACTCACCAGAGAAACAGAAATACAAAAATATCCCATTTAACCTCTCAAGACTCCTCAAATGCCCACTGAAATAAATAAGAAAGGCACTGATAGCCTTCTCAGAACAAATAAACTAAGATAACTGCACACTAAAGACTGAGTTGCAACTCCGAATGTTTTTTTAAGGGCAAACTCCCAGGTCAACCAGCTCCTTTTAAACCCTCTCTTTGAAAAGCAATCACAGCAAGAAGAAATTGCCTTTGAAACTCAGTAACTTCAACAGTTTGTGTTGTGATAACTTATGACTGCTAAGAATTTTGAATACAAAAATCTTGGCAATCCTGGCACTGCAAAAACGAAAAAAAAACTAAAAACAAACCCAACCAACCAAATAAAAAAAACCCTACCAACAAAAAAAAGTCCCCCAAGCACTCCCAAACCAAAAAAAAAACAAAACAAAACACCAGAAAAAACAATCCACTTTCCTTTATGTTAAAATGGAGAACTGGGAACCTAATTCTTCATGCAATGGATTGAATTCCATTATGCAGTAAAAGAAACAAAAGTATGACTCTCAAACAATTTAACATTAAATTTACCTGATGATTCTTCAGGTCTAATGAGAAAAGCAAAAATAATTAGAATAAAGTTTGATTAAAAAAAAAAAGAGTACTTACAAATTTATAACCTTATCCAAGTGGTGTTTTGAGTAAAATTGTTGGCTGCTCTTGTCTTGTTTATGCTGACTCTGACCCAGCTGAACAAACCTGGAAAAAGCACGACATAGGAGAATAAAGAAAGTAAAAGAACTATCCCTGCAAATTCAGCAAATGAAAGAAAATGACACCAAAAAGCGAGCCTTTAAGTCATGTATATAAGTCACCAATTATGAACTACCTCTCTGATAAACAAGACAGATTTTAAAAACTTTGCAGGAGGTGAATGTGAGAACTCAGAAGCTTCTTCTAGCTAGAAAAATATTTGCCTATTAATTGGCATCATCTAGTCTGTTATGGAGAGAAGCAGGTCTCTGCTCCTACGTAATAGGCAGCTCACTGCAGTCAACTTCCTCTGTCTTTTTCAAAGTAATCAGTGAGTTGAGTAATCTATGAGAAAACTCAACAGAAGAAAGTCTCTGAAGTTTCAGATCCTCAGCCAAATTCAATCCAGTTTATTCAGTTAGAATGGTAAATTTCAGCAGCACAACCTTTTGGGAGAATTCCCCCATCTCCAAATATTTTCTGAAGACACTTAAGGTGGAAAATAATGTTATGACTTTTTTTCTTGGCAATGAACTGGAGTAAAATAAAAAATAATAATATTTAACCACTAATCTTAGTCTAAGAGGAAAAGTCAGAGGGTTTCAAATATATGCATATGTAGTTATGTCACACTTAAACTCAATTTGTTCACTCTCCCACTTTCAGTAGAACTTTCTGTGCTACTGAAAACAAAAGTAAATATTAGTTTTGATTTAATGCTTCATTTTTCTGAGACTGAGGGTTTTTCTTGTTAGTTAGCTTCCATTTAGCTTAAAAATAGTCTTATTGGTCTATTTCAGAAATATTTACTACATTTTAACAAAAGAATTAACAGTGCAAAAGCAATTGCATGGAAAAGTGTACAGAAGACAAAGGAACAATACATTTTTAAACAGCTGATAATGGCTTTTCTTTCTGTTCCATTCAGATTCTATACAGTAGAAACAAAAGCCTCAGAAATATGTGACATCACTTTGGACGTTGAAGAAATAAATACATTTCTATATAAGAGAACTGTAAGTAGAAATATAATTAAAATCTTCTAATGCAGGAGCTTGCTATTGGAACAAGCTTCAAAAAGAAAGACAAAGTATTTTAATTAAGTGCTTAAAATTATCCAATATTCTAAGTAAAATAAAGTTTGTTTCAGAAGTAAGCTACCAGACATCAGTATACATCCTCAAACTATTTGAGGGTCCTCCAATCCCTTCCAATCTCAACCAATCTATGCTTCTGTGATTTCTATTTTGATGAGAATTAACACGTTATCTCAGTCATCAGTGAAAACGGGTTGAACAGACTCAAATTCCTTTTCGTTTGCATATAGACTGAATATAGATCAATTGACGTACAGTAACTTAACCTGAGGTACTTTAAAATCTGCGCATTTCTGATGTTAATAAAGAAAAAAAAGTATGTAACATGTCCAACGATGTCAAGTAGAGTCAGGATCTTACATCTCCGTTTCCCTTCATTTCTATTACAACAGAGAACGACTTGGGGTGAGAACTGTAATCATACTGTGAAATAAATTGCTGCTATTCTCAAACAATGTACACTGTAATAAAGGATGTCAGTAAAATCTATACTTTCCACGTAAATTGTCACATAAGAACATAAATAGCGCTAGTCTTCTTAGCTATAAAAGGTAAGGAATTTGTAATTGTTATATTTTTAAAACCTGCATTGCTTGAGGGAAACGAAATAAATCCAACAGGGTTTTTTTGTCTTGAAAAGGATGTGAATAGAGACCTTCAAAGTCCCCATGGAGTTTACAGCGCTACCGTAATAATAGACTGAATATTAGTCTGGCCTGAAAAATGATAAAATGGGAAGTAACTGCAGTTCTGGATGCTATCACAGAGCTGTTCACGTGCACAAAATGACTTGTAAACATCAGCTCACACAGGGCCATTTGCAGAACAACAGCTACTTGGTATACCAAAAAGTAATTGCCACATTGGCGTCCGTTTTCTAGTGGTTAAAACAAAGAACCAGTTAGAGGCATAGATGAAGTTAAAAATTTCAGAGATAATGAGAAGCATCCTCCTCAATGCTATTCAAGTGTACAAACTTCAACTTACTTAGCATGTAGGAAATAAGTAGAAATGGGATTTTTGAAGAACTAAGTGCAAGAGATGTAGCTACCCCTGAAGAAACATTAACAGAAAAAGACTTAAATAAAAGAAAAAAAAATGTTTTGAGAGGAATAATTAATTCAATCAGGATTAACAATTACATATCACTGAATGAGAAGATATCATAGTGAATTTAAAATGTCCTCAAACTGAAAAGGTTTCAAATATAACAAGGTGATCACTGCCATTACACAACAGAAAATAAAAACAAATGCACACAAGCCTATTTCAATGCATGCCTCACAAGTATTCACTTTGATATACACAGTGATTTTTTAAGATGATATGTAGTTTTCCTACACCTCTTTTTCTCAAACCCCATTAATTCTACATTCGGAGCAGGTGTTTGATGCATTGGTTTATTAAGCAAATGTAACTGATTTGCACTCCTGGTATCTTGCATAAGCAATTGCTCTCTCGTCAACAGCATTACAAGTCATTAGGAATAAGAGGGTCTTCAATTTGGATCTAAATTTCTCTAATTGATCTCCAGTACTGATTTCCCATTAGACTGAATAGTTTTCAAAGAAAAAGAAAAAGTTCAGGAAAGAGTCTCATTCACCACGGAACTGAATAAGTAACTTTTCAATTCAGTTCACCATAGTTGTAATTATTCTATTTCAGTTTTGATTTGAGTTAAAAAAAAAACTTTAAAGGTTCAAATCAATTTCTGATTTAAGAAAAAAAAAAGATTTGAATCAGTTTCTTTTTGGAGTCAGTGTTATTCTGTGAGATTGAGGAGAGAATTTGAGGACAAGAGTGTAAGTACACATTTTTTTAACAATGGCAACACATAGCCAGCACTCTGTATGGGGTTATGGCAATTCAGAGACAGCACTCCTGATACAATGGGAGTCACTGCCTTTTGCTGGAGAAGCACACCACTAATTTGCTGATTGCCCTTGGGGAGCTAACAGTTCACAGCTCCTGCAGGGGAGGTGACAACTGTCTTGCAGAGGATAAAAGTCCAAGTTACCCTCAAAGAAAAGCAGAAGTTTTTGTGTAGTTGCAGCTGGGAGGTGATGCCTTAATGCTGGCTCACCAACTCTTACCTCCAACTGCTCACAGTAAGCGAGCAGTGAGGAGCTCCTGAGGAGAGCCTGCGGGTGCTGTGCAGCATGCTGCCTCACATTGCAGCAGTTTACCTCAAAGTGCAGGAACTGAGTGGGAACTTGCTGGACCACCTCAGGATCTGTGTTTTGTCTTGCACTATGCTGTATCTTACTCATTTCCTGTATGTATGGTTTGAATTCCCAAAACCATTTATTAAGAACAAGTGGCAGTATGATGCTGTTCTAAATGCAGTAAGAGCACATTTTTACACACACTATGCTTAGTACTGTGCATACACACACACAAATAAACCCCCACACCACATATGCTTGCATGTTGTTATTCCATAAAACTCCAATAACGGCAAGGGCCAAACTGACTTCTCCCTCTCCTAGAACGTAGAGTACAAATACCTGTCACTTAGATATTCCTGCTTCTACAGCGTGAGTTACTCTGACCACTTTTCTCAACTCTTCTTCTCATAGTCTAGATCAGATTTAGTAACAGTCTCGAGGTCTTCCTATAAAATCCACAATTTTTTATTTCAAGCTCCAAAGGCCTACATGCTTCAAGAAAAGGGCCAAATATTATCCAGAAAAGTAATTTTCCTTGAACATCAAAAGTCACACAACTATTTAAATTTGAGTAAAAGGCAATAGTTAACACGTACCTGTACAATTAAGCAGTTTATTAAAAAAAGACTCAACTTATGTTGTTTTGTATGCATTTTTACAGAAGAGGATATTTGACTTATGACCGATTTGAATTCGTGTAATTCAACATTGAAAACAAGGAAAAAATCACGGACTACATAGCTTAGAACCATGGAACCAGTCCTAATATGGAATTAGCTTACTGTTTTCTAAGACGATATTAAGTGACAGGTATTTCTATTGAAGCATCTTTCATTCAAGTCTCAAATTTTGCATTCAGAGAAGTCTGCATAACTTTCACTGAAATCAGAGTTGATACAGACATCTGAAAACCATTTGATTTGCAAAACAGAATAGCATGTATATACCCAAACACCTCTACAATTTATAATTTAAATAACTTTAATCAAAGAGAGCACTTTGACAAGCTGTATTTAACTAGCTCCACTGAATACAACTGGAAATTTATCTCACCTAGCATATATTGCGAGATCATCTTCTGAAGGAACATCTGAAAGATTGACTCCATACACATCTTTTGTTGACTGTACTACAGTCTGGAACAGAAGAAGAAGGATTCAGATTGAGGATACTGTAATAACATTCAAAGAAAAGTTTGCTTTCAAGCAAGGAATTCTTTCTAAATCTGAAAATAATTTCCAAAGTGCAGGGAAAACCAAACAAGTTTCTCATATACATAGTAATTGTAGCTTGCACATGTGTTGTTTTTTAAAATAAAAACAGTTTATTAAAAATATTATTCAAGACATTTGTCCAAAAAGTAAAAGAAAAGATTCTTGAAAAATAACATCAAACAACATATGAGGAGAATAAGTTATATTTAGAGGACACATAATGATGTAGGTATTATATTCTGCACTGTGTTGAATTTTAATATAGAATAAATCACATTCATTCTGAACATGCTCTCACATTTGCTTCCACATTTCCTGCTGTCAATTCTGAAATAATTAAGTTCTGAAATAATTCTGAAATAATAAGTTCTGAAAAAACTTCAGGTTGAGCAAAACTACTTTTATGTTATGCATTACACAACCTTGTCAGTCAACTCTAACAAAGATCCAATGCACATGCAATACTTCACTATGTCTAATCAGTGTTAAACTGAGGGGGTTTACTGAGAAGACACATGTAACTGTAAATAACTATAAAAATACTTTTCTTTTAGTTCAAAAAGATCCAAAGTCAAAGGAGAACTTCAGAAAGATATGTCTTGCCCAGAAGTATAAAAGAGTTTATTAACTTCTGTGAGATGTGAATAGAAAGCAACCAGCTATTTCTGTTTTTTCCCTCCCCCATAATGACACAAAACTTCCTTACATCAGTTGCTGATGTAAAAAATACCAAAATTCAAATCCCTGACCAAATATCCAATCATTATGGACTAAGCATAGGTACTCAAGACAGACACTAAAAATACAAGTTTACACATACCAATTCTTTTACACATAAAAATATCCCACATTTCTGTTTCTTACTCACACTTCCAGTATTTTCGAACACCACTATGCACAATCCATTTTCACGAATGAGAAAACCGTAAAGTGCAGAGTGACACTGGTTAGAGTGCTAGTAAGTTGACAGCTTAGCTAACAAAGACATAAAATGTAGTATTTGTGAGCTTAGGCTTTTAAGTGCATTCTTCATTACAGTTTCTTTTTTAAGCCAAGCTTAACTTGAGGAAGAAAAAAAAAATGTATCTGAAACATTTCTATGCTTTACAATTTCTAGAAAATAGACACTTATTTAATCCACTACTTGGTTATCATCTTTTCCAGTCATAGTTTTGTTTCTTGTTACATTATTCAGTTAAGCCATCAAGTTTTGAAAGCCTCCATTACAGGTCTTCTTTTTAAACTTTTTAACTACATGTGTAGACACAACAAGTAATTGTCATTGGCAGAAAAATAATTCCAAAACATTTCTTGAAAAGCCTATATTTGCTTAGTCTGGTAATGGAAAAACAACACTTCATAAGCTAAACGAAGATCAGCTGATGAATATGTTAAAATCTCATATCCAGCACAGTCTTTAAGATTACTAATTTTTGTGTTTGGTTTCTGAACAGAAAGCTTCCATAAACATCATGCCCTCAAAAATAACTCATCTAAGAGAAGCTTTGCACTTTTGAAGAGAATAAACAAATTTACAATGGCAGGCAGACATTAATGACAACCCAAGCTAATTGCTAATGTAGCAATTCAGCATAACTGAATAGGTAATCCTTTTCAGCATTGCAACTTTAATAAGCAATGACACAAATTAACAACACAAATTATGACTAAAATTCAGTGCATGAAAAGATGCTAATAAAATTGAAAATATTTTTTCATGTGCATGACTAAAAGAATCATAATAGCTCACCCGATTGTAAGCCATTAAAATTCAATACTATCCTAAATCATGTTTTGTGTTTACATGCATCTTTCATTTAAGAATCTTAAAAAATCTGAAAAAAATCTCAGGTCTAAGTGTTGAACAGAGATAGAAAGACTGACGTTGAGGTAAGTTGTACAATGGTAAGAATCAGGAATAAAACTTCACGCTGGATTTCTGTTGTTAAAAAACATCTAGAAGCAATCTGACTTGCTGGAAAACAAGTACTCTATTATTCAGAGATAATGGAAAATTTTCAGATAAAATTTCTTGCATAAACAGAAATAAATTAATTGTTATTGGCATAACAATTAATCCAAATTGTGAAAAATGAATACCACAAAAATTCATAGTTGTTTTATTGAAAATGCTTCATTAAGGTTGGGAAGAAGACAGTGTCATACAGAAGGCTGAAAATCCATGGTCTGAGAACACACAAACCTTGGCTTGAGACTGAATGGAGTAAAAATTTGAATTGTAGCAGCAAAAGGAAGTTTTATTCTCTGTCACCTATCAGGCACTACATTTTATACTGATTAAGGTCATATATACTGAGGTTTCCACAAAAGTGATAATGTGCACAAGCACAACACTATAACCACATAAATTATCTGTGACTTAAAAAAAATATCACCACATCAAAAACACCAACCCCCTCTAAGAACCAATTCAATATAAGTATTTTTCAAGTATGTATAGTCTCCAGTAGTATATCCTTTTGCTAACACATTTTCAGTGGTACCCAAAATGGGTATCTACATGAAAGAATTTGAAGAAATGTTACATGAATTAATAATATAGATATTTCCATAGTACTTCATACATACAAACTAATATTTTCATTAAAATAGCACCCAAAGGATTCCAACAGAATTCAAGTTACGCTAGCAAAAAAAAAGATTAATAGCCCACAAGTGAGAATACAGATTCTTTTAATATGACTGTGCATACACAATGTCACTATTACCCTGCCATTATCTTCAACCTTAGTAGTTGGAATAGTATAGAACCAATGTGACAACATTATCATGCGCATTTTTGGAGCTAGTTTAATTCAATTTTTCTTTGAAATGTCAGACCATATAATTATGAAACAGCAATTTTAATATCTTCATATCATCATGTCGAAATTTAGACAGATTGACCATTAATTGCAGTTATATCCACCTGAGCAAGCGGCATCATTCAAAATGAATAGTTCTGTAATTGAAAGAGGTGGTGCTCAGGATCTCAGATCCATACTATATGTTCGCCAGGGGCTTTGTCCAAATTAGGTTTCATGGACTAAATGCTGATTAGGTAGATAGATCACGTATATTCCCAGATAGGCATCTCCCAGTTTAGTTTCATTCAAAAATGAATCCCATTTGCATGCTCCAAGACCATCTAGTGATGTGAACCAGAGCATGGTAAGGAACAATGATCAGAAGTGCACTACTGCTCTGAATTAGCACACTAACACAGACATACTTTACAGTTTATGTGATGGACTAAACGTGACCTGAGTACCTTTCAAATGCCATAGATTTCTAGCAGGAATTTTCGTTTTTGAAAAATGTTATTTTCTGCTGTGTTTTGCTATTAGACAACAAAGCGATAACAGCAAAGTTTTATAAGCAGTTGTGCTAGTATCTACACAAAGAAACTACACTGGATACCTTTTCCAGTGCGTTACTTCTGACTGTTCTCTAACATTTACTTTTTTTTCCTTTAAGAAAATGTGAATTTTAAGTCCATGATTAGCCTTCTTGCCTGCTACAATACTTCCTTACCTCTGTGATTTTTGTATTGTCTCCTGTATCAGTCACTTTTACTGGAGTTGAACGTTGAGAAACGGTGCCTTCATCTTCTTTGTCTGTCCCAGAATCATCTTCAGAACTACTTGACACTGCTTCCTCACTTGGGGGTGGAGGAGCACTAGCAGCTGTTTTGCGCTGCAACACAGTTTCTTCTCTATTACTTTTGTTCCTATTATGAAAAGCGATGTGTATTTATGAAATCAGTGAGATATTAACAAGTATTTAAAATTCCTAATTTTGGATACAATTTTACTGGAGGAAATGAGTTCTATTCTCTGGAGAAACTTGTTGCTCATCTTTTGAATCCTCCAACTGATTTACTTTTCTTCAATCTCTTCTTATTCCAGAGCATTTAAAGGGAGCTCAAAGGATTATGTCAGCTTTTCTCCACCAATTCTGATTCTTTACTCAAATCCCCTCCCTGACTGATGGAATAAAAAGGAATAAAAATTCATTGAGTTATAACACCTTTGGTTTTGATTCGGGAAAAAGTTTCACTTTCTGAATAACATTACCCATTCTGTTAGCTTGCTTAATCTTGGGCCCATAAATCTTAACGTCACTTTCCCTGCCCCCCCGCCCCCTGCCACTTCCTTTCCCATACTTCTCCCCTCAGTTTAGTTCTTTAATCAGCAATATTTCCTTCTGTGGCATGTATTTCTCACTCTAGAAATTCTGTTCAGTACAAAGAGGTGCCTTATTTGTAAGAGTTCTTCAAGATACATCATCTATATATTATGAGGCTAACACTGGGTTTAACCGTACAAGCTCTGAAAAGTATACGTAACTTTACCTAATAGAAACTGTAACACCCTTAGTCCTCTACATGCTTTCCTACTGGCCATAGAATGGTATGTGACTGTCCATATATACACTGACACTGTGCATGACAGACACTAATGAAAAGCCCTGAAGGAAGACAACAGCGTGCTCAGAGGCTCTGAGAATAGCAAGCAGTGTGGTGTAAATGTTATTTTGAGTTGCAGCTCTAGTGTTCTCATCATCAAAGGTATGGAGGTCATCAGTATCACCTGAACTCTAGTGGAGCACATCACAACCGTCACAAAGATTTTTGCCTTTTGAGGTCAAACTCATACAGCAGTTTATCCCTGTAGTGAATTAGCTAAACTTTATGTGTACGCAAAGCTTATAAACAGGTAAGCAAGTCCTTCCAAGCGTTCTTGATCTGAGAGCATATCCCACCACTGAGGACATTAATATATGAGAAGAATTCTTACAGCTGTAACAAATGCCTCAGGGGAAAAAACACCACAGTTAAGTTTAATTTGTGACTCAGCAGAGCCTGACATCTGCTTAGATTGCAATTGACAGGAAGTTATGAAGGCATACCACAATCTTTTTTGGAAAAAAAAAATTGAGGTTATCTTCCCTACTTTTCTAAATGAGGTGAAGGTCACAAGAAAAGCAGTCCTTTCTGAATGCTGAAGAATGGAGCAAGTAGCTGAATGCTAACAAGAGTGATATCCTCAGCATGTACACAGAAGGCAGCCAAAATCTAATTGCCCTAGGGAACACTTACAGATGAAAACAGATCGCCATAGCAGATCATCATAGTAGATCAAAAGATGGTAACAAATGTGCAAGGCAACGATATGACCTCTACCAAGGGCTAAATCACAGAATCAAAGAATTGTCTTAATTGGAAGAGACCTTCAAGATCAAGGCCAATTGTTAAGCCAGCAGTGCCAGATCATCACTAAACCATGTCCCTAAGCGTCCTATCTACACATCTTTTAAATATCTCCAGGAAGGCAGAATCCACCACTTCCCTGGGCAGCATGTTTCAGTGCTTTACAACACTTTCTGTGAAGGAATTTTTCCTAATATCCAATCTAAACTTACCCTAGTGCAACTTAAGCCCATTTCCTCTTGTTATATCACAAGTTACTTGGAAGAAGACGACCAACATCCACCTCACTACAGCCTCCTTTCACGTAACTGTAGAGAGCCATAATGTCTCCCCTAAGCCTCCAGGTTAAACAGCAATTTCACTACTATTAAATCAAAAAGAAATTTCATATTACAGACTTACCCCAACACTGACTTTCCAGTTTCATCAGGTTTACGAACAGTAAATGGGCTTGGATCAATCCCCACATTCTTAGGCATAAAATCTCTGGTAAAATAGAAAGGAAAAGCTGTTCATGAGCGAAGTACAATGCATACAATTTAAAAATTTTCTGGAAGAACCACCTCTAACATCTACCTTCGAATTACATAAAAACTCACTATAAAAAGAAATACCAAGTTTTAGCTTCATCATTACAAGTTAAAGTAAATATAACCCCCCTTAGGTATTTAAAAAGCTTTCAATTGCATTCTTTAGTCCCATAAACAGCTGCAAACATTACCACTTGCCAAGGAAGCTAGAGCAACGTGCCCCATTCCCCTGCTGAAGAAGCCCTGCAACTCAGCTATGTTATTTTCAAAGTGCCGCCAACAGTCAAATTGGGTCAAAAAGCTACGTGAAACATAACCTGCCTGAAAATCTTTAGTTAAAGTGTGATTAAGTTTATGCTTAGAATATCCAGCTGATTGCTGCCAACATAAAAAACCCTATCTGGCCAGCTATGAGAACCTGATGAACTAGAGAAAGCAATTCTAAAATATGAGCAGAACAATGAAAAAAAACCTTCCTTTGAAGGTAGCTTCTGTGATCTAAGTCCATAGAGAAATCTCATTTCTCAGCCTTCAAGTGCCCAAACATTTGGTACCCCATTATCGAAAATAATTGGAAATTTAAGTGCTATCTTAACAGAATTAGAACAGCATTTCCATTTCCGTTTTGTGATTTGTTTCTAGAAGTTGGCTAAATTTGAAGCTTAAGAAAAAAAGCAAAAAACAACCACTCTGCAAAACCAATTGTGTCACAGAGTTTTAACCAAATAAATCAAATGTACATTTAATTCACACAAATCATAGAATCATCAGGGTTGGGAGGGACCTTGAAGATCATCGAATTCCAACACTCCTGCCATGGGCAGGGACACCTACCACTAGACCAGGCTGCCCAGAGCCCCATCAGTTTCCAGTTAAGGATTTATAGTCACAAAACATCCCAATATACCGTGTAGAATTGGTCATTGCCAAGCAGAAGGTCTCATCAAAACTGCTCAACTCATACGGTCGAAAGAACTCATTGTGGATATCAATTTCCTCTTCATACTTGTGGAATTTCTTCACTGTCAACTTGCGTCTGTTTTCAGCACATGTCACTGAGGAAAAGAAATAAAAATCTTTTTACTAACAAATATTGACTGCAAAAATCTACAAACAGTATCTTGCTTACCTAGCAACCCTATCAGGCATTTTTCTACAGCCATATTCCCTCTAAGACAAGAGAATATGATATGAAGAAGTAAACACACAGTACATCTTTAGTTAACACACATTATCAACCACCACAATTTGATTTCCTTTCATGACACCACTTCCTAATAAAACATGCTCCACAGCATACCAGAGAGATAAGACATACGAGCTATACCTTGTCCTCTGCAACAGTAATGCAACCACCAGCACAGATTATAAATATATGTAAATAAGCAAGGAAAAAAAAAAAAAGTAAAAAAAATTAAATGGGCCCTGACAAATAAAAGTATGGAGGTCAAATTTTAGCCACTTAGGTATCTCTCGCATCCTGCTGTTGAAAAAATCATAGGTCATTGTGAGGGACAAAAAGGAAAAAAAATATTTAGCAATCATTATAGAATTTTTTTATTTATTTTTTTTTCAGATTTGGGATCTAAAACATCTAAAAAGCATTTCTGACCAAAACTTCCTTTTCAAGATACGCTGTAAGACGAGGAGTAAATATAGTTCCTACCTTCATCAAAAGGAAGAGGTAAATGCTTTAGCACACCTGTGGTCCACCAGTAAGTATAGCTGTACAGGAAAAACAGACACACAGTTGATACAGAGGATTTGATCTTGTATCCAGTCTCTACATCTGTACAGAACAGTGACCCAAGCGTACAGTGTCACTTTAGTAAAAATTTCTATGTAATTCAAGTGTGGAAGAAAGTAAGGAATTATCCATGAATGGAGGATTTCAGCAGACCCCTATTCTTCTACGTTTGCTCTCAGGCCATGAAACTAAAAACCATGAAGCTCTATACAAGTATGGAGGGAGGAGTGGTTTTGTTCCATTAAGTAAAATACCTTTCAGATGCCTACTCTCCACAGTACTGAAAATTACAATCTTGGTACATATAGAAGGTATTTATGTATTTCTTTTGTTCTGTTTTGGTGAGGTTTTGCCTTTTTTTTTTTAAAAAAAAAACAAACCACAAAATCAAACAAAAAAATTAACGAACCAACCAACAAAACCAACAAATAAAATTCTCAAAAGTCAACTCTACCCACCACTCATTATTCAGATCCTAAATTTAGGGAAAGAATATGAAGAAATGAAGGTCAATCACAATAAAATTGGAAGATTGTCAAAACAGATGACTTCTACATACAGAAATATGTTTGATGTGATGGCTGCCCCTAAGTCTGAGAATTGTATGTTGGCATAGCTAACAGCAAAACCCAGGCCCTGCTGGAAGCTTATTCAGGCTTTGTGAAAAACAACAAAAGAATTCAAGCAGCATTCATAAAATAAACCATGTTTTATGTTTCATTCATCTTTACATATTTTTATTTTCTCTTCTCAAATATACTTTAATTTCCTCTCTAAATTATCCTGGCCGTTTCTTCTATTTTATTACTTGGGATGAAAAGACATTTCTCTTCATTGATTTTTATTTCAAATATGCGTGTATTCACAATAGTGTAAGGGCTGTAGTCAGAGTATCAATGTGGTTATCTTATACTCATGTCAACGTAGCCATCTGGAGCAGAAACAGTATGTGTGTTCTCATGCCCACAGATAGACTTGTTAGTGGGACTTAGCAAACTGTGCAGAACAGGCAGGGCAACACATTTCAGTTCCAAATACCATAGGAAAAGCATAGGAAGTCAAAAGAAGTTTCAATAACAAAAAACAACATCTTCCTTCTCTTCCTATATCCTTGATATCATTATCCTTGTTTTCATTAATTCCTCTGCTGCTGTGCCCAAGGAATCCAAAAAAGGCACTGTACAGAGAGGCAGGAAGAAGTTATATGAATAACTTGCCCAACAGTTTGGTTTGAAACAAGAAATTACTTGGAAGAGCTTTTTCACCTAACTGCTTGTTATACGGAGGTGTCATTTTGTTCACGTAAGAAAATATCCTAGTTGTATATTTTAAGTGCTTAGAAGAAATTCTGGCCAGAATGAAAGGTAAAACTAATCAATAAGTAAATGAATACCAGCAACTTGATACTTTTTTTATATATTCCACATCATTTGAGAACAGCACACATGACAAATAAGAGACAGTTGCTTAATAGAGTAAAAAAAATATGGGAGACTAGGACATTCATGTATTTGTGATAAAACAGGTGAATTAATTTTTGACATACAATAATGTTTGGAACTAGTAGGCGATAAAATTAATGTTGCATGTTTCACGTGTGCCTGAAACAGCAGTTGGTTGTACAGCTGATATGAGTTAGCATCAAGAGAAGCCTTGGAGACAATACAAAAGGATTGAAATTTGGAAACAGTCTTATCACATGCCAGCTGCCATGACTGGTTAATGGAATAAGCAGCCAACAGGGACAGAATCCACTGTTTAAACACTTGTAATTTTCCCCAGACAAAATTCTAAATGCAGATATTCAGATCTACCACTCGTGATACAGAGCTATAAGACTCACAGAATGAACAAAGATACAAACAGCAAAATTCCTAAAAGAGATAATTTAGTTTACAAGTCTTATACTGTCTTTACATTAAAATGAAAATTATTTTATTTTACACATAGTATTTATAATCCTTAACAAAATTATTTCGCATTGTGAAACATTCTAAATTAATTGCTTTAAATTTTTTACGCTTTAGCTCTATTCCTTCTGTATATTATTGTGCAACTACTGTGGAATGCAAATGAAGAACAGTCTTCAAAACAGGCTAGACATGGTTGAAAGGAAGGTAGGAAACCATGGGCTTCTTGGTATGCACAGCTGCAGACTAAGTGCATTACACACAAAAAATGTCATCCCCAGCAACCAACCTCAAACAGAACAAGGACTTATTAAACATGAGCACCAAAACCACACCTGTCTATTGCTTACTCAGACAGTGGTAATCGCACTTTAGTAAAAAAATAGTGAACCACGTCACACTGCAGGATAGGATTTCATATGAAACGAAACTTTTTTTTTCAGTACAACAGCAAAATAATATACTGAAGCAAATCCTTCAAAAGACCAACATCCAACATTGTTGGTAATCTCCTGAAGGTTATTTTTCTTTTAAGTTTTCACAAAAACTTAAAAATCACTAAGCAAGTTTTTGACAGGCTGACCAAATCACTTGGTTAACAACATGTGTTTTTTAAAACTTACAAGAGCAATAACAATCAATAAAAAAAAAAAGCAGAACAACAAAATACCTTCGCCTGGTCTGTGACAGACTGAGGGTGTTCTTGTGATGCAAATAAAAATCAGTGGGAAGTTCCCAGAGATGAGGTTTTCCTTCTGTAGGCTTGAATACTCCCAGAAAGAGATTGATAGAATCTTGCCTGTCTGCATCTGTTAGACGAGAGGTACACTTAATGCCAGGAACATTACAGAGTTCAAGCCTGTTGAGACGCTCACTTGTTTGTTGTGTTTGCCCCTTACAGATAGAGCTGTCTGTGTCCTATGACTTCTACAGGGACCTCTAGGCTTCAACCACCATGATGAAACTTAATTTAGACCTGCCAAAACGCAGTGTACGTGGGGCTGGTACCAGCACTGCCTCTCTCCTTGGCTTCTCCCACAGGAGCCAAGACAGAAGCTCTGCTTAGAGGCTTGGCAGAAACAAGACCTCATACTGCAGTTCTGTCTCCCTTTTCTGCATGTATGTGTATGTGTAAGCATGTGCATGTATTTATGCATGTTTCAAGGAATCTGATATATCATGATGAATTTACTACAGTCTAAAAAGCAGAATAATGATTTAATGAAATTCATCAGTTTCCACACAATACACGTTTCCCACAATGCACAAATTATGAATTCTTTGGGGTTTTCTAGCCAAATCAAAGTCGGTAAAGTGATTAAACTTTGAAAGCATCTTTTAATAATTTGGACTTATTTTCCTGTTGTTTTAAATCATCAGTTTCTCTTGTCATATTCTAAGCTTCGCCAAACTACGTGAGGTAGGTGGCAAAATCCACTAGATGAAGCATGACAAAAATTTACCATTCACTCACATCTTTAAAATCTCTCTTGCTACCTAGCTGTAGATAGGATGAGTTACAAGAGATATGAAGAAAAGCTGGAGTCAGATGAGGGCTTTGGGATGGTGAACTGTGATAAAGACAGCTTTGCAAGCAGAGTCATAGGGGCAGATGAAGGCTTACAAGCAAAGTATCTTCAGATATGGGGGAATATATGGAGAACTGAGCTCTATTTGTGCCCTGAGGAATTAACATGTGGAGAGCTCTTGTCTCCACACTTGTTGGTGCTTCAGTAATCATTAGACAAGGAATAGTTCAGACTAGTTCAACAGATAGTGTTACTCCTCCAGTTCTCTCCACATTTCAAAAAGGCCATTACAACACTTGAGTGCCTCTTTAGCAACACACTGCATCAAGAAACACAAACTGAAGTCTCAGTATACCACAAAGCAGGTATAAAAATAGGTAGAATCCACAAAGTGGTGGTATGACAGCAAAGACAAAGTTGGTTCCTGGCCACCATCAAAGTTTCAGTTTCCTTCCCAGAATTCCAACATATCTTTCGTCTGTGCAATATATAATTTTTTTTTTACAGGGAATTAAGACACATGAGCAGCTGACAAATTAATTGCTACATAGAAATTTGGTGACACGTACCGAAGTTTACAGAAGTTTGCATATGTGGATGTCAATATTTGGAAGTGGGATCCTATGCATAAACAGTCATATGGTGTAACATGGCAAGGCTCTCTTCCCTACTTAAGAGTGATTTTCATCTGGAATCCAGCTTTTTTCTCCGTTTTCTATCCACTCGTGATCCCTCCAGATACTTTTACTGTCCCTTCAGAGCACTCTTCCAAACAGATACTTTTTTCACCTTCCTTCTTGCTCCTCATCTTCCCAATTTTCTTAAGAACATCATCTTAAAAGGATTAACTCTTCTGCACAATAATACCCAAATATTATATATATGTAGGTTCTTATAATTTGCAGGCCATATAGTTTTTGCAAAATAGTGTCACAGTTTAACAGCAGAGAGTGAAGAAGGGCAGGAACAGTGCAAGAAAGCTACAAAACTCAGTAAAGGGTCACAAAAAAACCCCAACAAAATAAACCCTTTTTGAGAACACTGAGAATTAAAAACAAGGGAAAAGTCACAAGCAATAACATATATTCTTTCTTCCTGGTACGTTAATTAGTTAGTGCTTTAAAGAAAGCACTGAAAAAACCCCAGGAAAGCTCTTCACTATCAGGATAGAGACTGGAGGAGCCCTAAAGATAAAATTAAGATGAGCAAATAGGTTAAAATTGGTGGTAATTTCTGAAAGCTAAAGGCAGAGGTGAGTCTCCTTTGTTCATTTACCATTGTTTCACCTTCCAGGAACAGAAAGTATACTGAAATTGTTAACTAAATAATTATAGAACCATTAGAGCATATCAAGATAATTCAGTATAACAAACTATGTCATTACTTATATGACAGATGTCAAAACGAAATAAAATGAAATGAAATTTGTTCTTAGAAAAGTAGTTTGGATATAAACTCATACCAACTAAATTAACCAGTGCATTCTCTGAAATGGTCTATAGCAGCAGTTTATTATATCATTCTTACCTTCCATAGCAAAAAAAAAAAAAAGTACTGCTGTTAAATATTGCACTGCAAAAGGACTCAAACTCTCTTTTGCATTTATTGTGTTCTAAACTTAACAGAAATACAGCATAGTTATCAGAAAATGTCTACACTGTCTTACTCCCCAGCTTGTAACTTAAAAGCAGGTAAAAACTGTGACGTTAAAGATTCTTTGTGCATAAGTCTTCAAGCAGGCAAAACCAGCCATGTGACTGGGGAAGCAGACAGTTAACTTGAATGGTGACATTCCACCCCCTTGCCTTACTTTAAGGGCTGAACAATTTTATGAACTTAATTTTGAACAAAAATAATGAAAGCTTTTGTCTTTCTTTGAAACACTGGCCAGAGAACACAGGTTACTGAGCTTTTCAGATCAATTTTCTTTAGATAGAAAAGTCTCTCCTTTCAAAAATAAATAAATAAGAATGTGTCAATGCACTGTGGAGCACAGACAAAAGAGCAAATAGGTTTTCTCCCTTCATTGTTAGCACCGAATGCTATAATTACGTACAAGTACAAAGCCTGCACTGATTTTTCAAAAGATACTGCAATGTACGTGTACACTAGCACATTTTTAAGACCATTTGAAAAAAACAGGAACTGAAGGGGCCATTTAATTGAATTAGCCTAAAATAATCTACTGCTCTCAAGCTGAGTTTGCAACTGCACTACATGACAAATTACTAAATCATGAGAGATTCAACACAATTGGGACTATAACGTCCCATGACTAAAAGATTATAGTAATTACGTTTACTTTCATACAACATTACAAGGTTGTTTACTATGTCCAGTCCAGTTAGTTTGTGGATAAATAGATTATTCTGGATTCCAGAAGCTCATTATGCATGTTGCAAGTCTATCACTGAAGTTTACAACGTCACATTACTTTCTAAAAGGCATACTAGCTAGAAGAATATTATTTGGAATACTATTTCCCATAGTTGTGATTTATCTGACAATCACAAATGAAAGAAAAATGCTAGAATTCAACTAATCAGAATGTCTGCCAGAGAGGGTATTGAAGGAACACCTAATTCTTAGCTGGATTATATTCTTTTATCTGGTACAACTCATTTGCTTATAACCAGGGTACTTCAAACAGCTGACTTCCCAAACTACACTGAACCCTCTACTTTTTTTTCACATGCTAGAGTTAAGTACATGCATGAAAAAAAAAGGTCAGAGTCTTTGCCTAAACTTTTAAGACTTTTTCAAGTTACCATAAAATTAATTGTCCCATATATTCAGAAGGAAACCTTGGTTTTCTTCTAAACTATCAAGTCGCTAACTCGATCCTGAGAACATTTTTTTAATTCTTCACTCTATTATATAGGCAACTCATTACAAATCTATAGGTACAGAAAATCTATAGAAAAGCTAAACCACATATCACTAACTAGGGTGAAACCACAGTCAAAGTTATCTTTCCTACAAGCCCAAGCCTTATCTACCAGATACGTATCTCCAGGCAAGTCACTTAACCAATACATGTCTTATTTTTTCTCATCTGTACAACTTAATAAGTAGTGATTATCCTAAGAGCTTTGAGGTCAATAGATGAAACCATTTTCTTAAAAGTGTAAATTATTTTTAGAATCATGTATATTTTTGCGATAGACAGAACAAGCGTAGTTAAGTGATTTATTTAGGAGGCACTGTTAGCAGGCCACTTGTAATCTTGTTCTGAATCTGATATACTGCATGACTTCAAGCAAATCACTAAAATTTTCTGAATCTGTTTACTACCAGTACATAAAATTCATAAGCAGTAAAAAAAAGTTTCTCAGATAAATGACATAATGGCGCATGAACAGGCTAATCTTCAGATTTTTATTTCTATTTTAAAGGATATCTGACGGATAGTAACAATAGCAAGTGCAGTATAGTAAATCAGGTTCTTGTTCTAAAAATGCTTCCTTTATCATTGCTTTCTGAGGAAAGTCTTTTAGTAATAGAAGATATGCATATCATGACTATCCTTGCAAGAAGAGCACCACCCCAAATGCGGATCTAGAACCTTGCTCAAGCTTCCACCTAACCATTTAAGTGGCTAGCATAAAAGCGAACAGCTCCAGAGCTGCTGCATCTTATACTTATCAGTACAAGTGATACTGCAAGTGTGTTTCCTTTTGCTCATAAGAATTGATGAGCAAAATTGATCTTATTGTCCCTGCAAGCAGTAAGAGACCATATCACTGAATAGTAGCTTCTATTTGGACAAAACAAATACGCGCATCAGAGCTTGTTTTCTGTTTGAAGGTCTCAGAAATACCAAACGAAATACTCCATTTGAAACCTTCTACTTGTGTTTAGATTCAGATGTACCAGTTTCCTTAAACTCATTGAAGCCTTTCAGCCCATTCTAACAGCTCTGTAACAGCTACCTGCTTCTCTGGTGGATCTGTAAATGTCTCTGGAAGTTTCAGTGCTACATGTGAACATTTTTTAAACACTTCTTACATCATTTCACCTTATTTTGTCAAACAAAGCTGCATGCTACAACATGCATTTGCATAGGATACAAATACTTCACCAAATCAGAACACTCCTTTGATATTCACAAGATTTTGCTGAATTATTTGGAAATTATAGTATAGAGAATCTCTGCCTTTAAATTTACCTGAGAAAGCATTACTATAATATCTCGACAGTGTCTGCATAATATCTTTGGAATGCTGAGTCCATGGAGCTATCTTTCTATAGGTTTTAACTCTGTGGACAAGCTGAGAACCTCCATACTGCAGAGAAAGCGTGTCTCCATGATCTTCATATAATTCTTCAAATAATCTGAAGAAAAAAAGCAAAGCGTATCATCTATCCAACTGCTGAAAAGTTATTTAAGACAAAAAAATAATAAAGTATTACAAAGTCTTTCGCTTTAACAAACAATACATATTTTTCTTCTAAGTACTTCTGTCAGTTTACAAAACCAAGTATTTCATTAAACCATGCTATTAACTTACAGACACTCAAATTTAAAGCTATGTCTCTATTCTCTATACAGATAAATATGTGGTAATTTTAATCAGATACAATAATGGCTAAGAAGGACCAGACTGTAAGACTTTCGCTAATTTACAATAAATCAGAATGCAGTCACACTACAGACTATGCACTTCTGTAGATCCAGAGAGAAGACTAACATGCCCTATTAGTCTGTGGAGAGAAAACAAGCCATATACCTTCACAAACCAAGGTATTTTAAATACACTAAATGGGACACAACACATCAATATCTCAAGGCTATGTTTTCTGTCAAGTCCTCTGGGAATGAAGTTAGCATAACTTTGCCAAAATCTCCCTAGGTACAATAATGATGACTCAAAGGTGCAAACCAAATAAGCATCACATGTAAGAAATGTGAGTGACAGTTAGATACCATTTGTTGGACCTGGAAAAATACGATGTAAGAAGGTAGAAAGAGTTGGCTTCAAAGATGAACCAGGAGAGCTGGATAAAAGCCACATGGTCTTCTAGCATCATGAAGTTCACAGTGGGCTCCAAGCTGAGAGCAGTCCAAATAGCAAAAATAATCAAGGGGCCCCCAATCAATGACAAAAACAAGACAACAGTCTTAGAAAACAAAGCTATACTGAGGAGATGACACCCAGTCTAAAAGGTAATAGACTGAGAAGTGCTTCTCAGAAATGGAGACTACGGAATTGCTTGAGCAAGACAATGACATGGATGACATCTTGCTAAAAAAGGCTGAAAAAGTTTAGGTAAGAGGCAAAAAAGCTACAGAACAAAACCAAAAAACACCCAACCACCAAACCTGTCAAAACTTATTTCACATCAGTCTATCAAGATACAGTAACTCAGGCATCTGCATGTCATACACTAACACCTGAGAAGAAAGAAGTCCTTAAGAAGTGGAAAGGAGAGGAGAAACAATCAAAAAATAACAAAATAGAAAACCAAACCAAAAGTTTGGAATTTGGAAAGTACTTGCAAAATTAAATTACCCTTTCACAGCATCAAATATTAAGTCTGTAGTCAAAGACTAACCTTCTGTAGAGAGAAAAGTTAACTACATGTGATAAAAGGTTACATTATTATTGTTAAGGTACAATTTGTCCAGGAAACTTCCCAGATAGGACAATTACACTGAAGGAATCACTAAGAAAGATCAAAATGCTGGAGCACCTCTCCTGTGAGGACAGGCTGAGGGAGTTGGGTCTGTTCAGTCTGGAGAAGAGAAGGCTCCAGGGAGACTTTATAACAGCCTTCCAGTATCTGAAAGGGGCCCACAGGAAACCTGGGAATGGACTTTTTATAAGAGTGTGTGGTGACAGGACAAAGAGCAATGGTTTTAAACTGGAGCAGAGTAGATTTAGATTAGACATTAGGAAGAAATTCTTGACTATGTGGGTGGTGAGACAACAGAACAGGTTGCCCAGAGAAGTTGTGGATGCCTCATCCCTTGAAGTATTTAAGACCAAGCTGGATGAGGCTCTGAGCAACTTGGTCTAGTGGGAGGTCCATGACAGGGGGGTTGAAACTAGATGATCTTTAAGGTCCCTTCCAACTTGAGCCATTCTATGATTCTGAAATATACCTTGCAGAAATGGTCCTGTGCAACAAAGCCATTAAGAAGATTCATCTTGCTAGACACAAAATGGACTGTTCAAGACGCGTGATTTCATTAGCCTTCAGGATGGTCAATGAAATAAAATTCTGATTTCAGAAATATAGTTCAATAGAAATTCTGGATTGTACCCAGCCAGTGAGATCATATGAGAAAACTTAGAATTATAAGGACAGTCAAAGAATGTGATGAAAAAAAGTTAGTTTTTCAGATATGTTAGGTAAATTAAGGATGATAGATTGCTACAGATCACCCTCTTTGGCCAGTTACAATAGTGAAAGCGAAGAGGTAGAGCATGCAGGAAGGATGTGAGACAAAGCAAGGAACAAGAATGCAGAAGGTCAAAGTGAAAGTGTGCACAATGGGGAGACAGTATAGCACATGCCTGTCTTCAGAATTTGTTGCACTACGGAGTAGGATTTTTTAATTATTCTGAATATGTTAATTCAGAACCAAGTCTTAACAGATGACAAAATCTGTTTCAGACAGACATACACCTAGTGCAACGGAGAAGAAAAAAAAAAGTCAAATGTGGCCAGATAAAATTAACTTTTTATGCCAGTCTAACAGTTACATTTCAGAGAGATAATGAGAAACAAGGCATCAGGAAAATCAGAGACAAAGCAACTACTATAATCTTAAGAGATGATGATAAGAGTTGGAAATTTTTGTGGTTGGGGCATAGAGAAGAAATAGGAGGAAGAGAAGATAGAGAGGAAATATGGGACTACCGCAGCAGGAAAAGACAGAGGACATTTGGGCTCCTAAAATAGGGGTGGGAGGGGAGCATGATATTGAAGCCTGAAGAAAGACAGTAAAATGCAGCTTCAGGTGCCGAAGCAAGTGGCAGCTGCAGAGGACACCACAGAGACTGTTCACCTCCTGATCTCCTCTAGTTAGAATCCAAGAGTCCCAACTGCTGATTCCCCAGGAGGATGCACAGCAACTGATGTTTGCAGCCGCAGTTGTTTGTTCCCTGAGGTAAACATGCAGCATCCAGCAGCTGGGACATGGTGGATGAGAGGCACTGCTAGCACTCTGAGGAAGCCAGCCAGCAGGTGCTCTACCTTGCCATCAGGCAGAGGCCAGGAGGCACTGCTTGTACAGTGAGCCAACACACTGCAAGTGAGGTTGTTCCTGTGGCACATACCAGCTCCTAGCACCAGGCAAGTGCTGGAAGCTAATAAGAGAAAGAAGAGGAGCTGAAACTACATCTTGAGTAAAGGGGAGAAGAGACTGAAATTTCAGAAATTTCTTTTATGTCTCCATGTTCTAAAATTATCAAACCACTAGTGAAAACCAGCAACAAAGCTGTATTTTCACAGTCACGACAACAGCTTTAAAGGATAAAACCACATCACCTCAAGGGGATTTCTGAAGCTTATTTACAAGTTAAGTAGCTTAGTTCCCCCTGACCCCCAATGCATTTCTATTTAAATGCTAGGTTTTCTTAAATAGTTTGAGGATGCTTGAATAAGTTTTACTGACACTTGATCTGAGAGAACAACTCTGTTGAAAACTTTTCTTCAATAAACCACAACGCACAATTTTTTTCCAAAAGAAACGTAGGAAATTGCAAGGTAGGATGTACTTCTATACAAATATGTTTGGCACCCTCCATGAGAGCATATACTTTTTTCAGTTTTTGTCAGCATTTTCCATCTAGCAAGTGAAGTAAGTGTAACAGATAGATTGGGATTGGATTTTGTAGATTTAACAGAAAAATTCTTAGCTTTTAAGTTTAGGCATATAAAGATAATGAAGTCAAGCAGTTATCTTGTAAGAAGCCTGATTAACATACTTTTCCAGAAGAGCAGTTTTCAGTGTGACTGCATTTTCTTGTAAAGATTTCAACTATGAAAGATTTTTTTAAACTTGAATGAATAAACATAATTAAATTATTCCAATAGAAAGAATTGTGCTTTTCTTCTACATAGACAGAATTTTCCTAAACATCTTGACACAAAATTAAAAAATAAAACCATGACACACTCTATTAATATATCTTACCTAACAGCATCTGTATCAAATTGTAAATTTGGTTTATCAATCAATCCCAACGAATAGAGTTGGTACGCCAAAGCACATTTTCCCACCATGAACTGGGCCGTGTTAGTGCGATCTAAACAGTCCACACAATTCGTTCGGAGAACTCCAGTCTGGTAAAGCAATCAAAAAAATAAATGTTATTTTATTAACAAATTACTACACTCATGATTGTTACTTTTTTCTCACTGTCCAAGACTTGTGAAATCTCAAATTACATCAGTTCACAAAAATCTGAGGAAAGACATTGCTAAAAAAAATGTTTAAAATCAGTTAGTCTCTAGCAAGCTACATCTGACTGTGGTAGTGCCTTGCTTCTTGCTTCTATCATCATGCAAACTGCATCTCTCCTTCAACTCACAATCAGCCCCAAAGATCTACCTTAACAATCTACGTGATTTTAGTGAAGAAGGTCTTATTTTCAAGTATGCTGTAACTACTGCAAAAAATAAGGCATGCTTCTAACTTGCTGTGTTTCTGCTGTGATGGTGCTTATATTTTAAGCTTTCCATATATGGATCAATACACACAAACATTTTGTTGAAGGTCACAGCCATGCACATATTCTTTTATGCTGCTTGCACCACCATTCTTCAATTCCATAATGCACCCAAAGTTATTTTCTAATATGAACAGCTGCAAGAAATACATTTTAACATAACAGCACAGGGGATTTTCCTACTTAAATATATATGGCTACATCCAAGCTAGTCAACTAAACTTTTATTGCCTTAATAAAGAAGCACTTTTGGATATGACTCACAAGATGTCTATTCTGAGACAAGCTGTGATCCAAATGCTTACATGTGTGCCAATCGTGACTACCTCAAATGTTTAAAGTTGAAAAATAGATAAAATAATCATTCCTCTAAAGCACATAAACTTGTAAGAGTAACATTAAGAAAATCTAACTAGTGTTGATATGACTTATTTTAAAACACTTCAAATTTTATCTACTCCACTCTTCATCTGGCCTCAGCAAACATTTCCCAATGATCAGCTAGTACAGGAATGGTGACCTGCTTTCTAACTTATATGAACTATAAAATTATGAATGGTAAATCAAAAGCAATTAATGCTTCTTAAGAATACGCCCTGTGTTCAGAGTATATAATCATATTATAAATCCGGTACTCTATGCTTTACAGTTTAGTCAGCATTTTCCTGACCTTAAGGAAAGCAGTGTTTCTAGTTTTATTTTCTTCTAGTGATGGAAACTGTAACAATGTAACAACATTCAGCACTGGTGAAACACTTTTAATGACCCATTTTCATGTGTATAAATATGTCACCTGGCTTCCTCACCTCTTCTGTATAACATTATATTACGCAGTCTGCTAAAATGCTGCTGTGTTAACTTTCACTGCATGGGTAACAATACAGATTAAATAGTAGCGGCAACTAATTTAAAATATGAGCATTTCTGACACTACCTCCAGCAAAAATGCAGTTTCAACAGCATAAGGTTTTGTGATACCACACAAGAACTTTAAATCCTATTCCCAATCGGATTTCCAGGATACACCGCAATAATGCTGTTCACCATAAATACTAATTTAAGAGCACTCTGTGAATCACCAATCAGGTATTTAAGTGAAACGGTTCACTGGTGCTTTGGGAGTGCTGATCTGCATCACTATAACTATGAATTAACAGAGTATATTTTAGTACCTGCAGGCGACCAGTGGAAACAACATAACCCCCCAGTTCTTTCCACCTGGAAGAGAAACAAAACAGAATGACTTATCAGTCATTTAAAAAAATAATAGATCATACCGTGCTTTGATCTGCCCAGTGAAAAACAGTGACAAAAACCAGGACAAAATAAAACTGACATCTCTGTATAGCAAAAAGCAGTGAAAGTTCTCTGCAGCAGTAAGATGTTATATTTAAATCACATTGAAAAAAAAAAAATCTAGCGTTACAGTAGAGACATTCCAAAGCCATATAAAATATGTCCTTTGCTCCCCACAGAATAGAGTATGAGCAGCACAAGTGTTGTTAGACCAGGTCTTGAATGCACAAAAACTGAAATCGGTACAACGACTGAAAGGTAGAGGCATAACATACACTGCAGCACAAGCTGATGTGATTTAAATCTACCTCTCATACTGATTCTAGGCATACATGCTGGATACATACAAATGTACATATTGTCCAGGTCTTGCAATTCTGTATAGGCTTTAACTGTATCCCTGAGCCAAACCACAAGAATTGGAAATTAAGGTCATCTTGAGATAGAGGAGCATGCTTGGTGCAAGGAACCCCTGAACTACGGAATATTTTCAAGTTAATAGGGCTCCCTAGCCTGACCAGAGCGCTGCTATGGGAAGCCTATGTACTATGTTTGAGACTAACTAGACTATCTCTAGAGAACACAGCATTATACAAATGCATTGATCTTGTTCCTCTTAGTTTACAGCTCCCACGTTCACTGCATTGCATGGCAGAGAAAAGCTCTAAGAAAGCCTATGAGAGTTTTGGCTCAGACTGTTTCTAAACAAAGATAGTCTCAAAAGGCAAGGATGTTCTTTGTGTAAATTATAAATGCCCATTTTG
Source organism: Baryphthengus martii (assembly GCA_013396935.1). Lineage (NCBI taxonomy): Eukaryota > Metazoa > Chordata > Aves > Coraciiformes > Momotidae > Baryphthengus > Baryphthengus martii. The sequence goes on from VWZK01012220.1 coordinate 115,169, forward strand.
GTAGTGATCAATTAGATCCCTCAGATGAAAGCTTGAATTAAAAACTTACTGGACTTGTAATGTGGAAGTTATTTTACTTCTGAATTTTGAGGGACTTGCGAGAATTCAGCTGACTAAATCACTATACTTCTGCAGCAGTCTAAGCAAACACAGTCTCTATTTATAAAAACAAAACTAAATTTTCTATGTATGAATACAAAATGAAAATATGAAAACCCAATAGAAAACACTGGATTCAGTAATATGTAGATGACATTTACCTCATTAGTATGCCTCAAAAGAAGCCACCAAATGTTGTTTGCTTTGTAAAATTTACCCCCAAATTTAGAATTCCTTTGTTTAAGGTAAAAAAAACCCACAACCCTTTACATAAATACACATGGCACAGATTACAAGTTACAAATAATGGTGTAAAATAAGTATTTATTATATGTAGAATGGGAGCAACGTAATTGTACTCTTTCAGTGTACTAGTATTTTTTGGCACGTCTCTCACTGCAATCCTTTTAAGTATAGCTTAATATCAGATCATGTTTTTTCATATTAATTTAAGCCTTAAAATAAGAAATAATGTAATAGACACAGAAATTCCAGACAGCTTTCCAAGGAATAAATGTTATTCATTATGCATCAATTCATTTACACTTACTTTTCATCTGGCCGCAAGATACTGCAGTAGGAATCAGGTCTATTTACAAAAAATCCAGTCTTTTTTACTACACTTTCTGCAATCACATTCAGCCTGTCAAGGACATTGCAAAGTTTGCTGAGGAGAGAAAAAAAAAAATAATTCACAGTTAAGATATATTAATACTAAAAAAATGTTCACTCCTTGGAAAGTCTTCTAATAAAAAATTATTTAAAGGAAGACTCATATCACAGCTCTATTTTTTCAACAGTAACTATGTCTTAGATTTTACCCACATAGGAAACAGATACAGACATATCTGAGCAATTTTGTTCATTTCCTAATAATACATATTACATAAGCTAGAAGTAGAAAATTTCAAAAATCTAAAACTCTTCACTTTTATATCACACTAATTTTCCCCTACCAAACTTTCTGTGGTTCACAAGATAAGAATGAGGCAGAAAAGGATATATGATTATGCTAAATCATATTCTCTCATTTTATTTGCAAGGGGCTGTTTTGTTCAGTAACTTGTTTCCATATTTGAACTTCATGATGTCTTGTACCTCCAGCTCAGATCAGGGCATCCATCTGTTCCTTGTGAGGGACTCCAAATCCTCTTAACTCATAATTTTATTTTCAAAGTTTTTATTACAGTGTTTACATTTCAAGTAACAAAAACAATTATTTATTTTTTAAAGATTGCTTATACTGAAATGGAAGCAGTATTTTGGAGCATTCCCACCAGTACTATTTTCCAGTAAACTTACTTTGAAACTACCTGTTTAAGCAAATATATTCTCAGTATTCCTGAAACTGCCAATTATTTAGGCAGACATATATAGTATCTTCCATCCGTAAATATCTCTTGCTTGAATAAATAATTAATCTTGATAAAATCCCTCAGATATTTTTTATATCTGTACTAAGGTGGATATGTATATAAGTATAGCTCAAGCTTAAAGCCAGAAGGGAAAACCTTTGATCATCTAGTATCATTTCCCATATAGGAGAGGTCACAAAGCTTCATCAGCAATGCTCCAGATGTAAACCAAGAACTTACATCTTATGCGTCTTCTGAAATGAAATCTAGCCTTGAGATTTGTTCATCATAACACAAACAATTGCACATACATCTAGCTGCACACAATGCCATTTTAGAATAAAATAGTGTGAAATCATGTCAAACATTAAAGTAACAGTTTCACACCTACAAAACCAACTCTATCAATCAATTTGTAAATTCAAATAAGGATTGTTTTTCAAAGCTTTTTTTTGTAAAATTTTAGTTAATGAACATTAATTATATTCCTGCCCTTTGAACTGTATCAGTTTTTCTATTGTTTTGCTCAGACTGTTGTAGTAACAGGTATCTGAAAATTGATCCAACTATTCTTACCATTCTTCTACATTTCTGGCATTGTAAGATACAGTAGACATTTGCAGATCAGAGAACTTTACAAACAAGTTGTGTGTTACTTAGGAACAGCAATCTATACCTGGAGATTTAAATTGTTTGTGCCTTGTAAATATTTCTAAGTTGATGAAAACATTCATTCTTTTCACATGATGCTAGCACAGCATTCTATTACCCAAAAATATAGAATAAAAATTTACAATATTTGTCTTTCTAAGATACATACTTCTAATAATAATAATCTACACATTTTATAACATTAAAATTAATGTCCTCATCTCCTCTTGGAAGAGAAATGAAAAAGACTGAACAATACAAAATTCCTTGTTTTCCAAAATTTTGTAACTCAATAAATTCAATGACTAAAATGGAACACCTGTCAAATGCTGTGTTTCGACTAATTCAAAATAAAAAGTGAATGTTGATGGCTTTTTTGTGGCTTTTCTCTAAAATTTTCATTTGCAGAGAATTTCAAAGTTTTCAGGCCTTGCTCCACTTGTATAAGAAACCATAAAAAGCATTAAAAATCCTTCAAAATCTAAGGTTTTTATTCTGTCCATAGATCTAAATAAAATTCTCCCACCATTCCTAAGCTCCATTCAACTGAAAAGCGACACACTCAGCTGCATACAGTTATTTGCGCTGTGGCTAAGAGCACAAGTACAAAGAAGGATCTTTTCTACCTTTTTGTGTATTTGGCCATATCCCAGGGTATATATATAATTGCATGCTCTGGGGGTAAAAACTGGTTGAGATATGTCACAGCAGCAACAAGTTCTTCACTAAGAATCCTTTCATGCTTTCTTTTTTCACGTTCCTTTATCAAAAAGAAAAGGAAGTCAACACTACAATTTTCATTAACAAATGTACATAACCTGTATGCATAGACATTTCTTTAAATATAACAGAAATTAAAAGCAGAAGCTGCAAAAAAAAGTGGGCAGTTCGTCATAACTACTACAATTAAATTAAGAACAGAAGAGATAGAAAAATCTAAACTTTCTGGGTTTTTAACAATTGATCTATATTGGTAGGAAAAGTCACTTGTTTCAGCTGTGCATAATCACTGCCGAAAAATGGAACTCTATAGGAGCAAGGAAGAGCACACAGAAACAAAAGTGGTAATACAGAGCAAATGGACAAAAACAAAAGGAAAAAGACAGGCATAAAGGGAAGTATCCCGTTCAGTTCTGGGGTACAAGACAACTCAGGCAAATTCTTCTCTGTTACTGACAAGAGACAGAGAACAACAGCTCCCATCTCCCAGTTTTGCAATAATTTCTGAAAACTAGAATAATGTTGCCATGCTCTGAATAAACCATGTGTTTTGCCACACTTTATATTAATAGGGTTTTCCTTTCAACTTCATCCAAACTAAAACCTATACTGAACCTAGAAACTGCTTTAAATATATAACAGCAGTCCTAAATAAAAAAATCCGAAGGAAGTCTAATACATTGATTACTAGTTATCAGGTTTCTAGGATAAACAGATAAATGAAAACACAGATTTATATTTTATCGACATTTAAGAAACCAAATAATAAAAGTACTGGAGATAGAAGTGCTTAACATTTGGGTAAAAGCAACAGCAATATGTACAAAGGAAAAAAGGTGTTCAGACTTGTGAGTGTCCCCCCCCCACTATTTCTTTTTGCTTTTTTTAAGCAGCACACAGAGTAATAAAGCAATATGAAGATGCTAAAATACACATTCAACATCTACAGAGACGAAAAGAAAGAGTTGTATTTTCAGCCACTATATCAAAAGCCCTGTGAATAAAAGCACAGAACGATTCACGTGTCAAGGTCATGTGAGCCTAGACTCACACCATAACAATGGCTTTCGAAAGCTATGGTTGTACAAGATAAAATCATTTTCTTGTCAACAAATGCTATCGTAAGTTGACTCCACTGACTGTTGGACAGTCTTAAAAGCACTCCTGTACAGAAAAGCTTGTAGAAATAGTAAATAGGTTGTCTAGTTGCCATTTATTGCTACTCAAGTGTTTTAAAAGCCTTCCTCTTGTATTTTCCTTAGTTTTTTGTATTAGGAACAGATCCTACAAGCACACAGAGATAATTTTTCCTATTAAATACAGTTCTACAACATGATTAAATTCATGGGTTTTTTAAGACAAAAAAGAAGTAAGATATGATTCAAGGAAAACAAATAAACTCAAATATGGAAACAGACACCACAGCAGAAAATGGCTGGATCAGAACAGAAAACACAAAACAAACCCCAACACAAACACAAGATATAGCAACCAAAATTAAATTCCCACCCAGAATCTAGGATTTGTACCACAGCCTCTCACAGAACAGTGAACTGAATTACTGCAGCAATTAGGAAGCTCCCCTCATTAGCCCCCCTGCTGCCAGTGGCACTGCCCGTTAGCTACCATCGGATGCTTCAGCTTTCTCTCCCGCTCATACCTCCATGACTTTATCAGACGGAGCAAACAACAGTAGATAAGCCTTTATCATAATAGTACAAATAACTCAGTCATCTGTGTCAAGAAGCCTACAAACCTCACTTTGCATGATACTATACTATTTCAGCATTCTTTTTTCATGCTAAATTAAATTTAGTGGCAAACGTATGTGGACTTACATCTAAGGAGTAATAGGGAAAACCCGAAAACAGCAGTGAGAGGTTACTGTAAGAAGTCTATAAACATGGAAAACTTCTTTTTTTTGAAGGGTGATAGTGGAAGGAATTAGAGACTTATGTACTATACTGTGCAGCATGAGATTTATGAAGAAAATACTCCATTTGTAAGCTAATATTAGTTTATAACACAACCAAAATTACACAGAGAACGTATTTAAAATACTGTACCTTCACAAGATTCAAAATAATAATGGGAGAGCCAAATCTCTGGAGCATTTGGTCAAAGTGAAGAGCAGCAACATGTGCGAAAGGATCTGCTTGATCCACTACAACAAATTCATATATACAGGATGATACTAAGTGAGCTTAAATCATTTCCCCTTAAAAGTACTCCACAAAATACACACTAATTCTGATAGTAATGATACAATTACATAGTTTCTCTTCTTTTCATGCAAAAGGTGTTAAAAAAAAACCCAAACCTTCCTTTTTCCAAATTGGAAGCAACTTCTTAACCTAAATTTTCATGAGATGCTTATAAAGAGCAATTATTCTGGCCCCATAAAACTTAGCCCATTCGTTTTCAACCATTTACAATACATTTGACATTTTATCCACAATACTAACAAGATAAATATAGTTAACTTTGTATACAAAATAAGCACAAAGAAAGCTGACAACTTCAAACAGAAATTTTTTTGGTTTACATTTCTGAGTGTGAAGTCTAAGACGGAGATTTTTTTTTTTTCTATTTAATTTCATGAAGTGCAGCTTTTTATATACTTCAATGTTTACATGGCACGGTTGTTTACTATAAAGAACATTAATTTACCTTAAGTTATGGCTTCCCAAAGAACGCATGCATAGACAATGCATTCATTTCTGCAAATTCAGTTTTCACTTACTCTCTCAGGAGTTCCTTTAGGACACAGTGCTAACTATAATCTAACACAAAGAATAATCTGTACATACATGTTATGGGTGGCTTAGGCATCATAGTTGAAATATCTTGAGACCAATACAGTGGGACAGATCCTCGAACCTGAACATAGGAAGAATAACTCCCTGCAGAAAATGACATAACTGAGGCATCATAAAGTATTTGTTCAGTTTCCACTTCGTTAGCAACATCTCCCTAAAACAAACAGAAATAGAAATATGATGCAGACATGACACTTCAGAGCTGCATGCATTACAGAGAACTGATTACTACACAGTACAATTAGACTATAAAACACCAAATCATAGTAGTGAGAACACCACTGGTTACATTCCCATTTGTCCCTGAATTATTATCAGATAATTTTTTCACTCTATTTGGGAAATAACATTATCTCTAAGTGTAAAATAAAAAAGACTCCTTTAATAACAGCTTTATTATCTCAATTAAAAGTGTAATGACAGCTGTGATAACATTATCTAATAGCATAATTTACAGCCAAAACCCTAATAACTCTCTAAAACATTTCAGTTCTCCAGTGAGTCAAGCTCAAGCTTTCATATTGTTGAGGGGGCAGGGAGGAACACTTAAACCCCATTTAATTTACCTCACAGTTTGCTCCTCGTTTCAGAAAACGTGTTCCAGCAAATTTGCTTGATCTTCTGGCTATCAGAGTAACATATATAGGGCGACCATATATTAACAGTTCTTGAAAGAGAAGTTAAGGTTTACATGTCACATGCAATTTTTCCTTCACTTAACTTTATGCAAGCAAAAATCAATTCTCAGAAAGGTGTATGAAACCGAAATAACTGATTTACTGAAAGTTCCTTAACAGTGCTGAGCATCACTTCCAAATTTCTTTCACAGCTGAGAGAGAGCATTGCTCTTTTCAGCAATTGGGTTTTAAGAACTCTGAAAAGGGAATCTGCATTACAATACAGCAGCTACTTTTCACAACATACAGAAGAGAAGTATTTCTGGTTTACAAAGTGACAGTGTAGGTGAAATAGGTACAAGATTCACCTTGGGACATAAATAATGCTTTTGTGAATACCAGGACTAAAGCCTGAGAGCTTCTATTTTCAGGTCAGGTGTATTAGTCACCCTCCAATTATTTGCTTGGAAAAAAAAGTAGATAAATTTGCAACTACTTAAGTAACAACAACTGAAAGCCAGACACAAAACAGCTACAGAGGCAGTGGTGGCTTTCTTTCTTTCAGGCTTTTTATTTTTCATTAAAAAGAAAAGAAGATAGAATCAGTTGTCTAGCATGACTATCCCTACTGTAGTATAAGGAAGGCACAAAAAAGTGAGAAGGAGACATCTGCTCATCAAATACTTAAAACAAAGGCTATTGTCACTCACTAAGCAGCTACAGGCGTAACGCTGGTGGTCAGATCCACAGCAACTACTTTCATTAAGTAAGACTATAACTTTGATTAAGATGAAATAGTGGTATGTAAAAACAGATCTAGCTTTCTTTCTGGGGGCTAAGGCAACGACCAGCAGCCTTACAATCATGAAAAAGCAAAATTCAACTTTGCGAAGACACCACTAACTTAACCTCATAATTGTATTTGCTTCCCCAGATATTCTGTTGACAGGCTTTTAAATTAACATGATACTGCTGATGATTAAATTAGAGTGTCTCCATAATATACTAAATTCTTATCAACTAAGATGTTGAGACGGCATTTCTTGAGAGTGTAATATGCATCTCGACTTTTTGTCTACAATGTACATAGACTCATTTACACATTTTAAATAATACACGGTCAGGAAAAACAGATTTTCAGATGTTTGGTTGTTTACTTAACTCTCTTCACACAGTGGGCCTGAAGTTCTATCATCATCTTCAACAGAAGCAGATTAAACACATGAATTTCTGCAAATCTCAGTTATTAAAAAATGTTTTAAAGAAGATTAGTAAAAGAACATTTCCATGTCAGCAATTCAGTTCTGTTTAGTTTTTCTCCCTTTCCTCAAACATCTGTGGAAAAAAATACAGCTGAGTCTTAAAATCCTTTCAAGTTCTTTATTATTAAACTCCATGCTTACAAACAGTGCCCCACGGTGAATGCAGTCTACCTGTGTCAGAGCCCTGCTATATAAATATAACTTTATTTCTTATTCAGCATAAAAGTAATGAAAATAAAACCAACCAATAATATTAAATTTTTTGAGTATTTACATTACAAAGAACTAATTTAATTTATTTCGCACATTCAAACTTTAAAAAAAAATAAATCCATAAACCAAAATTTGTTACAAAAGTAAAAGGATACTTGATTGCCCACAGAATCCGTGGATAATATACAGCAGCCAGTCACGATGAACAGTATTTTTTACTGCCTCCAGAAGCTTGCCATTCCACACATACTTTTCGTAAGGCTTACTGCAAATCCCAAATACACCTATATAGTTGTTACAACAAAAATGCGTTACCAATTAAGAAACAAGGTTCCCTGCACTGGACTGTTCTAAAATCCAAGTAATTCGAATTTTACTTTGACTTTCCCTTGACTGCAACTCAGCATATCATTTACTGACACCCCTGAAGTTTGCCAGACACAGATAACTTGAGGCACATGCTGAAGTTTAGCATTTAGGAGGATTTACAGTTTTCCTATGGTTGCCCGTCACTTTAGTATTTGCGTGTCTTCATGGAGAAATTTGTGATACTTCCAGTACCGAGAACAGATCTCTTCATGCTAGTAGCAGAGGATTTGATAATAAGGGAAATAAAGCAAGTTGTGAATTCTAGTTAAGGCAAAAATAGTCTCACAGGAGGACTTTATTAGTTTTTCAATTCTGGGTCAGCTCTGGTGTTACCTATTAGGCTCTGGAAGGCCACGCACAGCCCTAGTCCCTTTTACAAAAAACATGTCAATCCCTTTTTCACGTACTTTAGCATGTTTTTTTCTAATTTGCACTGATACCAAGAAATGCAGCTATTGTAGACCTGCAAATTAAAATTCTACTTTGGATTTATCTTGAACCTGAGACTTTTTCTGTTTCAAAAATCAGGACTGAGATGACAAATGGCACTTAAAGGTGGTGAAGGAAATTGAACGAGTCTGAATCTTAAAGAGAAAGAATAGGACAAGAAGTCTTATTACCTACATTTTTTTGTGTAGTTTTTTCAAATGAAGTTTCTGGCAGGATGAGTTATCTTGTAGCAGTATGTATGTCAATTATAGCAGCTAAATGTTCTGCTAGGGGAAAAAAAATGGGAGTTCTCCTAATAGAGTGAAGGTGAAAATGCCAGCTATTCATCAAACTGTTGCTACCTAGTCACCCAAATTACCACAAGCCCTGGGAAAATGGATGTAATCATTTTGATGGAGTGTTTACATTAAGCAAAACTTGGCTACAAGCAGTTGGTCATCAATTTATCCTCTTTATTATTTCTAGCAGCATTACCTTAATGATTCTATGATTACTTTGATGAGAATTCATTCTTGAATGACAGGTGGCTATTTCTTAAACATGTTCTACTATTTGAACATACGTTACTAATGCCTACTGGAAATGGAGTTGTGTGTATACTGCTGATGGGGTCAAGATTATGGCACCTTTATCTCCAAAGGTTTTCACAAAGACACAGAAGAGATGATGCCACTGTATAGATTCTTGAGGGATCTTGCAGGTAAGAGCCTTTTGCAGAGGATGAATTATTGCTCCCTCCACTCTTTACAGTCATTTCTGCTGTTGTAGCATTTGTCAAAATTCCTGATATCCTGATATAAATCACCATGTTACTAATATCTTCCTCTTGGGTGTGTGTGTAGGCTTTTAAATGACAGTACGATAGACATTCGTAAATATTGAACATAGCAAGTTCCAGTATCAAAGATGATCAGTTACTTTCTGTCCTGGTTTGAGTTCAAACAGAACAATTCTGTTCAGTGCTTTTACTTTTCAGCAAAGTTCCTTTAACTAACTGCACTTTCTGAAATTAGCAGCCTGTTTTCACAGGCAGTGCCTGCTTCTAGTAGTGGTAGCGCCCAATATTTAAGTTAGTACCAGGGACTGGTGTGCAGACCAAGGCCACTGCTAGATCCTCTGCACCATGTTGGGGGGTGCAGAAAGTAAAAGCCGCACCTGCAGGGAGGAGAGGACAGATGGGTGCCCTTAAACTGACCCACAGGGTATTCCATCCCACAGACGCCATATTTGGCTGCTGGGGGCCCTTGCTCAGTTGCTCTTGGCTCAGGGGCTCTTGCTCGGATTCTTCCTTGTTCCTTCAACTGCTGGAATCCAAGGAGGACTCTGTTGGTTCTGCCTTCGATCCTGATCTGAGTGTTCCTGAATCCAGTACCAGCATCCAGCTCCTGAACACAATTCCTGCCTGCTGCTGGGCCCAGTCTGGGACTTTCCCAGTGCCTGCTCCACAACATCAGTGGTGATGATAACTTACTTGCCATCAAAGGGGTTTGGCTTCAATACCGGTCTTCCATATATTCATAAATATTCCATTTTATTATTCTTCTTATTTTTCCATTTTCATTAAAGCTGTTCTAGTTTCCTTTGCTAATCGATAAGTCTCTCTCCCTTATTCCTTTTCTCTTCGCCTTTGGGGAGGGAGGGGGGTTAACAGTGAGCATCTGTTAGGTTTTGGGGCTGCCCTGACCCTAAACTGCAACACTTGCCTAATGTTCATTATCATTCTTTGAGCTGTAGTCAGTGTAGGTCTATTGTAGGCGTTGTGATGAGAGGGTGTCAAAAACAAAAAGGGTGGACAAACAGTGTCTATCTTCCATAAATTTGGGTTAGAGGTCGTTTCAGGCATTTCTGTTTTTTAATTATGTATTTGTTAGACCTTCAGAGTTGCCTTTGGAGGCACAAGAAAGCAGGACTAATAAATTCCATCTTCAGTGCCTCAGAAGATTAATTTTGGGTTAGAGGAGATGGAAGATGAGCCACGCAATTCACACAATCTCAAAGAACCAAAGCTACTTTAGGATAAGCAGGATTTTTGTATCATATTTCTCTGTGTATTATAATTTCTGTGCAACAGAGGTTATGCAGCGAGTGACTACGAATAAGGGTAGTAATGCAGAGAAGCTGCTGAGTCTCTTTATAATCGATACAAGCATCTAAGCCAGCATCTAAGCTGGCTTTCACATCAAATTCAGAGTGTTAAGCAAAACAGTAGCAAACTTCCTCTATCCTATTGTTTTGCTTATCAGTGATGTATTTAAAAGGCATGGTGGTCTATTACCACCTACGAAGGCTAGTTGAATCTTCACAGATGCTTGAGACCACTTTCACAGCAACGTGTTTATTATGAATCAAAGGTCATTTCTGATATTTCATGATTAAACAAAAAGAAAAGTGGTGTCACATTTACAATACCAAACAGAAAAAAAAAGAATTTTTTTTTTTTAAAGCATTTGAATAATTAGTACAATTCATAGGGCTTTAAAACATAAAAAACATCAACAGAATGAAGTCCAATACAAATATTAAGAATTTCAGGAGTACGTGTGTGTGCTGTAAGGCTGTACTTTTCAACGGAAATCCCGATAGTGTTGACTACAAGCTGATACTAACTTCATACAACTCCTCCGTCACCAATATTTTCCAACATGAAACAAAAAAGATTTATTAGTACTTAATCAGTTATTGCTTCCCACTCTCTTTGCAATTCATTCCTACTGAGTCCTATAAATCAGCTGAATAATCAGTTGCTTAAAAATGTCAGCCTGCTCAATTATCTCCTGAGCTGCAATGTGAATTAACAAAACAATGATTAATCACCCATAGAAATTGCATTGTTCAAATTCAAATGTCTGTAACTGGCACTTTACATAATCTTATATTAACTCATGACTATTATGAGACTACTAATCAATATAGAAGACACAAATGTTTCTCAAAAGTAAACTTAAATAGAACATATTCTAAACGTACTCATGACCAACAACTTTAGTTTAATTAGGCGTATTTGCTTACCGCTTCCACCCTGCGTTGAAAGTCCTTCATCTTCAAATATATCAAAACTCTCTTGTCGGGTCTGGGTTGTTTCAGTTTTTAATGTCTCCAGTGGCATTCTCAAGACAGTAAGATTATACTGAAGGGAGTGAGACAGATCATAGCTGTAACTGATAGACAGTTAACATTTATTAATAATTGTAGATGCATAGAACTTTTCTGAAAGCCCTTATTCTCCATCTGTACTTATATTTAACACATTTATCCACTAAAAAGAAAGACTTTTAAACACGATACACAGATCTGATTCTGTAATGGCAAATGATACAAACGATTTCCAAAAGAAGTTTTACAAACACAGAAACTGTTTACAGTACAAGAGCCGAAATTATATTTTTATTCTTCTTATAACTGAAAACTGAATATGTCTTTTGAACCCAGTGAATTAAGTTGGTCGATATGCTATGTCCCAAGAAGCAGTCCTGAATATCAGAAACAGCTATTACACTGGAAATACTCACATGTATAGAAAAACTCATTTTTCTAGGACTTCAGTACTACCATTTAACTACTATTTAAAAAAAAAAAAATAGCTAGAAATTTGGTCCACAAAACCAGTATTTATCCTCAAATTTGTGATTGCAACAGAGATGCATCTTAAGACAGTGGCTGCTGAATAAACAGAAGATGGGTTTATTAGTTTCGTAACAGTGACAAATTCTGCATCTCCTATCTTTTATACTGACAACACTCTACACTAATTGTTGAATTTTATAAGCCACTCGGTTTCATTTCCCCAATGAGAAACCAAATTTACACAACACTTGAATCAGAAGACATGCAGATTTTCATTTTAGCCTAAGACAGCATCAGTGATTACTGGCCCTCCTATAAGTTCTAGTTACTCACTAATGATCTAAAAAAAATTATTTAAACATTGGACATTTCGATGTATCACTAACGATAACAAACTGTAACCCATGTATTCACAATATTTCCAAAATAACCGTTTGACATCCTTGTTTCTTCACAAGAAAAAAGAAAAAGAAAAATAAATTTAAAAGTCTGTTACATGCTCAGCTTGTATATAACTTTTACACAAGATAACATATAACCTTTATAAAGTGTCCCAGGAAAATACTTTTTCAGGCTATTCCTCCATTTTCCCCTTAGATTAAATGTTTTCTTATAACCAACTCTTAATTCTGCTAAGTATTGTTATGAAAAATATGCAGAAAAATATGCTATGATTTTAGCCAAGAACTAACTAATTAAATTAAGCTGATAAATGTGTCTATCAGGAAGCCATATAAGAATCTTCTCCTTTCCCCTCTACTCACAACCACAGAAACAGTATACATTCACCACCTCCAGCTGGGGGGGCAGGGAAAAAAGTTTGGAAGAAAACCTCAGGCTTTATACTGTGAAAAACCCTTCCCATGTAAAACCACAAAACAGACATGAAATTTTGGTAGGATTTGTCTTCACAGATACAGTTTGTCAAAAAGCCTTTATTTTCCCAGAAGGAATATCATCTAGACTGACATACCCTTTGGCACTTGCAAGAGAGTTTTTTTGTTTAGTTTTTTAAGTCGAAGTCTTCTAACTACTACTGCCAGGTTTATCAAACTTCCCCCATTTTTATGCTGTCCCAAAAATGTCATGTGTAGTAGTAGTTGGGACACAGAAACTTGTCTTAGATATGGCATTTATAAAAAAATATAAAAAAAAAAGAGAATTTGTAATGTTTAGAAGGCCACACGAAAGATGTACCTTACGCAGAGTATATCTTAGATGAGGCCTTATTCATCTTTGCTTCTGAAGGAAGGCAAAGCTTTATTTCTGGAAAACAATATCCAGAAAGAAAAACTGACAGGAAAAGCAAAACTCCTGAAACACTTTTCCAAAGAGAGAACTCCTGCGTAACCTGGCAAGGCTGAATAGTCAGTGGAAACAGTAATTTCAGCTTCTACCTTCTACCATGCCAGTAACTGTTCTATAGATTTTAACTTCATGGAGACCACACTCCTAATTGATTTGTTGAAGGAGAAAGTTCAAAAGACACAGATGAAAAGGGATAGGCAGTGTAATCACATGTCCTGTTTCCCCAGAACACCAACCTAAAGATCTTGGGGATCAAAATTCAAAAGCAGAATCTTGTAACAAGTGTAAGTACACAATGTTTTTAAAGGAATTACTAATTAATACATACCTAAAATAGAAGTTGCTAGAAAGGTCCACATTTTGAAAGATTCTTAGATATCTAGCAAAATAATTCAAATTAAAGGCAAAATTATTAATTTAACCAGACAGATCCCAAGAAGTCATTCAGAGGTCCTCAGAAATTAAACTACATATAAATGTTGACTCTTGACATATGTTCCCTTCCTACTTTACTGTAATTGTTTAGCCAGGTAATTCTGCTAGTATGTCAGCATTTGGGTTAAATAAATAGCCTTTCCTTTTTTAATCCAGTGTCTACTTATGTACATACTCTGTTTCTTTAAGCAGTTTGTCGATAAAATTGTAGTTCTATTTTCCACATATGTGGGTCAATTTCTCTAAGACTTACACAAGAAAACTCCCAATAATACAAGAACTAACAGTTTTCAAAGTTATTCTCAAATAAATAAGCAAGAAAAGAAGTATCTACTTCAATTCGCTATGCCCTTGCAAATTCTCAGAAGAAAGCATAATACCGTCTATGAATAAGAAAATGGCTACCACTAAAATTTCTAGTTGCAGTTCACCATTGTGTAGAAAATATTCCAAAAGTACACACTGTTTACCACCATTATTTACCTTGCTTCATCAGGATGAGTGACTCTTACAGAGTCATTTGGAATATAAATCATATTTGTATCTTCTATTTTATATATGGCATGACCTCCAATATCTGCCATTTTTCTTCTTTTTGTTATTAACACAATGTAGTAGCCTTCCAAAAACCTGACAAAGCCTGTTAAGACAGCATTAAAATGCTATTAGTTGGATGTTTGCATTGATTTGATGAAGCGTATTTAGAAAAAAACAGTATCAGAATTCTTTCAAGACTTCATAGAATTCTCGTTTGTTCTTAATGTTAGATGTACAATGTGCGTATGTATACATATACAAAAATACACATATACATTAGAAAGAGTCTTACAATTCTCTTCCAGTGTTAATCAATGACGCACATAGGGTTTACTTTTCTTCCCTTCTACTGTGCATATTTGTAATATTTGCTAGCAGCGTTAAGATGTCGAAAATTCAGATTAAGTTGCTGTCTACTTAAGATACTTGTATTTGCTTTTTATAGGACTCTCATTGTTCAGAGTGAGGCATACCCTAATTATTTCAGATACCAAAAGGTTAATTTTCCAGGGCAAGGAAGAATTCCAGTTTCCAATTTTCTTTTCAGGTTTACATGTTGTCTACTGAGGAGGGGCTCAGAACAGGGGGGGGGAAAAAAAACAAACCCATTCCTCTCTCAGATACCAAAACTTGACCCTGCAGAAGTCCAGAGGGCTAAGAAGGTAGAACAGGCAGCGTCTGGCTTTATTGACACTAAAAAGAAGATTTTGAAGCATCCACCCTCATTTCCTAATGCTGCAGGGCATAGCCATGCTTCTTCTCCATGCTGCTTCTTTGGATGTCTCTATCGCTTATCGTTAGGAAAAAGCATAACAAAGCTTTAAATACACTACAAATACACAAATTCAAATTAAAAACAGAAATACATAGCTACCTCTGAACCCAAATTTGTTTCTAATAAAGTATAGGCAGTAATACAGCAGTACTAAGTTTTAATAACTAATAAATCACATGGATTAGCCCTTGGAGGTAGCTGCTTTGATGGGTAGCTACTAGTATAGAGCCTGAAACTCAGTTACTGCTGCATTATCAACAAATATGTTAACTGAGGGGGAAGAGGGAACAAAAAGCCCTCACAATTCACATTTTTACTTTTATTTATATTAATTTATAACATAAGGCAAAAAAGAAGTTAAAGAACAAGGACGTTCCCTCCCTTTCACTGCTGGAGGCTGCAATGTGATTGAATGAACTGCAATCTTTTGCCTGCCTTATTAGCCCCCCTTTGAAAAATGCTCTCACCTGCACAAGGACAGAAGACCCTGCTGACAATAGGAAACAAAGTCTTCCATTTGAAGCAGCCAGAGTATTGAATTTGAGTTGCTAAAAAGCAGCCAAAGTTCTTCCTGTATCCGCCAGCTACCGAAATCACTTACGTGAACAGCCTCTATCCTTTGAATTTCACCGAATCAGACCATTTTCACCATATCAGACCAAAGTCTGATAAGGATCCCAGCCTTTCCCCTTGGCCTGGTTCTCTCCATATAAAAGCCATTACACTTTTAAATACCATATCGTGAAAGAGAACTTAGCCTATCAGCACCCCCATTCTGAGTGCACTGAATGCACTGCCTCTGCTTAATGAAATAACCAGAGGACAGAACAGAGCTGTACCTTCCAGTTCTACAGAAAATTACAAGCCCTGTCCTCCTGACCTGAGCTAGAAGGCAGAAATAAATGATCACCTGCATTTCCTCAAATTAAATGTTTATACAGATATGGTTAGATAGGATTGATGGAAGACATCTAAAGCATATCTAAAGCACATACTTTCCAAGTGTAAACTAACCTGCAGATCACCAAGAAAGCACGTAACTTCTAAAAAAAATAATATACACCGTATCTGATAGCCAATACATTTGTCCAGCTACAGAACAGAAATTCTGCTGTTATGAAGAGTACATATAAACAAACATACAATTTGGATGCAAAATTTTCAATGAACACAATCACTTTCCAACCAAATACATTACCAACTTTTTTAGATAGTGAGCAGTGATAGACTGTGCAAAAAAGGCCAATGCTGCAAGACTGTTAGAAGATTCTTTAGATTTACCCATGTTTTTAATACTCTTAAATTAATAAGGAACATAAATCTCATCTGAGGGACTTTGAAAAGCAGATCCACTGATAAATTCCAAAAAAAGAATGTAGAAGAAAGTTTGCTTAATCTGCCATTTCACATTAGAATATTAATAAGATTTTCTTCTGATTTGGTTGTTATGCAAAATTCAAGAGCATCTTTTAAAGTAATTACATTCTCCACCTCCTCTGCAGCTTTGGATTGAGATGTCCAGTGTACTGTTGGGGCTGCCAGAGAACACATTAACATTCACTTTGGAGATACCATCCATTAATATGCTGACCTTAGTATCTGACAACAGGCAGAGAAGTAGTTACTTTCAGATGAAGTTAGATGCTATTAAAACCCTGAAGCAATTCTCTGGGATTACAGACAACTGATCAGCATTTTAAAACTCAATTGACATACTAGTCAGTTATACTTGTTCAAATATGAAAAAGAAATATTTAAATGTCACTGCAAAAAGTTCATCAAAAAGCAAATTAAGCCATCTTTCTGAGTAGTGTGTGATGAAGAAATAAAACCTAATAAAGGATGTCAAGTTTTGCGTTCCTTTAAAAAAGCATTCTGTGAGCTCTGGAATTCAAGAGGCCAGGTTCCACATGACTTGTATTCTACAATCACTTGAGCGTGGTGAGATCTTCAACCAAGCTTCTAGAGTTTGGCTATTTACATCTCCCTCTTAGTGACAAAGAAGAGACTAGTTACAGCACAACTCCCACCCCTGTACTGGCCACCTGTTGTCACAAAATACACAGATATTTATTTGTCACTGAGGATGAAATTTCTCAATCGTCTTCAATTTTAAAAAATAAATTCAAGCGGAGACAGAAAGATATGCAGTGTGACACATTAAGCTTCATCTCCTTAAGAAATAAAAGATTCTCTAAAACCAAATAAACCAAACACTTACCTACTACACCAAAAGCAGAGACAGCTCGAGATAACCCAGAAGAGCCCTTCTGCCCAATCTTTGTTCTGTTTCCCAGGTCTAAACGACCAAGAAGTTCCCTCACTTCTTGTTGCGTATACACATGCTTTAAAATAAAAAATGATTTAAGTTAACATTTAACTACCAAAGCAGTATGTCATGTCAGAGAATGGTAGAAATTGCTTAATATACAATAAACTAAATGTCTGCTCTATATCCCCTGTCTCCTGTTTCAGTCCTACCAATAAGTACAAAAAGTTTTTTATGCACAAAATTCACCATTCACTGCAACAGAAATAATCATGGCCACATGTGAATTCAAACATTTCTAAATTTTAAGTGTAAAGATTTTAAACCATAAACTTCCTGGAAAGGAATCAAGTCTTATTCTACCGTGTACATTAAAACTTTTGTTGCTGCTATTCATTTTGATTTAGAATATATCAGCAACGCTAAAAATTTGGCAAGATGGCAATTAAATGCATTTTGCACTTACAACAGTACAGCTGAATGTAAGGAAACCATTGGGATCATACACGTAATAAACTGAAAAACTTGGGAAAATTTCATTAAAATGAGTACGTTCTTTGGAGATCTTGTGGCCACTCCCATAGGGTAACTGGTCATTTTCATGCTAATACTGTATGGACGTGACATACAAGGAGAGTCTGGGAGAGCTGGGATTGATCAGTCTGCAGATGAGAAAGCTCAGAGAGGATCTCGTCAATGTGTATAAATATCTGGTAGAAGGGAATAAAGACGTCTGAGGCAGACTCTTCTCACTGGTATTCAGTCAAACGACCGGAGGCAATGGGCAGGAATTAAAATACAGAAAACTCCATTTCAATGTAAGAAAAACCTTTTTCACTGTGAGGATGGTTGAACACTGGAACAGGTTATCCAGAGACATTGTGAAGTCTCCAGCCATATTCAAAATATGACTGGGCATGACCTTGACCAATCTGATCTAGTTAACATTGCTCTGAGCATGAAGGGAGGACTAGACAATCTCCACAGATCCTCCCCAACCTCAGTTGCTATTTGACTCTGATCCCGTAATATACATTTGCTGAAACAGATTAAATGTGTAATATTTAAATTCAGCTCAATATAACCTTTATTATTTGGAATAACTGGAAAAAAAAAAAAAAACAACAAAATACAAGCAAAACATAAATAGAGAGGCGCTCACCTTATCATCAATTATAACCAAATCCTTTGGTTCAGTGCGATCTATTTTCAGAACACGATACTTGGTCTCTGCAGGATTACTTCCAACAAGAAAATACCGCTACATTAAAAAAAAAAAAAAAAAGTCAGAATATTACACAAGATAAACCAACCAAAACCCATTATAACATAAGACATCAACAATGCCATTTATACAGTTTCTAGTCTAGATACATTTCAGCTAACATCAAATACACAATATTCCACATGGTTTGTAAATTAATTGTTTTAAATATCAGTGCCTCAAGATGCACTTGTACCTAATCAATCTTTGCAACTTAAAAGACCACATTCTCTCCACTGTACAAGGAGAAAAAAAAAAAAAATGAAGAAAGGTGAAAACCTAGTCAGAGATGAAAAAAAGTAACTTACAACAGGCAGCGTCCAACTGTACCCAGCCCCAGCCATTACTGTCTTCCCATTTGTTTTGTAAAATTTAGCAGAAGCTTATATACAAGAGTTTGCAACTTTTAATGATCTAAAACTACTGTTCTTGTATTTTAGTCTACTGTTATTTCTGCCAACTAGTCTTTCCTAGTCCATAATAAATGCAGACAAATTTTAAGTACTTCAGTACTGCAAGTTTTCTTCATTTTTCATTTATATTTGCTATGACAGACTACTCACTAATGTTCTTTCACAACATTCAAGTTTAACTTGACCAGTCGTGCTGGTTAAAAATACTACTTTTTAAAATAAAACCAAAACCAAACCAAACAAAAAAAAACCCCAGCTTTATTTCTCATTTAAAATATGCAAGATAGATAAACATATAATGTGTCCATTTCTCATTTAAGGGTATCAAACTATAAATGTGCTTTTATATTTAGAGGAATCGACAGAAAGCACAGGCTGCAGGACTGACTTGCTGTAAGCAGCTCTCATTTAACTAATTCATTTAATCAGTGTGGTGCTACCACACAGCAAGGTATAATTCATTAATAACGCTCAGCCTAGTAGGAAAGCATGGCAAATTCATGTGGATCTATGCAGTCAGCTCTTAACTTTAAAAGTCACATGGATTTAAGGTGTGGGAAAGGAAATCAATAATAACATTCACACAAACCTCGAATTTAATAATTTATACCAATTAGATGCTAAGGAACTTCTTTACTATCAAAATATTTAAGGTGAAAGAAGGACATAAAGCCCTCTTCAGCTTCCTTGAAATCGCAAAGCCATCTAGATAATCAGTTAGCTCTAAAAAAGAAAATCCTTAAATGCTGAAAAAGGGAACACCACCAACTCCTAGCTCCACTTTGTACACTGACATTACAGTGCTTACTGAAGTTTTTCTGTTTACTCCTAAGTCGCAGCAAAGAAGGCCCTTCAAAGTCATATGTCATCGCAGCACTCCCTCACCGAAGCCTCTGAAGCAGCACCTTAGCACAGGAACTATCTCCTACTGGAGAGCCCAGCCTTCCCAGCATGCCCCCATCACAGGACCCTCTGCAGATTCCTTAGTGCTGACATCTGCGCTTCCCAGGAGGAAAATCGTAACGACAGGGAGTGGGTCAGAGCCTCCACTGCATGGCACTGAACGGCACAAAGGTGGAGGATGGAGCTCTTCTGCTGGTATCACCCACCAGTAAGAAACACTAAATGTCTGAGATGTTGTTTAGATGATGTCATACTTTTTTCTTCTCGTGGTAGAAGGTGAGTAGGCACAGGAAAATACCATATTCATTTATAATACACAGAACATAGAGCCATTAAGCTTGGAAAAGACCTCTAAGATCATCAAGTCCAACTGTCTACCCAACATTATCATGACCACTAAACCATGTCCTGAAGTGCCATGTCTATATGTTTATTGAACACCTCCAGGGATGGTGACTCCACCATCTCCCTAGGCAGCCTGTTCCAATGCCCCATCATTCTGGCAGTGTATAATTTTTTCCTAATATCCAATCCAAACCTTCCCTGGCACAACTTAAGCTCATTTCCTCTCACCCTATCACTTGTTACTTAGGAGAAGAGACCAATACTCCCCTCACTACAACCTCCTTTCAAGTAGTTGTACAGTGATAAGGTCTCCCCTCAGCCTCCTCTTCTCTGGACTAAACAATCCCAGTTCCCTCAGCTGCTCCTCATAAGACTTGCTCTCTAGACCCTTCACCATCTTTGTTGCCCTTCTCTAAACCCACTCCAGGACCTCAGTGTCTTCTTATACTGCTGTGCCCCAAACTGAACACAATACTCGAGCTGCGGCCTCACCAGTCCTGCATACAGGGGCACGATCACTTCCCCGCTCCTGCTGGACACACTATACAGGCCAGGATGCTGCTGGCCCTCTTGGCCAGCTGGGCACACTGCTGGCTCTCATTCAGTCGGCTGTCCACCAGAATCTCCAGATCCTTTTCCGTCAGGCAGCTTTCCAGCCACTCTTTTCCAAGCCTGTAGCATTGCATGGGGTTGCTGTGACCAAAGTGCAGGACCCAGTACTTGGCCTTGTTAAACCTCATGCATGCTGGCTGGGCCTGATCCCCTGGTCGCACTGTACGTGTCGTGTGAGTGCACTCAAGATGAACCATTTCCTAATCTTCCCTGGTACCAAGGTCAGGCTGACAGGCCTGTAGCTCCCCGGATCCTATTCTGGTCTTTCTTGTAGATGGGCATCACACCAGTAAGCCTCCAGTTCTCTGGGAGCTTTTTGAAGAATAGCCAGCCTTTCTGGACCCCTTCGCCTTTCAGGAACTGTCTTCCAAGGGACTCTTACAACCAGTGTCCTGAACAGGTCAAAGTCTACCCTCTGAAAGTCCACGGTAGTGGTCCTGCTGATCCCAGATGATGTTAGTTGACATTTTAAGAGTGCTGCTTCTCTATTTGTAGAAAATTGTTAATTAATTAAAGCAAAACAATTTAAAGTAGCCCGTAATACTGCACTACAGCTCAGTGATCTACTCCCATGTTCAGCTCATTAAATGTGCATCACTTCTTCTCAAAGTGACACCTATGGTTACCAACAAACCATCCTCAATAAAAACAGAATGGTACAACTTTAAGATGCTTGTCCAAACAGCACTTTGGACCAAAGACCACATTTAAATTGCAATAGGGGAGAGGAGGAAAATAAAGTTGCAAACGCTATTACTAAGGAAGTTCAGCTGGATGCTTTTCCATTTCCATTTTAATCGACCAACACCATAAGGAAGCGGGATGAGGAATGCATTGCTCACACTAGCTTGGCAGCTGCTATAGTGAGCTATCCACAGCTACAGTGCCAGCTTTAAGGGCCACTGCTGCAGCTCATAACTGCAGCAGAGTTAGATTAGATGAGACGTAATTTTATCTACAGACTATGGTAGCAACCATCATCACAAATTGTGCTTTACAAGCTCTCTTTGAAGTCCTTTAAGGACTGACTTAGGGGGCTTGTTTTAAGTTACAAAGCCAGGCTGTACTAAAGAAGGTCAGTTGAGAATAGTGTCAAAATCCAGCATTAATGGAATTAAAGTCACCTTCTTAGAAAGCCAGGCAATGGGAAACCTCCATTTGGCAAATGGGAATATTACCCATCGCATGTTAAAAGACACTCTTGTGGAAGTAAAAAAGAAGGAAACATCTGCAAAAGCTTGCGAATTTGGACTAGTCCTCAGAACTAGAAACCTAAAATCAGACTCCTACTTGGGAAGATTACAGGACTGACTAACAGTCAACAACCCACAGAATTACTCAGAAAACAGCATGACACGCCAGCTCACAGCTCATAGTCAACCTTCCAGATCTGAAATGAAAACAAAGATGACATGCAAAATAACAACACAAAAGCTAAACAACAACAACAAGACATTTCACCATTAGCTGCTTCTGCTACCTAATTTATGCATCTGATGAATAAATAAATATGTCTTACTGGATGATATGGAGCACAAATAAAATCGTATCACTGACATGTACTGCAATTAAACTTTTCATTGCATGAATACTAGGAAAGAACAAAGAAAAATACCAAAACAACACAACACTGTGTGTGTAACATCTAATAAATTAATTTCTGAGGTTGTAATATAACTGTGAAATTAATCAAAGCTAAAATGTGCTGTACTGTTTACAACTATTTTGATTAACGTAAATCATTACAGTCAAACAAATGAGAATCCACAGGTAAGCCACAGAAACCTTTCTGGGAGTTCCTACTCTTATTCTGTTATTCTGTTTATTACTGAGCTGAATCAAATAAATTGAAGCATTTTCCAAATGCCTCAACCAATTCCACTCCATAGCAGACTCTGCATTTAGATAAATGGATAACCTTGAGCAGCAAAGTACTTCTCAACAGAAGAGTACACAAGGAGAAACTGTGCAGACTTCCTCATAGCACTCTGCCAAAGTCCTTCAACCATCACCTGAGATGAAACATGCTGTTTCCAGGCTAAGTTTGCCCTTGGCCTTTGCTGAAACTTGTTAAGCAGCACACTTTACCAACCATGGCAGCGCACCGTGGACTGAAGCTTGCACAATTACCACTCAGCAACCACAAGACGGGAACAATCTTTAAACACTTCCACCCAGGACTGAGCTTTAAAACAAAGCAATCTAATTGAAAGGCTTTATACCCTCTTTTAACAATCTTTTGATTCAGCCAAAGCAATTAATATTCACTTCTTCTAAAAGGAGCCTAAGCAAAAAAATTCTTACTGCAAATTGTTGTTTATAATGGGAGAATAATAGTTCTGAAATCAAACATTCTGCCCGCTGTTGGTTTTTTTCCTTTAGGAAGATTATTTCTTAGAACTCTGAGTCTAAATCAACAATTTGCTTTTCTGTATAGACTAATTATCATTAAGAAATGTTAGCAATGTAAAGAACTTATTTCACTCATCAGCTAAAAAGCAACACACAGCTTAATCAGTAAGAAAATAAAAGTGAAAAGACACTAAAAGTTGCTTGAAAAATATGGCAGTGCACTAATATAGGCAGATTTTAAACTTGCAAGTAGCATAAAGAAAAGACTTAAGAATTTGGGAAAAATGCTTGCAAGAGATATCCACTGAGTCCATAGATGTGTCTAAAACCACAAGGCCCTAAAGAACTGTGGTAGGTTGACCTTGGCCAGTTGCTAAACCCTCATCCAGCTGCGCTCTCACTCTCACTCCTCAACAGAGGAGGCAGAGATAATAAGACGGAAAAGGTGATGGGTCAAGGTAGGGACAAAGAGATTGTCTAACATTTACCACCACAGGCAAAACAGACTTGACTTGGGTAAAATGAATGTAATTTATTGACAATTAAAATAGGTTCTGATAGTGAGAAACAAAGATAAATTAAAACATCTTTCCCCCCTGCTGTTCCTTCTCCCAGGCACAGCTTCACTCCCAACTCTTCTACCTTTCCCATGTCCTGAGCAGCACAGGGGGGGTGAGAAATGGAGAGTTACAGTCAGTTCATAACAGTTCCTCTCTATTGCTCCTTTCACCTCACACTTTTCCCTGCTCCAGCACAGGTTCCCTCCACAGCCTGCAGCATCTTCAGGAAATATCCCGCAGTTCCAGCGTGGTCCTCCCCAGGGGCTGCAGGGGTGCTCTGCTCTGACCTTTGGAGCACCTCCTCCTTCAACGACTTTGGTGCCTGCAGGGCCATTTCTCTCTCAGTTTTCCTTACTCCTCTCTCTCACAGCTGCTACATAGTGTTTTTTACTCTTTCCCCACAACATTGTTACAGAGGTGCCATCATCTTGGCTGCTGGGCCCAGTCATGCCCTGTGGTGGGTCTTCTGGAGTCTGATGGAAGTGGTTGGGTCAGGCATGCAGCAGTCCCAGCTTCTCTTCACAAAGACTGTCCTGCAGCCTCCCAGCACTTGGACATCCGCACCCAATACAGGAAAGTATTTAGGTGCTAGTCACACTTTCTGTCAGACTGAAGGAACTCACTGGGTTGCCAGATGAGAAACCTTCATGTGAACACTGGATCAGCACACTATAATCTCTCTGCTTTAATTTATGCTTAACCGGGCGATGCAATGGCAGCTGTCATCTTCCATCAAACCTCCGCCCTCCTTTGCAACACGCGTAAGTTATGCAAGAGAAAGCTTCTTCCTCAATTTTTTGTGATATTTTTAATATGTACTGAACTTGACTATAGATCAGAAACCTTCAAGGCACAAACAAGATATTAAACAGTTTTAAACGGTATAGGTTCAGTCCCTGTTGACCTAGTGTGTACACATGATGACACCCTGGATAAAAGAAATAAAGCATTTGTCACCAAAACAACTTAGGAAGACATTTGAAGGCACATCCTTCACATGCGGTGTGGTGCTACCACTCTGGAACTTTATTTTTGTTCTGCCTGAATAGCACATACCCTGTAAAACTTGTGGTGTTCTCATCACTGCTATTCCACCAAGTATCTGCAGAACTCTTAAACAGTCTCGGATCCCACATACACCAGTTGATTAAGCTTCTGTATTTTATTGCCCATATATCTGGCAGTATATCAAGACACCTGAGACAGAAGCAGTGCTTTCCTGAGTTTCACAAAACTCCTTCTCTTGTCTCAACTCCATCCTCTGCTCCATTATGTCATCACCATTCTTGGAATGGTGAGCGAATAGGACAGTCAGCTGGGAGGGGCCATCTTCTGCTAATGAAACCACTCTGGCGAGACCAAATCTCACAGACACTTATGGCTAGAAAATTATGATAGCTAGTGTTTGCCCAGTAGGTTGTTCACTACATAACCATCTATATACAATCATATATATGCACTTCATAATTCAGTAAAAATTCTGGAGCTTTTTCTGTGAAATCATCTTCTACATTCAAAAACCATGTAGATGAGGCACTTCAGGACATGCTCTTGTGGGATGGTGAGGCGTTTTCTGTGTTTTGTGAGGGTTGAGTTCCTTATTTTTCAGTTATCTTAGAGGTCAATTCCACCATTCTAAGATTCTATGTCACTTAAGTTTCTTCAATCTGACCACAGACTAACTTCAACATCAAATAAGCAAACCTGGCTTTTGTTAATACAAAAATATTCAAATTGGTTTTAGAAGAAATGAATTTTTTTTAAAAAACCGAAACAAAACAAAACAAATTCACATAGTTTTCCCTGGGGAAGTGGGTAGAAAAATCTACAGGTAATTATGCTAGTCACACTGCTTAATAAGCTTGTGCAAGTCATTTGGATACTGTGGAGATGGAGACTGTAGAAGAACCTGATCAGAATAAAACAGTATTAATTAAGCCTCATAATATCCTTAAATACTGGCAAGTGATATGCCTTTATAGAGATGGCACAAATTGCCTTATGCACTGTCATAACGCCTCAGAGGAATGATCATTTCCAAAGAACTAATCTACAGATTTCAGGTGGGCTTCATTTGGGGGATACACAAAAGTTTCATCTTCTGAAGAAGGGAGGCAAATATCTTGTGCTTCCTATTAGTCATATTGCAGAAATATCTTTACTGCCCTCTGTCGTGCATTTCAGCAGTAAATATATGCATAAAATCAAAGGTAATTGGCACTGATCTGAATACAACTGTTTCAGTTCCTTTTTCTGACTTCTAAACAAGCCTTCAACTTCCCACAACAAACAGGAGATACAATTCACATCTCCATGGTATTTATTGATCCAAGGCATCAGTTTAAAAGGTGGGACTCAGCAATTGCCCAAAATATAAACATCAATAGATAATATAGAATTTTGGTCTCTCTGGCTTCATTTGATATTGTGAATTCAGGTCTCTGCACCTCTAGGAGTAACACTATGAGAGCCTCTCCTGTTTGACCTAAACAGTGTTACTGCATTCTTAATGCAAAAAAAACCACAACAAAACAAAGCCAAATAAACCAAAAAAACCTTCCCTAAACCATTTCCACTTTCTCATTCATGTCATCTCTTTCTGCTCTAACACAGAGGGGTTTTAAAAGAATAAGCAGTATGAGCAGCGTAAATTCCATTGTTTCTCCCACTGCTGACAACTTAAGTCATCCCTTCCTTGCCCACTCAAGGAATCTTAGGACACAGTTTCGCGTCCTGTACCTGATGCAACTCCAGGTCTCACACACTCACATCATATCTAACAAGCCTACGGCCTTATAGAAATCAGAAGAGTAATTTCAACCAGGAGAAAGCTAATTCAATTTTATGTCTGGGTGATGCTTCCATCGTATCAATGACTGTCACAGCCGGTGTGATGTGAGATTTTACGCAAAGAAGGCTGCATGAGGGGTACCTTAGGAAGAAGCGGGAACTTTTATTACTAGCCCAATGTGACACTGAACCAGATGTAACAGCAAATTTCCCTCTAAAATTCTCTGCGACCTGATCAGGTATGAAGTTCAGTTTTGGGCTCCTCAGTACAAGACAGACATTGACATATCAGTGAGCCCAACAGAGAGCTACCAAGGAGGACGGAGCACGTGATGCACTGGGAGAAACTGAGAGAACTGGGTTTGTTCAGCCTTCAGAAAGCTTTGTCTGCTGTCTGAAACTATCTAACAAGAAGGTGCAAATAAGACAGTGAAACTCTTCTAAGGGGGTCAACATTGGGTGGACAAGATGCAATGGATACAAGTTGAAACATGCTGAATTCCACCTTAATACAAGGATTTTCTCCCCTCCTTTTTTAAAAAACATGGGGCTGGTCAAGCACTAGAAAATGCTGTCTGCAGTGGCTGTAAAATCTACATATTTTAAGGTATTCAAAATGCAGCTGTACACAGACCTGAGCATCATGCTCTTGTTGAAGTTGCTTCGAGCAGGAGGTTGCACTAGGTGATCTCCAAAGTCCCTTCTAATCTACATTAATCTGAGTTCAAATGCATCAACCCTTTCCAAATAATTCCATCAAAATGATTCCCATAGCATTTTTCCTTTTGACAAAAAAAAAACAAACAAAAAGACAGACTAGAATTTGCATATCACAACTCAAAGATCTACAATTCACACTTTTTTTTTTAAGGAAGAATGTAACCGCATTCGCAGAAAATATTCCATTTTCAGCACTGACAAGAAGCGATTAAGAATCAACTTTGAGATGCAATTAATCAACTCAGCTAAGACATTTTAAATGGCACATGCTGATCCCAAACCACTGCCTTTCATAGCTGATCAAAACCATCTTTCCTTCTGGGGCGATCATGACTGCTAGATCCACTCCCCATGGGCAAACCCACCCTTTCAGGCAGACATCATCAACTACCACTGGCCAGATGTGAAAGCCTGTGGTTCCTGAACTAACAGGATCAACTTGAGAGGCCTAGAGAATTGTAGCTAGGTGACAGAACACTAAAGGCTAACATTGTCCCAGCATCCAGAATGTTGTCTCTCAGCAACTGAGCCTGACAGCTCAGAGAGAAGTAAGCCAGACAGATATCCATGCGTGCCAGTCGCAAAAAGGCAAATCACAGCTATCTGAAAAGCAGCACAAGCTGGGAGCCAAGAACACCTAAATTCAGTAATTCAACACGTGATCCAGGAAACGTATTTCCCCATTGCCCTCCTTACATATAGCAATAATTTAGCTGAAAATAAAACACCGGTGTTTTCCAGCAATGCTGAGAAAGATGATTACGACAGTCATCAAAACTCCTTTTGGCACAGGAAAAAATGTAACATTCTAGAAAGCAGAAGTATCCTCAATTTTTTTTCATTTACTGGTACCAACGATTCTGCATGTTTCACAGGGCATGTGAAAACATGCAGAATCGTTGGTATCAGTAAGTGAAAAAAAAAAAAAAAAAAAGAGGATACTCCTCTGTTTCACAGGCTGTTTAATGGGGAATTTGCACAAAAGCACAAACCTACTCCTGACACAACCAAAGTTGGAAGTCAGATTCTTCTTTATATTCTTCTTTATGGGACTATTCATGCAACTCAAACTGCAATCATTCAATCTACATGTGCAGTACATTTTCAAGAGGCTACACTGACTCCAGTGTATAAATTAGCTTTCTATTACCACTACAGGTGACATCTTACTGGAGCTGTTCCATTCCCAACTTGGAATTGTAGAATGTTTAGATTGGAAAAGGCCTTTAAGACCATCAAGTCCAACCATTAACCCAGCACTGCCAAGCCCACCACTAAACCACATCACTAAGCACCTTATCTACATATCTTTTAAATACCTCCAGGGATGGTGACAACCCTTTTGATGAAGAAATTTTTATCAATATCCAGCCTAAACTTCCCCTGGAAAAACTTGTGGCTCTCTCTTTCTCTCATCCTATCACTTGTTAGTTGGGAGAACAGATAGACACCCACCTTGCTACAATCTCCTTTCAGGTAGTTGTAGGGAGCAATAAGGTGTCCCCTGAGCCTCCTTTCCTCAGCCACTCCTTGTAACACTTGTTCTCTAGACCCTTCACCAGTTTCATTGCCATTCTTTGTACACATTCCAGCACCTCAATGTCTTTCTTGTACACTAACAGCACTTAGCTCAGAAAACAAGAATTTTAAATTTATTTTTTTTTTAGTTATTTGTAAGTTTTGGATGTGTGAGAAAAAAAACAACAAAAAGTAAAACCAACCAAACAAACAGAAGAACAAGAACAAAAGAAGAGAAAGGTAAGGACAACTGTTTTGACAAGCGGCAGGCCAGCCCAGGCAGCAGCCCCGGGCAGGGCCAGCCTCCGGTTCTGCCCCAGGCGCGATGCGCAGTCCCCCGAGCGCGGAGGCCGCCAGGTGGGGCTCCTCCCCGCCCCCCNGGGGGGGCGTTCTTCGGTTGCCGTGGTTACGGGGTACACAAGCCGGTGGCGGCGGGGCGCGCGTGGCGGCCATTGCGCCCTCGCTCTGTCCCCCCCTCCAACAACCGCCCTTCCTTCAACGTAAGTGACACCCCACCCCCCCAATCCCCTCTTCCCGCCCCGTGCTGAGGGCCGCCGACGGCGGGGATCGTCTTTGCGCTGCCGGGCAGGGCGTGCTGGAGAGGCGGAGGGTAGAGGGGCGAACTAGGTCCCCTCAGGCTTTTAGTCGGGGCAGTGAGAAGGGGGTCTGGCTTACCTCTTTGAGTTTTGCCGTTCGGAAATTCCCCCGTAGTTGTCAAGGTTTGATAAGGTGTGGAACTTCTGGAAACACCAGGTGAAGTTTGGCCAGTGAGTTTCTGTGAGAGAAACGAAGGGTTGGTTTGTGTGCGGTGGGGTTTTCATATTAATGTCCTCTTCCTGTCTTTCTGTCTCAAAGTGTCAGAACACTTGTTTCATGTTTCAAAACAAACTTTTTCAGATTTTCATCCTGAAGTAGTATTTTTTAATTTTAAGCTGATTAGAGTGGGAAGGGAGTTGAGACTTAAGTGGCCCTCTAAGGAAAGAGACATTTTCTTCTGTCTCCTTCAAACATGCTTCATCAAGCTCCTCACATTTTCGGACTCCATTTCTTTGAAAGGCCCACCCAAATTTTACTTCAGTTAGAAACTTGTTTCGGATTTGTTTTGTTGTGTCGTGCTGGATGTGCAATCTCTTGCAGTCCTGGAAGATCTGGGATTTATGAAAGGATTACAGAACAGATCATGAACTGTGATTTAATTCTGCAAAGCCTTATTCATGTGCCTAGCTGTGGACTCAGCGAGTAGTTCCATTGACCAAGATGGGGCTCTTCTGTGTCTGAAGCTCACAAATGAAAATCTTAGCTGGACCATGGTCCCTGAAAGGGCCCAGAGACAAGTTACAACTGTGGGTTAGTTGTAACAGGAAAGAAAAGGCAATGAAACAACTACATGCTGTTCAAAAAAGAGCAACGGGCTTTTTGAGAGGCAGGAAGAATTCGTTATCAACAACTATATAGTTGCAGCTGGGAACCAGGATTGTTTTGACGATCTCTTGTATTTCAGCAGCAGCTCTTCTCTTAGTAATGAGTGCGTGTGTATATTGTCTAAGTGCTTTTCCTTCTTATAACAGCTTCTGTTATAAAGCAGTTCACGTTGTATCACGTAATTATTCCGTTCCATTTTTAAGTATGTTCCATTTTACACATATGTAAGCTACTGTATTTTATAGAAAACTTTTTTTCCCTCCCAGTCTTAGATACAATATGGCTTCACAAGCGGAAAAACATGCTGAACCCTTTACAGACATTTTCAATGAAGATGAAGCTGAAATATCCTTTCTGTTGTCCAAGCCCACTTGCTTCATTATCCTTGGAAAGCCAGTAAGATGTCTGTCAGAAGGTTTTACTCAAGATATTCTGCTATCAATTTTACTTTTCCTTTCAAAACATTAGTTTCGTGACACTGCCAAAAAGATCAAAGATCTACTTCCTTATCTTTTCCATTTTGCAAATCCTACAGAGTGTGGTAAAGATTCTGATATCATTTAATGAGACCAAATTTTGGCCTGAGTGACCAGTCAGTCACAATTAAAAGTATTACAACTGTATTTAAAAGTCACATGTTGCTCAAGAAGTTTCTTCTCTTTTCATATTGTCAACTGGATTGTTTTTATTTTCAGTATTCTATCTTTTAAAAAACTTGACAGATTAAAGATATAATTAGACATAAAAGAACCTTCATATTGATGTGCTGACTTACAGACATGCAATGACATATTAAGTACTTTAAATTTAATATTAAAACTTTGATGTAATTATATCTCATCTATTTGGGAATAACTGAAATTTGTCCAAAAAGATCTTCTTGTACGTCCTTGAAAAATGGGCATAAACCTGAGGGTGGAAGATGGTGAATTTTGCAAAATCCCTCCCAGCTAGCTGTACTCTTAGAGGCCTCATTACTCTTGGTTATGTTGGTTCCTCAGGATTCATGTAAGGGATACAATAAACATTTTGCCAGTATCTAAACCGGATTTGTGGACCAACGAGAGCGATGTTTATATATTCGTTGTTTTAGTCAAAGAATGCTATCCCTATATATTTCACTTGGAAACAGATGAACAGGTTTGCAACATAATTTGCTTTGAGACTGAAGATAATAAATTTCAGTCTTAAAGAGTTTCTCATAGGAATTTATGGACAAATAGTAGCTTACTTTTAGACAGAGTTACTCAGAAACAAAGACAGTATAATTACTTTGGAGATAATTAACTGCAAAGGGGAGTATCAGTATATTAGCAATGTTAGGTAGTATAAACTAGAGGATGGTATTAAAAAGAGTGTATTTGCCTCAGAGGCTCTAATCCTGATGGTAGCTTTTAATTGTTCTTATCAAATGAAAATATATTCCTTATTGTGTGTTTGGGTTTTTTTTCCTTCTGCTTGCTTTTCTTTTAAATGTGTATTTTTCATTTTAGGGTTCTGGAAAGAAAACATTAGGTAGAAAACTAGCACAAATATGGAAATGCGTTTTCATAGAAGGTAAACATACACTATATTTGAAACACTGCATTGGCTTCATAATACCTTTTGGTTTAGAATATCCTCACTGTTGCCTATAATTCAAAATAGCATGTTTCTGATTGCAGTAAAGACTACTGATAAGGACCAAGTCATCATTTTGCCAGAAATGCAAGTGCTGGAAAATGGTCTTTTAGGTATAGAGAGGCTTAGAAAATCGTTTTTTTTCTTTTTTTTTTTTCAGAAGGGGTTATATACAACATAATAATCAAATTCTATTCGCAATCCTGTAAAGTGGTTCATGTGACCCTTTTTGTTCACATGAAGGCAACTCATTCAACTCTGGAGAGCAGGGATTTTTCAATACAAACCATGAAAAAACAGGAGGATCTTTCCTTTCTGTTTGTGCAGTGCCTAGTACAAGGGGAGATGTACTCCAGGAAACAGAGGCATAGCTTTTGTACCAGTACAAGTAATAGTGGAAGGAATGTGAGGTGTCACTTTCAAATTCGTAAAACAAAAATATCTGAGGGTTTATTTCAAAAGGTTAATTTCTCCCACATACATTTACCAGAACGTAAGATATAATTTCATTTTCTAAGCTATCCAGCTCTATTTCTGACAGTCCCGCTCATCAAAGATTTTTGAAGATCTGTAGTGTAAAATCTCTTGCTTATAACATTATCTTAGTCCCTATCAACACATCACTAGAGATTATTTTTTTTCATTTTGAGGCATCTCAGCAAGAAAGTAAGTTCCTACAAAAACTAATTAAGTCTCTGGCAGTTTTGCTTTGCACTAATTTAGTCAGCAGTAACTACAAAAATATATATTAAAAAAATATGTCATTTTTTTAAGCCCTGATAATATTTTTGTATCCATGACATTGTAATTCACAAATCTTCATTAATTCACTGAAGTTTTATGGAAAAAGAAAACTTTTCCACTAGTTTTGTCCTGCCAGTTTGAAGGCTAATGCAATCTTTTTAAGCAGAAGAAAAGAAAGCACATAATAACCTTAACTGTGAAGCAATTTCTTGAGTGCATTTTTGGGGACACTAAATTATGAATCTGACTTCGTGGTATATATGTGTACAGTTGTTCTGATTATGAACTAACTCTTTATATATCGATTTTCATTACATTTTTTTTTTTCTTTTAAGTGTGTCCCCTGGTATTTTTTATTGTTCTAATAAAAGCCCTCTAGTGGACAGTGTAGCAGTTTGTATTACTGCGAATATGTAGGGTTATTATCCAATGAAGTATCTCTATCTTATTTTGAAGATTTGGAATTATAATATGGTAAAATTCAGTTTTAACGAAGTGTTTACTTATGTAATTATAGAATTTTTAATTCGTGGGATTGTCTAACAAAAAAATAATACCTGGGCCAAAACATAGATCAGACGAAAACTGGAAGGCACCTTACTTAAGCCAATTCACACTGTTAGATTGTATTTAAACCATTACTGACAAATGTCTATCAAATTAGTTTTTTTTTAAATCTCTAGACAGTCTATGTCTGTAACACAGTCATCGCCATTAGAAAGTTTTTCTTAATGATTGATGTAAATCTCACTTAGTGCATTTTTATGCCTTATTTCTAGTAGATTCAGAGAATTATTCTTTTCTTCTTTTGCTCACATTTCTTTTAATCTTCTTCTGTCTAATGTACCCACACACGTGCACATTGCTTCAACTTTTACTTAAAGTTTTTTTTTATTTTCCACATCAAAAAAGAAAGAACCAAAGAAATCTGACATACATAAAGATGAATAATTTAGCCCAGAAAGGACCACCAGAGGTCATCGAGTCCAACTTTCCACTCAAAGCACGGCCAACTAGAGCAGGTTTCTCAGGGCTGTGTCCAGTTGTGTCTGGAATATCTCCAGGGATGGAGACTCCACCACCCCTCTGGGCAACACTTTCCGATGTTCGACCACCTTCATGGTGAAAAATTGCTTCATAATTATCCCATTTCTCCTGGTCCTACTCATGTCTGTTGCTTCCTGTCCTGTCTGCACTTGTGTGAAGACAGTGGTTCTGTCTTTCTGCCTTCCCAGTAGGCAGTTTTAGACAGCAGTGAGAGCTGTCCTGTTCCCTCCAGGTTGAACAAGACCGATTCTTTTGGCCTCTCTTACTACACGCAACATTTCTTATCATCGTGGTGCTCTCCACTGGACTCACTCCAGTGTACCAATATCCATCTTGCGCCATGTTATTTATTTTTAACATAACACAAGATAGAGGATTACGAAATAGGAAAAGTGTTCACAGTCTTGTGAAAGTGAGTAGGTCAATGCTCATAACAAAACTAGGGCAAATGTCCATGTGCAATGCTGATTTGCTGTTGTCTGTGTTGTTCATTAGTACATTCCCTGTCTCAGTTTTGGCCCATGGCAAATACTGGTGTCCTGAACACCCGTCCATAGTATGAAGGATACTATGCATAACAGGCATCATTACTAGTAGGAATGGTTTGAAAACAGCTACCATGTTTTGGGAAGAAAGATTTTTGCTGTATTGGCATAAGCCACCTGGCTTCAGGACCTTTCCCTGGCCTGGTTTATTTGTAATACAGATGTAGCCTTAAGGGTCATTCATGAACACTTTCATTAAGTGTCTGCTTATTTCAATGATATAGAAGTGTGAAAGAGTTCCAGAATCAGTCCACTATGGTGCCAGTGTCCACAGAGATCGAGGGCAGGTCTTTGAATTTGGTGTGTGTCAAATTTTGTATTTATTTAATTTTAGGTTATTAGACTATAAAAAGAGTAGATTTTTAAGGGCTTTTTTTAAAGCAGATGGTTTTGTGTGTCTAAACACACAACAGTTCTTTTTTGAAGACTTGCTTTTAAAATTTGGGAAGTGTTTGAGCTCAAATACCTCTGGAATACACAGCAGTAATGCTAATTTGATATAAATCAGTAGTTTAAATAATCCTGCAAGGGTGCTGTTTTTTGCATTTGTCTGTAGTAACTATAGGGTTAAACAGTAGGGAAAAACATCTACCCAGACATTGCCAGAAGGCACCAAGTTCTGGATGGACAAAATGTAATAATGACCCTAAAATATAATAATGGCTCTTTATTCAATAATAATCTAATTGCTTGGAGCATGCATACATATTCCTATGTGTGTCTGTATGTGTTATGTATCTGCCTATAAATGTCTATATATAAAATATTTTTTATTAATTATTTTAATTTTATTCTGTCTGATGTGCTTCCTCAGCTTCAGAAGTAATTCAAACAAATATTCATGAAGAAACAGAATATGGGCTTAAGGTAAAGGTCTAATCTTCTAGTAAGTTGTGTCATATTCTTGACAAATACAGATCATATAAGACTATGTTTTGCATTTTACCTTAGTGTCAAGAATTGCTTTTTAAAGGTCAAAGTATTTCTGAAGAGCTTGTTATAGAAATGCTTCTGAAAAAGATTGAGTCACCAGAAGTTGCTCATTTTGGTAAGTAGATTTATAGCCTAAAGTTCTTAGAATGAGCTAGCTATAATTTTGACACACTTTGCATTCTTTACTGCTCAAATATAATTTATTTTTTGTTAGCAATAGCGCTTTGCTTGTGCTTCTCATGTTGCAGAATATCTGTAAAGCTGAGAGTGTATTTAGGGATTAATTTACCAATATGGGAGATCAGAAAATGTCCTACCAGTCCCATGTTGTGTCAATTTTGAAAAAATTAATTTGCCCCAGATTTTAAGTGTTGCTATGACTCTCTTTTGACAATATTACCTGGTTGGGAAAGTTTTAGAGTCCAAAATACAGATTTTATTTTTCTGTCTTGAATACTTCTATAACAGCCACAAAACCAGCAAAAATATTCTAAACATTTAAAATAATGAATAATACGGAAAACAGATTATTGAAAATTCAAAGTATTATGGTCTTTTTTTTTCTTACAACATTGTTTATTCCCTTTGCATTTTGTCACTGAGAGTAAATTAGATAAGAATAGTATTGGTAGTGGTAATAATTCTTTTTTGAGAAGGAAGATTATGTTAATTGGGTTGTTAGGAGTAGTGCTGCAGATTTTGCTACAGTCTGAACCTACTTTCCTGAAGGGGAAACAAATATACTGCTGAGTGGAAAGAAAGTAAAAGAAAATGTAGGGGTTTTTTTCTGGTGCTGACTTATGTAAAATTTCCATTGTAGGAGACAGACAGGTATAGTGCCAAGAAAATGTTAAGTTTCTACTGTTCTGAAAACTAGTATGCTTCTATAAGCTTTCAGCTGCCATGTTTTTTATTCCTTCTCTAGTGCAAGACTCAACAGTTTTGCGAAAGGTGCAGCCTTACCTGGTGAAATCAGGCTTTTAAAATAGTGAGGAAAACACAGAGAAATAGGGAAGAAATTAAAAATAAGAGATGATGAGGAAACAAAAATTTGAGGAAAGAAGTAGCAGCAGAAATGCCAGTCTCTTAATCCATATGTTTAGGACTTCAGTAAAAAGTCCTAAAGAGATGTTTGTGTTATCAGAGTTCCCCTCCTTGAGTTAATCTGATGGTGAATGCCAAAGATGTGTGCATCACAGAGGACTACAGAGATCCTAGAGGCTGTAAACATCACTATAAAGTTGATAAAAGTTTAGTTCTTGTAGCCAAGCCATTTTCTGTATTACAGATGCCCCAAAATAGCAGGGAATAGAATAGCCTACATCCTCAATATGTTTCCTACCAACTAGAACTCATCTTCCAAGCCAATTTTTGTTAAGTATTTTCTAGATCTAGTAACTTTTTGTTTAGGAGCTACTATCTTAATATAATCCTTCGAAAGCTGAAGTAGATTTTCAGCAGGAACTAATCAGTCAATTCGCTATCAATTATTTGTTAAAGATTTTAGAAACAGTGTTCTGTGAGAGGCTGAGTTTTTTACTTTTATTGGTTTTTTTTAAACATCATAAAATGTAAGTTTCTAAGCAGTACACACATTAAGCAATTCTTTTCCATTGTGTTCTTCTGGCATAATATGTTGGAGTTATGTCAGAGATTCAGAAGTACTAAAACAAATTATAGTAGTTAAAAAGCATAAGTCACTAAACCCAGATTTTTTTCATTTATTTCTGAGGGAGGTCAGATATGAAGCTTCTAAGCTTTTTCTTGAAATAATTATATCTCTTTTAAAAATGACATAGGTACTGGAAAATAACAAGTATACCTGTATTTTAGAGTATTGTAGGTAAGAAAATACAGAATTGTAAGCTCTATGTAGCTGATGTGCTTGCTTTTTGTTCTTCTTTTTTTTTTTTTTCCTAAATAGGACAAGAAAACAACTAGAAGTTCATATCCTGTTAACCTAAATAATATTTGCAAAGGAAAAATCTATGTCATTATCACAGGGGAACACTGCTCAATTAGCATGACTTATATCAAACCAGTACCAAACCTGTTTATTGATTTATTAATGGCAAGCAATTAACTGACAATCAGTCAACTGGTGATGAGTAAAAAGGTTCAGTATCAGCCACACAACAGACAAGCCACAGCACTAGGCACTTGATAAATATTGATAAACACCCAGAAGTTTCTGAACACTCATTCCAAAGAATTTACTCAAAGTTGCACGGTTATGCATGCAAACCTTCTGTCGAAGATGGGTGGAAGCTACAAGCGTACATTCCCTCTTTTGAGAACACATGTTCACCTATTTAAGCACACTTTCTGCTGGACATGTGGGTGCTCTAGCTCTGTTTGCATGTGCCGTTTCCT
The DNA here is from genome assembly GCA_013396935.1 of Baryphthengus martii. Classification (NCBI taxonomy): domain Eukaryota; kingdom Metazoa; phylum Chordata; class Aves; order Coraciiformes; family Momotidae; genus Baryphthengus; species Baryphthengus martii. The sequence goes on from VWZK01012220.1 coordinate 152,773, forward strand.
ACAGTCTACTAATCCATGCACTGGTGAGAAAGGTCCTCATGAGCTCACATGCACATACTGGAGGTGTGGGTCACTATGTGATGAACCCTGTTCTGTAGTTGCAATGCAGGTTACTCACAGCATCCCAACAGAGAAGCTGCTCTGTCAGGCCTAGACAGGAGGTTGCAGTGTGAGCACGTCAAACCTGGCTAGGCTGCTGTTTTACCTTGCTCTCACTTTAAGGTCCCTTCCCTCAGTCACAAATTTTAATGCTTCTTTTCTCTCCTCAGAAGTTTCTGGGTAATCCCCTAGTTACTATTTGATCTGGTTGATGGTTGCCTTAGGTAAACTTCATCATTGTTAGTCTCCTTACAACATTATCGTTTTGAGGGCAAATACCTCTCAGAGAACAGTCTAGAATAATCTTTTCCCATATTACACTCCCATTCCTCTCACATCAGCTGTTACCCAGGATGTGGTGATAAACAGAGGTTATGCAGGCTCCCCACATCTCATTACCAGTTAGAATTCTCTGAAGGTATCAAGAACTCAGAATCCATGATTTTCCTTTCCTAGAGGAATGACTACATTATGCTTTCTCTTGCTTGTCCTCTTATCTAAGTTTTTGCAGCTATGAACAGCAGCTCTCCATAGAAGGAGTCTTCAGTCCTAATACCTCTTGTGAAGACTGCTGCTGTGTATTTGTGCTGCATAGACTCTCATTTAAATGTTATCACATAAAATTCTAAGCATTTGGAGCATGCACCATTTCTCTAAGGGAATATTCACATTATTAAGCTAAAAAAATCCACAAGATTCTTGTTTAGTGTCTTATTCTGGCCTCATGAATATTAAGTTCCTTGCTATACAGTAGTTTTACAGCACTGCATGCAGCCATTACTAGTTACAGTACTTCCCTAGAAACTTAAAGCCACAAGTTTTATATGTGAGTTGAAGCCCTCTAATACTAGGAAAAAAAAGGTATTATTACCACCATGCTTGTCATGCAGAACAGGTGCCTGTTTGCCAAAGAAGACTCAGCATTGTGAACCCTGACTGAATGGATGCTTACCAAGTTAGGTGCCTCAGTATGCATATTGTGTGCATAGTACCTATTTCTGAGAAGATTTAACATCCATGAGCACTGTGTATCCCAGATACTTGTTCAGGCTCCTTTTATTGGCCATAGAAGTGAAGACCTTTAAAAACTATGTAAAAAGCCTATACTCCTCCTTCAAATTCTTTGTATCATACAGTGGCTACGTTTTTGCAATGCCTTTTACAAAGTCTTTTAGTGGCAAAAATGGTCACTAAGAGCTTGTTACTTTTTAGGCACCACAATGTCTGAGCTAGGCGTGTGAAGCTGGAGGTCTGAGTATGGTCTTTAATGTCTGTGTATTTCTTATACTGCTTAACTGAGTAAACAGACTTTGACAGTACTATATCAAGTTGAAAACAACACACTTTTCTTGTCTGTGTTTCATCTGAAGTAGATGTGGGTGCACAATTTTTTAATAGTGTTATCACAGAATGTCTTTGATTGCAAGAGTCCAACCTTCGACTGTGTCACATACATGGTTTAAATTTGTGCCACTAAATAAATGTATTGTTTAAAGGAGATGAGTATAACTAGTACTATATTTGACATAACCTTCTAAAAGATGTATTTAATAAAATGTATTTGGCAGGTTATGTTCTCAGTGGATTTCCTTCTCTCTCAGAGGAATACATGACAGTTTCACAGCAAATAGAGAAAATAAAGAATCTAAAATTAAAACCTGATTTCCTGATTAACATTAAGGTAATGTCATCTTCAGTAACTTGCTAGTAATTTTCCTAATTATTAGTAGACTCATATGCTACATTAGTCAAAAGATAGTATTTCCTCTGTGCATTTGAGTATAGTATTTACTGAGGAAAAATAAATTGTTCTTTTATATTGGAATGAAATTACAGTACCTTGTTCTATTGTAAGCATTGCTCATGTAAAATAGTGAGTATTTCCTAAAACTTCAGTAGCAGTTAGTCTTTGCACCTCTACCAATTAGAAGATGCAGGTTTTCATGAAAAGAAAACTTTGAACAACATGACTATTATGGGATTTTGGATACATGTACATCTGCCATTCATGTACTTCAGGAAGAAACTTTTCACGTATGGATGTTAGAAAGAAAATTGTGGGGTTCTTTTACTCTCTAATTGTGAAACTGCTTCTTAGTTGTATTAATTCATCTCATTTACACATCTCAATTTCTTCATGAGTGGTAATGTGACATACCAGATACTTTACAAAAGTTACTCTGATACAACCACAGAAACATAAATCCTTGTTAGTGTAGGATTAAGAGGATTTTCTCAATGTAACTTAAAACAATGGACATGCTGACTATATCCATTTTAGTAAATAAAACTAGGCAAGAGCGACTCTTCAGACATCAGGCCAACTGCTTTGCCAGAACACAGCTTACCTGTCTTGTGAGTCAGAGTGGGGTGACTGTGCCCAAACTGCCCGCTGGGAAAGGTCCTAAGCCTGTGCCATTCTCCAGGTTGTGCCCAACTATTACCAGGGAGAATACTAGCTGGCCCACACCAAACTTTGCCAGACTCCATGCAGACAAAGTAATGGTATGTATTAATCTTGAACAAGAGTTCAGGCCCTTCCTCTTGTAATGTTTTATTTATTATCAGCTAGATTTTTTTTTTTGTCTTTTATTCTGAAAGTGAAGGACAAGCTGGTGTGACAACTCTGAATAATTAGTCTCTGGTGGTGTGGTCCATTCTCATTGGGATTTTGATCCTCGTTGTCACATCTATGTGGTTTGGCAGATGCTAAGCTTCAGTGCATGGACCTAATCTATCACCTGGCCAGATTTAAGTCCATATTTTGTTTTGATTCCACGCTTTTGAGATTTAATTGTTTAACTATACATAATGAAAATTTGTGAATGCTTACTTTGAACTTTTTTTCTATGCCTATGGAAAGACCTTAAAATATCAGAGAAACATATTTTTGTGCTGCTTTTTAAGCCATTTTGATTTTTTCAGCTACAGAAAATCAATCTTTGTTTTAATACCAAATAGTGAGAAATCCCAGTTCTTGAGAATATATGTTTTAATAGTTTCACGTGCAACAGTACAAATAGAAGAGTGGTACTAACTATACTAGAAAGAAAACAGAATTCTTACATCATCTGCTTCACTGAGAAGAAGACTGAGACTGAATGCTCATTAAAAATCCTTACCACAAAGTCAAATGAATATTTTTGCCTTTGATTTCAGTGGGTTCAAGCTGTTTTCACAGATGTCAGAATTGTAACAAGTTTCATTCTATCAAAAGCAAACAAAAAAAGAGAGATTCTAGATAACTCTGGAAATAATGACATACTGTTATTAACAGACCAATTTAGAGAAATTTTGTTTTTCCAAGAAAAAGGACAGAAAATGTGCCTTTGATAAAAGAACCTTACCTAATAAAATTTCTCAGCTCCTCACCTTCAAAATGTCCTATGTCATATAGTAGTCATGTCAGCTGTATGATTCACTGTAGAAATATAGTAATATCCTAAAATATTGTAATACTTCAAGCGATATCTCAGGAAATGAATGTAGTGGGCTTATTGCTACCAGTGGGATTTCAAAATGAGTGTAGTGTGGCTGTTGTTAGCAATGTGATCTCAAAAGCTCTGTATTTTCTGTAGAAATCAATTCTCTGTTTCTGTAACAATTTGACCTTAACAACTACAGTGCTTTCTTGTTATCTCAGGGTTTTCATATGTTTTTGAAGGATAAGCGCTACTGATCCAGAAAGAAAGAATGATTATTTCTTTTTTTTGTTATAGTACGTCCCCAATTCCATTGTAGAATTTTAAGATACCCATCTTAAGACCTGTTAGAGATCTGGGGACTCCAAGAGTATGTATTAATGCAAGTGGAATTTAGGACGGGTCAGATTTATTACCTATGATCATAGTGAGCAAACATTCAGACAGCACCTCCCCCTCTGCTCCCTTGTTCTCTGCTAAGTAACTGCGGAGACCCAAACAGCTTTATGTTTCAGAAAAAAAAAAAAAACAAACGAAAAAAAGAGTTGAGGAAAACCAATCCTTTCAGTGTTAACTAAGTCAGGTACCCATCCCTGAAATGGACTCCTTAAGTAGCTTGCTAACAGCCAGAATTGTAAGGAGTCAAACAGTACATAATGTGAGGAGGATGTAGGAAGAAGACTCTTGGTGCACACCAAGAGTGGAGTGGCACACCTAGTGTTATCTTAGCTCAGAAGTGAGAAGGTGGAAACAGTCACAGGCTGTTAGCTTTTATGAAAGGAAAGTTTTAGTTATGGTAAATGTTTTAGTTAAGATATTTCGTTAAGAATGGTTTAGTTAGGATAAACTTCTTGGCCAGACCTATTAAGTGTTAATAAGTTTACCGCCACAGACCATATCTAGATTTATCTGTATTGTTAAACTAAATTTGTCTGTGCAGGGCTTCTTGTGGAGAGACCATTGCTTACCCTTCCAGAGCTCCAAACTGCTGAACTCCTTTAGTCTCTGACACAATGGTGCTATGCTTTGGGGTAATAGTAGAGCTCTGAGAGGTCAGAGGCACCCAGTAAAATGGCTTTAATCTTACTCAAGTCCAAACCACTTTGACATTAATTGCAAGAGCAATCAGAAGCCTGTCTGCCACATACTTCTATCCACAAACTACACCTACACTTGTTATACTCCAAGGTGTAACTTTCATGATAAAATATGCTCAAGTACTGGCTACCCTCCTGATATGGAATGTAAAATGCTGGTGGGGAAAAACTAAGCAAGTGTTCAAGTCTTTCTTTAATATTTGCTGTTATTGAAAATTTTGTGTGTACTCAGAATGTGACTGGAGAAGTTTTTGAATCCAAGTATTTGCCAAGCGGGCTTCTACCCCTCATTCGGCAGCTTCAGGAAAAGTAATACTATTATAGCGGTACAATAGATTAAAGTGAAATCATGTGTCTATTGATTATTTCTTGTTAGTGTTCAGATTATGACTTATGCCGAAGAATATCAGGACAAAGGCAACACCCTGATTCAGGGCAGGTATACCAGAGGAACCAGTGGGATCCTGAAGTTATTGAAAAGCGTAAGAAAGAGAAAGATCAGCATGAAGAAGAGAATGAAGAAGATGAAGAGCATGAAGAAGAAGAGGTAAATATTGCTATTTTCTAAACAGTGTGAAGTATTATAATGGACTGGAGACAAAACAGAACAAATTCCAATGTTCTAAAATATCACCATACTACATTATGAATTAATTTTGCTCAACTTTAATCTTAATTCAGTTTCTGTTCTGCTGCAAGAGATGTGGGATAATACTTAAATGGTAGGTTTAAATGAGAGCAAATAGTGATTATTGTACAGCTTAACCTGGATTTAGTCTCTAACTCAGAAGTCACTGAACTGTTTCTTGCCATAAGTTAAAATATCAGCAGAATGGTGACTCTGTATTGTCTGTTTCTTGGTCTAAGCAAATAAGAGTGTTCTTATTTTTTTTGTTTATTGTAGCAAGTTTTACTAGTATTTGCAGGATACTAGCTTGTTTTCTGGTGTTGGTGTTAGACTGCTACAAAGGGATTTTATTGTTTTTAGTTATTCTGGTTTATGATGCAGACCAGAGACTTATCAATGCAAGCTCTAGGCACATTCCTCTCAATTTGCAGAAGCTACACTTCACCAGGATAGGATCATGGTCAGCAATCACTGGACCAATACTCATTGCAACACTCTGGAAAACTACTTTATTTACCTTTGAGTAAAGACAAAAATAAGTTTAGTACATTATTTCTGTATCTTGAAATATTTAACTTTTCTTTCTGCAGACTACAGAAGATCCACTTATGATGTCAGAATTTTTGCATCAATTAGTGCAGAGGCCTGAAGATATTCTTGAAAATGCAGAGGAAAGAGTTGGAATATATAAGGATATAGTGCTTCGTCCTTTAGAAGTAAGAAAAAGCAAAATAATATGATTATGAATAGCAAAAGATTTTTAAAATATCTTGCACTGCTGTTTGGGGTTTTTTAGTTTGAGATTTATTGCGTGGAGGTGGGCACCAGGCATAGTATAACATATTCACAAGTTTTGAAATTCATACCAAAATCAATGATAGAAAATTGTCAGCTGTAGGTGCTGTTTCTACTCTGGAGTAAAGATAAAGTAATTCACTTCACGTTTTAAAAGTGAAACCATACCTGCCACCATAGACAAAGTATTTGAAGAGCCCAGCGTATCATCACCTTCACCATGGTCCATTCTAGCATACAATCCCATAAGAAATCTGCTCTTTGCATCCATTGCCTTCTACTCCAATAGATTCCCTTCCTCCCCCGGTTTATTGCCTGCATATTTAGATATACAATAATTAGCCCATCAGTTTACTATATTACCTATTTAATTCCTGCAGCTGTAACATTGCTTTATTCTTTCCTTGTTGTGTTCAGGAAAGATGGATTTACTATGGGGTTTTTGTTTGGTTTGGGTTTTGGTTTTGGTTTGTTGATGGTTTTTTCCCCCCAACAAACCAACCAACCAGTCCAAAGCTCCTGGTACAAACAACTGTAAAAGCCTCATGTTTGCTGCGCAGTTGACAATTGCTGTTTATTTATGCCCTTCAATCTCCCTAGGGATTAGACAAACCGATAGAAAAAATTGTGTAAAACTAGTATTAAGTTCTTGTTACTGCTATGAAGTGGAAAGCAAAAAAATGTAGTATATCATTATACAATCTCACATGGATTTTTCGTAAACTAACGAAAAGTTGTTTAGATTAAATTACTTTAGAGTGTATACCAAACTTCAACAATTTCAACATGTTCCACTGGTTAGTAGGTCTTACTTAGGCTTCACTAATGATAAATGTCTTAGTGCACATACTTAGTGGTCCACTAATACATTAAAAGAACATAGGGGTCTATCGTTGGCCCAGGTAGAGCTTGAGAGGATGAAATTGAAAAAAAACCTTTTAAGATGTGCAGTGTGCACTGATCTGGCATAGGTAGAAAGAACTTTGGAGAACAGACTTTGATTTGTTGATAATTTGTTAGGATGAAATTGAGTAGGAGTAAGTGTGAAATACTACAGATAGGGAGGAAACCTAATGAACAGCTACGATGTAAAATAATGGGCTAGAACTCAGTACTACAGACAATCTGCAACCTGTGGGGTTTTAGCTAGTGATAAACTTAGTAAATGCAATGCTATTGTACAAAAGCAGATATTAGTGATGTAGTAATAAAAATGACAAACTATTATCTTCTCTGTAGAAGAGTATTAGAAAGAAATAATTAGTTATTTATTTCTACCAAAGATAGGACAAATAATTTAATTTATGCTATAGGAGACAGACTCTATGCAAGGAAATGAACTCCGACTGTAAGTGTAGTGAAGAACTGGAATAGATTACAAAGTTGTAAAGTCACCTTCACTAGGCTTTTTCTGGGCTAGGGTTAGGCAAACACCTGTCAGAAATGGAGTGAGTGTTCTTAATCCTCAGACAGAGACATTAACAATGGACATGGGATATCTGTTTTAGTCTAATGTATTAGTTAATAATGGGAAAATTGAGAATAAGAAAAATCAAATATATTGTTCAAATTTTACAGAAAGTGAGAGTCAGGACCAAAATTAAAATATTGATCTCATGGCTGCTATTTCCAAGAACCCTCTTAATTGACATAGTCACTGTTTTTCCAGAAGAGAATTAAGGTAGTTAGACAATTAGAAGTTGAATTCTTACACAAAACATTACTGTACCTTGGTTATTATATTATTAGCTCCTCTGCATTTGAGCTAGCATATCTAATCTATTTTCTGAACCCATTGTAACTCCAATTTTGGAATTTTCTCTTTATTTATCTATCGCCAAATAAGTTTCACTCCAGAAGGTTTTATAAGCCATCAGTACAATGAATCTTAGTTTTGCTGAAGTCCACAGGAGTCCGTCCTTTGATATGTCTAGGAACAGAATGATATTCAATGTCATTACCTAGTTAACTATACTCAATTGATGAGTATATCTTTGTTCTCAAACAGGACTTGATGGCTGAACATGAATGTCAATATCTTATTGAACTGGATGGAAATCAGGAACCAGATGATCTCCTTTTTGTAAGTAAGCTTTGCACCAACTTAGTTAACCTCCACTAGAAAATAATTTCTCAATTCTGTGGATTGTTTTCTTTCTTAAGGTGTTGGCAAAATTTTATGTCTTGTATAAAACTAATTTAATTGCTATTAGAAAACATGACCTTCGAAATGCTCACTTTTGTTGCTCTATTACAATTCTGAGATTCACTGCAGTGCCCCCAGGATTACAGGAGAATATTTTTTGGGCACACTACAAACTCTTTTGTATAGTATCCATCTCTTTTTAGAGATTTATTTTGTGTATTAGTGTAAAATATCATTATTAATATGGGAAACTGAAACATTTTCAATATTATCTATTTATAAAAATGGATTATTTTTTGCTGATGTCTAAAATAATGCCAGAATTTTTATGAACTCTAGTATTTTTTACAGTGTAATAGAAGACACTTAATTCTATTAACAATTCTGCTGAGCATTTGTGTCTAGGTTTTTAGCTCATAACATAGCAACTCATTCTCCCTATTAAAATACTATTGTGATAAAATTTGAAGATAAATAAACATCTTCTGCCTCAGAAAAAAGAGTTGCTTCAAATCAGAACCTAAAGCACACTGCTAAAAATGAAGTGAGAGATTGTGTTTGACAATGTAGGAAGAGAGCTGCTTCTGCAGTTTCTCCTGCCTTGATTGAAACAAATCGAATCAATCACAAATCTGTAAGTATTATTTCAGTTTATGCTTACCTTTACTACCAAGAGTAGTCCTATGGGGGAAAAAAACCCCACACTCATTCTGCTAAGTTGAAATATAAAATTTCCTTATTTGTGATCTGTTTGTGAACATTACAACAGAAGATTTATAGTAAAGGCAATCAAGTTGCATAATGGTTCCAACTATTTTACCTCTAAGGCAGAGACCTATTACAAAACTAGTCCAAACATGACAAAATTTGCTTTTTCATTTAAAGAACATTTGCATCCAAGCAAGATTACATTCAGGAAATAGTTCAATTACATTTAATACCATCTGATTGTCATTGGCAGACAGGTAGTTTAAGTATCTCTTAATAAATTCCCCAAAGCTGTATTGCTTCCAAGTGTGCATAATCTGATCTCCTCAAGAGACTTTCCTCCTTTTAAGATTGGAGCTCATCTGAATACTTCCATTCCTTTGTGGGAAAGAGTCCTTCATAGCCTATTCCTTTATATGATTTGGGATTCACATCATAATGAGGAGATATAAAGGTTGTGATTCAGCATTTTGCACTGCCTATGTCAACAAAAGAGCTTGTTAAAACTCAGCTCAATTACTAGCTTGACTCAAAACTAGAAACTGGACCTTGGTGTATACGTAGCTATTATATGAATAATAAGTTACATTTTTTAAAATACTTTGGGAGTTGTTTCAGATCACAAAAGCAATTTTGATTTGTACTAAGTCAAGAGTTATTTTCTCTTCAGTCAGTGGTAGTTCGACTTCAGTCCCTGGGTGTTAGAAATGGAGCTCCTATAACTAGACTTCAAAGTCAGCAAGAAGAAATGCTGGAGGGACTGGAAACTGTAAGTGTGCTCTTCTAAAATATGCTTGACTGTAATAATTATAAAAATATTTTTTATTTTCTATTGAAATCTTACATTTATCATCTTTGTTTCACAGCAACTGGTTTGTTTTACCATGCAATAAGGGCATTTTTTGATCCTTGATTTTCCAGAAATGTGAATTTAAGATAATTCTGGGAGTGAAATCCACTTAAAAGAGTGTGAGAAGTAAAAAGCCTGTCATTAAAAAAAAAAAAAAAATTAGATTATGATAATAACACTTTGAACAAAATGTTTGTTTTAGCAAGAAGAATGGAATGAATTCCATGAAAATAAAGAAACTTTAGCCAAAGGATAACAACCTGAGCAGCTGACTTTTAGCTCAATCTTTATTCTATTCCTGAATGAGAAACAGCATAATAATACAAATTTAGCAACGTCCTGCATAGCTGAAATCACGTATGTTGTATTTACCATAATTAGATAGAAACATGACAGTTAGTGCTGAATTTTGCTGAATCATGACAATTATCATTTGTGTCCTTTCCAAATAAAACTGAAAACCGGAAGTCTTTGCATAAATGTCTTTACCTACATTCACCTGCAGACATCTTTCCTGTTTCTTAAACAAAACTTTCCTTATATGAATGGTACTCTAACTGGGAGACCCTGCTGTACGCTTTCAGAGAAACACACCTCCATTCACTTCCCTACTTTCTCAGAAAAATTCACAAGTAAAGGACTTTCTGTGTCAGAGGTCATCTATATTTATTAGGTAGGTAGTCTGTGTGTTTGTATTGGTCTATGTGTAAGCTTTCAGCATCCACAGTATTTGGGGCAAGGAGTTCTGCAGTTTAACTGGACGTTACATATAGAATTGCTTCCTTTTTTTTTTTTGTTGAACCTTCTGCCTTTTAGCTCAGTATCTTCTAGTTGTTGATACGCAAAAGTCAGTAAATAGTTTTATTCTCTGTATCTGCCGTCTAAGAACTCATGATTTCAGACTTTTGTCCTATTCTTATATAGCTGTCTCGTTCCTGGACTAAAGAGTTTCAGTTTACTTAATCTTACTTATTCTTATAAGAATATCTTTCGGTGTGATTGATCAGTCATATTACCTTTTTCTGAAACTTTCGCAATCCTACTGCTTACTTTTAGAGATGAGGGTAACAGAATACACATAGCAGTAAAAATGAGGACAGGATTTATACAATGAAGAAAACCCCCACCTTTCTATTCTCGGTTTGCTCAAACATTCCTAAAGTTCAGGTTGGTGTTCTGGCTGCTCTTGGGCATTGACCAAATGCTTTCATTGAATTATGTATTATAATTCCAAGATCTATTCCTGACTAGTGGCAGTCAATGACAACTCATAATTTTCTGCGTAAAACTGCTTTTCTAATGTCTGGCTTCCTAGATGCTGAAGGTCCTTCTGTAGTTCTTCATAGCCAGCATTTGTCTGTATTCTGAATTCACTCACTATTCATTTTCTGTAAAAGGTCTACTAAACTTACTCTAATCAGATGACATTTCTGCATGCCTAAAAGAGATATTTTGACCTTGCTATTCCCCAACATGGACTATGGTCCTTTCTTCATCTCCTTTAAAAGAAATGTTGGCCGTTTGCTGTTGTCTTCAATAAATGGCTGATTTGTACCTCTTTATCATTTTAAATTTCTGGAAATAATAAATTATGCCTATAGGAACTATTTTAAGTACTATTTTTAATTAAATAAAATGGAAACACTAAATACTTTCTCCTTAAAATTGTCCTACAGTTCTGAAATATGTAAATTTAAAAAATATTCTAAAAAATGTGGTGTGATTTTCATTTGTTTCCTTATTTTCCAACAAAATATTTCAAAAAAGGCTAAGAAGGCCGCATATGTAGCTTCAGACAAAAATTATGTATCCTGTTATTGCTGTTTTAATAAACAGGATGAACTTCTCCGGGTTCTGTCATCTTACAAACTAATAGCACCCAGATATCGATGGCGTAGAAGCAGGTGGGGGCAAGCATGTCCTGTGGCTCTAAAGGAAGGTGATATCATAATGGGAACCCCAGACTTGGCTGTCAGGTTAGCAGAATTTGATACTATTTTATTGCTATTTTATAAGATAACCATCTATATCTGTTAGCTTCTCTTCTGTTTTAAGTTTTCTAGGTAAAATGTACGTACTATCATCCCCAGAGGCGTTGAAAAAATTTATGTTGAATCCACGGCCTTACCTGTTACCACCAATGCCACTTCCTCCTTGTAAAGTACTAGTATTTGGTCCTCCATTCTCTGGAAGAACAACTATTTGTAACCTAATTGCACAGAAATATAAAGGAAAGGTAGGTTTATAAATATCTTATATATCTTATATAGCAAGGGCATCAGCTGAGGCTTAGGCACGTTCTTATTCCTGTTGTATTATTAGCACACACATTGCAAACATATGGATTACAGAGGAATTTAGTGAAATTCGTTTATATATGTAAGACAAATATTTATGTGTCTGTTACTTGTCTTAGCATAAGAATATTATTAATAACTTTTGTATCTGAGATAATTAAATATAAATTTACTTTCACTAGGTTCTTGATATGGCCAAACTCATTCAACCCCATATTGAAGAATCAAGAAAAGAAAGCATTGAGCAAGTGCGAAGGGATACAATAGAAAAGGCTATAACAGCAGTGAAAAATAGGTTGGAATTAGAAAACCAGTCAATAGAATCAGGTGAATAAGGTGTTCCATTGTCTTTGAAGCTATCACATTTGCTTTAGATTATTTAACTGAAGCGTTTGCTGTGCCTTTGACTTACAAAATATCACAGCAATTGCTATAGTTGTTGTACATTAAATATGAACTAAAAGAACATGCAGTGAAGGGAATTGCTGAGTAGAATTCAGTATAAATTTTCTGAAGTTGAGGGCCATGTAAGAAATAGTTTTCTGAGCACTTTTTGAAAGAAGAAATTGGTTCTGGCAGATACTAGTTGGAAATTTTCCATTTGAATGACTTTCTGACAAGTTAAATCTCTGCAAAGTTGACATTTTTTTGAAGAAAGCAGCTTGTCAGCTGGGCTGATGTGAATCCATGGTCTACAGATTTTCCACTTTGAAGCAGCCTTCCAAGATGCTGTCTCAGATGGTACGCTCACAAGAATCTTCAGCTGTGGTCACACTTAGACTTTTTAAGCTGCTCAGGTTTTTGCAGCTTGATGAATTCAGAAAATATTTTGAAAAGGTGAAAATAACATATTCTTTTAAAATCTTTTAAGCAAAATTTGAATTTTCTTTTTGCAGGGCATTTAGAAGTGTTTTTTCAAAATTATTTCTTTTGAAATGAAAATTTTTCACTGTATTGGGCTTGCCTCTTCCAGTTATGGTTCAAATGGACAATCAGGCCATTTTACCTTATTCAGCTAAGCAAGGAATCACCATATTCAACTTATGGGTAGATGCATATCTAATTAGAAGTCAGTATATTCTTCTGGTGCAGCAGAACATAGAAGCTGACTGTGATACGAAAACTATTGGCATTGCAGTAAGAATAATAGCTAACTATGACACCAAAGTCAACACCATAAAACAGTGTTATGTTCCAGATTCCTGGCTATGTAAATACTTTTGAGGACAGATATGTGAAGTCATATTAGCATTAATGAGAACTTAATCCTAATTCTTAACCTTGGAGAGTTCCTTTTATTGCAAAACAGAACTACAAACAGATAAAGGATGTAAATTGTCATAGAAAGTAAGAAAACTTCAGAAGGGGAAGTTAAATATTTTTGGAAGCTTGAATCTGGATCTAAAAGTAACTATACCAGAAAGTATGTCCTATTCCTAATGAAATTTTTTAGTTAATTACCTAGTAAATTCTGCCTTTTGAGAGAATTGCAAAGAATCACTAAAAATTATGCGAAAGATATATGAGTAGCCCCCCTGACTGTCCTGAGTGCTCCCAAGTCCAGTTCAGGGATTGACAGTGAGACTATGAAACTTCACTGAAGTCTGAAGAGTTTCTATCTCTGTCAGAGTAGGTCAGGAGATTGAAACAGTTGGTCCTTGAGGACTCCATATCCATGCCCATGTATTGTGATCTCATGGGTTGAAGACTTACTTAATAGTTTCAGCATAGTGAGTGTGCATCGGGAAGGAATAAAATAGTTTGGGTGTTCCAAAACAGAATGCAGACTAGTTGATTGTTGACAATATACTGTCTTGATCTATTATTAGCATTGATTTTTATAGTAATCTGGTCAACTTTTTGATTTACAAATCAAAGAGAAATCAAATCAAAGGAAATTCTCAGGTGCTGCAGGTACCTGATTGTTCTAGTACACCAATATCATTCATTCATATCGAAACAATATTTCACTTGGTGGTAGAAAATACTATATGGTTAAAGAGGGTTTTTTTGTAATGAGAGAACGAACCAAGATCTTGAAACCTATCTTTACAAAATACCCTCTAGAACTGCATTCAGAAGAAATGGTATTTGATTCTTTCTCGATATGACTGTGTAATACTGCTTAAAATGACTGCTGCGCTGTAATTAAGAAGTGGCTGGACTTAATTACCTAGCAGTTATTCCTGATCAGAGGAAATAAGTATTTCAGAATTTTATGAAGTGCTTAAAAAGTTCTATATTGTTAGGAATGTCAGAGATAACTGCTGACCACCCAGAAGTTCAAGCAGTGGTAGAAGAAGTCATAAAAACTGTATCAGCCTCCGAAGTTACGCTTTCACCTGAAATATATGCTGAAGTACTGGAGAGAGTTATTGCAGAGGTAAAAGTACAAGTACTATGCTTCAAAGTGTGGTGTTTTTTTTTCTCTAAGAGCAACCTGTAACCATTTATATGTTATTGATGTATGTTCTTAATTTTTCTATTTGAAAGACCAGTTTAGTTATATCACATAGTCTGAAAGCTTACATAGGATTGAGGAGAGACTGAGCAAGATCATGAAAGACAAATCTATTGAGGACTGCTATATATTTGTACTAATTATTTCTGTCTTGCAAAGTACCCAGACTACAAATTGTTGAAGGCTAGGAGAATTATCTGAGGGCTTGCCATATTCTTATGCTCTTAGTCACTATTAAGGAGCTCAACACTTGATGCAAGTGTTTGAAAAGGACTGTCTATGAAGGCTTATCCAAAAATCTTGAATTGTTTTAAAGTTGTTCAGTGGTTTGTAACTATTGAAACTGGCATCTAAATTCTTTACAGACAACCTTAAAAAATCACTGGCACATTAGTCTCTTTTTGTTTAAAATGTTTTTACTTCATTCAGACATTTATAGTTATAATTGTCTTACCATTTATTGATCTGAAATGACAATAGGGAAAAATCATAACATTTATAAAATCATTTTATATTGTGCAGTCTTTTTGAACAGCTCACAGACTAACTTAGTCTTTTTATGTTACTGAACCTGACATTTTATAACAGCTTATGAAGAACAACAAGGACAGGTTTCCTGGTGCTCCGGAAAAAGGAGGATGGGTAGTTGATAACTACCCTCTGTCATTAGAACACTGGTCAGCTTTATCAGAAAAAGGACTTTTACCTGACACTGTTGTCTGTCTGAAGGATACAGAAAAAGATGGTTAGTAAGTGCACACTAATGAAACTTGATCATTTTTCTGTGTTGATATCTGTATATAAAGCACGCTTACAAGAAAAACTAGTAGCTATGTCCAAGTTACAAAGTTTCAGGGGTCTAAAGAAGGAAGAATCCAGTGAATCAACAAGGGTACCCCAAATACTTTATGATTTGGATTATGGGAATTACACAGATTTGAAACAGGAATGCTTTACAAAATCAGTAAAGAAAATATCTCCTACTATAATCCTCAGTATGATTTCCTCCTATTTATAACCAGCTGTAAATACCACTGCACTCTTGGGGTTTCAGACTTTTGCATTCTGTGTCTGGCAGACCACCAGTTTGCAGTGTGGCTCTCAATGAAATTTCCCTGTTTGCTCATTAGTTTCCCCACTTGCAAAATCAGGTTACATATATGACATCTGCTTGAGAAATAAGAGGGGGAGAAGTACATGCATACAGGTGTATCCTGTTCCCCACCCTGGGATCAAAAAATGTCGAGCAACTTCTTATCCAGATTGATGCAATAGCTTAGTACCAATGAATTCAGAGGAAGGGATTTTCACTTTATTGTTTCAAGCAAGAAGGTAAGTTGGTACTATGCATGAAGAACTGAACAGATTCATACACTGTTAAAAGCTTTTCCTGACAAATCATGTCTTTGTGGATTATGACTGCTTGATTCGTACCACACCACAAAGCTCATTGCCCTGTGGCAATGTTTGATCATTAGCTGTTTAACTCAGTCCATTATCAAAAGGTCTTTAAGTAGCAGAAACTTCTGTTCAAGCAAGAAATGATAGGTCTATTCATACTTAGTTAAAGAAAGGTCAGTAACCGCCTGATATTAGAATCAGTCAAGAGAGCTTTTCAAACCCATGACCCTGAATATAAAAATCAACCTGAGCACATCAAGGTTACACACTTTACTTTTTCTACAGATTTTTTTTTAAAAAAAAAAAAAACAACAAACAAAACAACCACTTTTCAGAAGCATGTCATCTGATCAGCTAATCATCCTCACAACTCAGCTACAGTACCTAAACTACTGAGTCATGAAACTTTGGAACACCTTAAATATCTTAACTAAAAGTCTTCCAGTGTGATTGGAGCTGGTATGCAGACTAAAGAGAGACTGGACATTTCTAAGAGAAACTTCTAGATCCAGTGTTTGTCAGAAAATCGTATTTGCTGTTCCTGTTATTCAAGAAGACTTCATCTCAGATAATTCCAGAAAGATCTTAAGGACAAGCTGCATTTCCATGCTTTACCTTTGCTTCCCATACATTTTAAGCATATTTGAAATGTTCATGAACCTCATTTCTGGGACACAGTGCATTGTCCTTTCTTATAACTACAAAAAACACCTTTTTAATGTAGCTGGCAGGCACTAATGTAATGTTCATGCTGAGTACTAAATAACAAACAGCAAGAGTCAAGCTCCAGCCTTTTCTGCAGGGAGAGGACTGAGGTGGGAGAGGTCCTTTCAGAATCATGTTAACTTTCTCTTCACTTCTCAGAGTTTAACAATTCAGTGAATTAGTTGGATAAAAGGAAAGTGTAGCTTTTTGCTTATGGATATATTTTCCTGAGTTTAGCTATTTTGTTTCATTTTGTTAGTATTTTTTCTTTTCATTTGGTTAGCTGTATTAACTCTTTATTTGAGTTCCACTAATTTCTGTCCCTTAAATAATAATGTAGTTGTAGAGTTTACATTTTCATAGCATTTTGAGTCATTACTTTGTAAGCTATTCCCTGAACTAAACTGGCATAACTCCACTGATGGAAATGGATTTCAGCCACACAGCCATATATCATAAATCTATTTGTCAAAGTAAGTAAGTCAGTAGAGTTCCTAGCAGGATGAGCGTATTCTTCATTTCTGTCAGCCAGCTGTAGTAGTAAAGGTATATAGATTCTTGGTATTTTTACTTTAATGTTTTTCATTTGCTTCTTCATAGTTTTCTTTGTGTACATACAAACAAAATAAATACCAGAGTAAAGCATCATATATGGAAAAATAAGATGAATGCTTTCAGTGCTGTATCCCCTTCTATCTTTCATCATAACCTTCTCATATCCCAGACTCAGTTTATTAGATGCCAGAAGCAGAAAACAAAGTTCTAAAACCTTAGAAAGCAACAGTATAGTAACATTTGAGTGGTGTATATGCCTTTTCTTGGCTTTAAAAAAGAGTAAGAAAGTTGTCTATTGTCTATTAAATAATTTTCCCAACTCAACTTTAATTTTCTACATATGAATAAAACTCACTAGTGTTGTGGAATTATATTGCAGGAATCTGTATACTACGCAGAACATACTTAGCAAACAGGGATGAAATTAATTCCAAGATTTTGAAAAGACTAACAGATGAAGCATTAGCAAAGAAACAAGAAGAAGAAGAAGTAAGGTAAAGCATTCCAAATATCTGAAGGTATAAAACGAGCACAAGAAAATTCTAGCCTTACTTTGTGGTAAAGATATTGGTGTGTTTATCAACACAAATGTACTAAAACGGCACTAAGTTTGGCTGTGGTGAATGGGAAATAATCCACTATGTGTTAACTTTGAGAAATATTCCATTTAGGTCAGTAAATATGGTGGCAGAAGATTGTCTTGCTCAATGCATTTTGATTATCCTTCATTAGTCCAGCCTTTTAATGAAATGAGACAACAACATTTTAGATGATAAAATATATTTGATTTTTATTTTGTACAACCCAAATTATATTTCAATTCTGAACAGTATATTTCCACATCTTCACTTTTATATATCTGCAACTTGCTTCAGTAATATTTATGTAAGTCTTAAGATGAGCAATCTTTTACTTACAGAAGAGAAACACAGGAAATACTAACACCAGAGGAACATCAGTCTCTAGAGGATACTGAGGAGAAAGGTGAAAGTATGTATCATTTGACTTCTATTTTATCTAATTATGTGTTTCCAATCATTTAGCACTTTGGGTTTTATGCAGATTTTACAGGTTTTATTTCCTTTTTACATTCAACATCTAGAAAAAATGTCTTTTTATTACTATCTTTGCTTCCTTCACTGATTCAAACACTTATTTCTATATATCATTATCAATGAATGTTATAGAATAGAGACATGTATTAAATCTGCCAGCACGGTTATGATTTTCAATAAATCTGAAGGCCAGGACTCTCTATCTCCTCTAGTAACTTTTCTAAGTGAGTTATTAACTGTATTGAAACTTCCTACTCATCAAAAAAATCTGTATCCCCTCACAAGTTAGAAAACATTGTTAAAACTTAGCCAATAGCTAATTAGAAAATCTCAAAACTCTCTGATTTTCTGTTCTTCCTCCAAGAAGCTCAGCCTGAAGCAATTAAAGGGGCAGAGAAATTATGTCAGGTGTGGCTTTCTTAACATGCATTAAGAATTGCTGAATATAGTAGCAGCATACACTATGGTTTGCAGACTCCAGTAGCCCAGCAGAGGTGAGAGTGCTGCAGCTCCATGTCCCCAGGACCATGTAGTAATGAGTCTGAGCATGTATTCCCATTTCCCCTTTGATCCTCTTCTTGCTCTATTATCTGTGCTTGTTCCTCCCCAATCCACTTTCATCCCTCCTTCTCCTTGCCTTTGGTCCTTCTCAGAAATGCCTCATGTGAGTCTCTCACAATCCCAAACTGCTTTTCCTGGCATCCCCTAATGAACTGCATATCATATAGGCAGCAACCCCCTTCAGCCAGGAAGAGTTTCCCTGGTTGACTCATCTCAATAGATCTCACACCCAGATAATGCCTTCATCATCCTTTTCTAATGACCCTGAGGGGAGCCAGGTCAGGGTTGTGTTTGTTCTGATTAGATTATTGGGGTCCCACCTGTTGTTGTTCTCCTTTGTGCTCATGGAGATTAGCCTTAAATAACATAACCAGCAACTTAAAAAATAACAGAATTATGTGTATTACGTGAGGCTTCCCATCTAATAACAGTATTAATAAAGCATTTTGGGTAAACATATTCTTATTTTGCTTCTTTCTGTATTGACAGAAGCGCACATTATTTTTGTTTAACCACTCTTTATTTCCTGTAAATACCATACTTTTATATCAGAATTGTGCTATACTTTGTTTCTAGCAATGAAATTATAATTGTCCTGGGCAGGAGTGAATAATCTGTGAGAAGTGAGATTTCTGGGGCAGGCCAATTGTCACAGATAGGCTGGACTTCTGCACCTCAGACAGTTCTGTCAGTTGGATTGAGGTTTAGAATTAATTCCAGTTATTTGCCAGTGTTTTTGAACCTCTACAGTCAAAAAAGTTGCAGGGTTGTGCTTTCCTTACTGCCTTTTTTAATCACTGCATACTTCCTTAGAAGAATGCTGCTGTCTCATTTGGATCTGTTGTCAAGATGAATTATCATACACGAGTATCTGTCTCTACATTAAGAATGGAGTTGGAAACTTTAGCCTAAATTATC
Organism: Baryphthengus martii; assembly: GCA_013396935.1. Lineage (NCBI taxonomy): Eukaryota > Metazoa > Chordata > Aves > Coraciiformes > Momotidae > Baryphthengus > Baryphthengus martii. The sequence goes on from VWZK01012220.1 coordinate 172,471, forward strand.
ACCTAAGACCTGGAGCTGAAATTAAACATTGAAGCGCATGAACTTCCACTTTTTTTTTCGCTCAGCAGTGGGGGTCTAGACTGCCATTACTGTCTTCCTTTCAAACAGAAGATACTGGTTTCTACAGAAGAATATTGTGGCTTATGTTAATGTCTCACACACACTTACCCAGTCTGGCATTTATTTTATTTATATATAACAAGACCCAAGTTGTAAAGGTAGTATAAGATAGACTGAATATCACAACATGCTTTTAATTTTTAATGAGGTAAAATTTCACCTACTCTCTGAAAAAAGTTCTCTAGCTTTGTAGGGTTCTCTACATATAAACTTTAAGCAAATTCTATATTATAACCTTTTATAGTTTCTAACAAAAGACACAACTCTTCTTCAAAGTAAATGAGTTCTAAGTGTTAAATATAAAGCATTCTACACAGATACTCTGTTACCTCTATCTCACACAACAAAGTACATCTTAGTTTTGAATATCTAACTCATTTTGACCTGAGTACATCAAAACAACAATTATTAATGATAAAAGTAATAATATCATATACACACTTGTGCTCTTGACACATAAGTCCTTGTTCAGAGAAAATCATGTTTTCCTGCACCTACATTTGATTTCAATAATCAAATACTGACTCACCAAAACACTTCAGTCATGCTGCTCTTAGCCTGACATCGGTTTTACTGCACGTGTAGCGCCATCAGCACATTGACTGCAGCTTTTCTCCCATGTGATATGTCTTTACAAAAATATATATGTTCACAGTTTGGAGTGTTTTTATATAGCAGTTACAGCATAAAAATGAAAACTTAGAAAACTACTCCAGACCCTCATCATGCTCTTTTGATGTTTCATATGTTGTGTCATTTGGGAATGGATCAAGCTGCACCCGGGGAGGCTTAGACTGGAAATGAGGAAGCATTTCTTTACCAAGAGGGTGTTCAAACCCTGGAACAGGCTTCCTAAAGAGGAGGTCAATGCCCCGAGTCTGTCAATGTTTAAGAGGACGATGCTGTTAATAACACACTTTAACTTTTGGTGAGCCTTAAATTCTTCAAGCAGTTGGACTAGATGATCATTGCAGGTCCCTTATAACTGAAATAGTTCTATTCAATTCTATTTTAGATAAATAAACATGCATTTTAGTAACTGCAATTTTGTAGCTTCAGTGGGGCATTGAAGTAATGGGGATTACTTCAGGACCCAACATATTCAAATTTCTAATGCTGTTTGTGTTTAAAAGGAAGAAATTGTTCCAGGAATGAGCAAGGTACTTACACTTGTCTTAATGAAAGTGAAAGTAAATGGAGAAGGAGACTTTGACAAAATACATTTATCAGATGTATTTAAGTGACTTAGGAAGCTAAGTTCAATGCTGAAAATGTTTGTTGAAGGTACACAAAACAATTTATGTGGTAACTTGCCTTTGTAGCGTCTAGCTGAAAGTTATAGCCCCACGTCTTTTTTTCATGTATCTTGACACAATTATTCTGAGTTTAAATTATTTTCAGGCATTTCTTACTGTATTTAAGCATTTTTGCATCAGCTTTTCATGAGTATGGATTTATTTATACTGGGACACAACTATAAGGCTTCATGACAATATATTTCAGGCATTGTAGAAAAGTTACACAGCTTCAGGTAGATCTATGAGTTCATTCCAATCTTCCTGAAGTAAAATTTGGCATATTTCTTTCCTGCCAAGTTTCAGCAATAAAATATCCCATACAGTTGATCTTATCTGCTGAAGCAAACAGTCGTCATGGTTTAAGACTTTGTTTTGTGTTCTTTGTCAGCTCTGCTTTACTGTCAGAGATTACCCTCTTTCTATAGCAAACTCAACTGGAGCACACATATGCCTGTGCTTCAGTAGCTCAGGATGGTGTGTTCGTACAACTCCATATTCACTGATGTCTCTTCTGCTACTCTTGCTATTCGGGCAGAAGCTCTTTCAAGAAATAAATGTGTAGCTAGAGCTGGTAGTTCCAGCCATTGCCTCTTGTGCTTGTCCTTCACAGCTGTTAATGTCAATATTTGTTATAAAACCTTTGATATTGATCCCAAACTCCCCTTTCTCATATTACAGATGGTGGAGGGTTGAATCAATATCCATCCTTTAGTTTTTATTTTATGTTCTTGATCTTTTATTTTTATCATCATATTGAATTCAGTAAGATACTTTAAACAACAAAAAATAGATACAATAGTAATTAAACCCATACATGTTAGGATATTTTCTCTTTAGTCTTTGAAGCTAAATGCTTTTTGGAATCAATTGTAATTATAACATTTACCAGGCATTTGATGTGTGCTTAGTCCTATAGCTTCTAAATATATTTCCTCTGTTTTTCTTGGCTGGCTTGCATCCTGATTTTTTATTTTTTTTTCCTACCTCTAACTGGAGGCTTTTCAGTGAGAGAGTTTGAACAAGGACAGTTTATTAATCTACAGACAAAGGATAACAAATTGTTTGTATCACAAGCTTCAAAACAAGCTGCAGTGGTATTAACTTCACAGTTTGTTCAGTCTTTGAGCAAAATTGCATGATTTTCAAAGCCCCTTTCTGCCCTCCTTCATAAACCAGGTATGATAATTACATTCTAATACCTGTAATCACAGCATTTTAGGCAGACAAATTTCAGAATTTGAAACAGAAAAGTTGTGAACAACTTTCTCAATTAGATCCCAGATATTTTCAGTTCTTAAATTCTCATTCAGAGAAATAAAGGCTAAGGGATATTGGTTTAGTACAGCTGAGCATATCTTTGCAGAAAAAGAGCTCCAAAAGCCCATGATTAGAGCTATGAGCCTCTTTCAAAGCTCTTTCTGAACATCTGTAAGAAAAAGGACATCTTTAATTTACTTCTCTTAATTTACTTCAGTGTCTGTCCATCTGTATTCCTTGACATTGTCCAACACCAGTCTTGTAAATTAAATCTCTTAAATGTTTAGACGTACTGTAAAAATTCAGACATGCTTAGCTTCTGTGCCACAGCTATTTCCATTGAAGTCTCTGGGTCTATCTATGATTAAGTTATGTATGTATGCATGTGAGAATTTGCATGTTGACAGTCTTAACAAAGCGTCTTCCATTTCGCACATATTTTTCCACATGTTGTTTTCCTCTTTGTGTATATTATAAACTCTTCATTTATTTATTACACAGCATCAAAACTATTTTTTTTCTTGACTGCATTCCAATATGCGTCAAGAGGAAATAAAGAACTAGAATAACTGAAGAATTTTCTCAATTTGACACATGCTAAACGCTGTGAGTTTTTGTCTGTTAACCGCAGAAGATACTTGTTTACAAGATAAAATTTCCTAATTATGCATAAATCAGAAATTCAGTGTTTCCAACCTGATTTTCATGTTGTTTGTGGTTTGCCAAAAAAAAAAAAAAAAAAGATATGTACATGAAAACAGATGCTGTCGTTTCAGATTTTAAATTACATTCTTGTTTAACATTATTTGAGTTCTGAGTAATCATAACTTGAGATGTACTAGTGGTGTTTTGTTACTCTAACAATAGTTTAAGGACATAAAACAAGGCTTGTAGGAAAAAGTAATATTCTTTATTGACCAACTGATACAGTTGAAAAAATTACTCCAGCCTTCAGGTACACAAGCCCTTCTTCAAGTCAGAAACACTTCTGCCCAATAGGAATTGTTGTGTAGAACACCAAGTGCACTCTTTTTCAAGGTCTTGCTTTTGAGCATAGTTTGAGCACAGAACACATAGATTATAATAAATAAAAAATATTCTCACATAAAATCACTGAATTAAGTAAAGTACCTCTCCACTTTATTCACAGTCATGTAGCATCTGATAGATGCTCTGCTTTTCCCTACAGATCAGGTAGCAGTTCTTAAAATGTTTTGGTCAGTGTGCAATACCCAGGTATCACAGTATCTAACTCCTTTTATGCGGGTGATAAAATAGAAGTTTTGCAGTGTGATCCAGAAATATCTTTATTTCTACGGTGCCTCCATCACCCCTCAATGCCTTTGGTAAAGTCACTAATGATTTTACTTGTGCCAACAGAATTTGAGGACAATGCCGAGCAACTTCCACCTGAAACTGAACAAATGCCTCGGAAACAGTTCAGTGACTCTGCAAGTTGTAAAGAAGAATCTAAACCTACAGGTTGGCCTTGTAGCGCATATAATCTCTTTTAGTTGCTAGTATGAAGAATTGTATGCCTTCCTCTGCTGCAAGCTTTTACTGTACTTGAAAATTGGCTATAAATTTCCCTTACCTTTTTTTCCTTTAAAGGTATTTATAGTGGAATAGCCAGGTTCAAGTTATTTAAACACTGTTAAAAGCAATGCACCAGGTATTCAAACGTTGAAAAATAACAAAATCCTACTGTTGTCTCTACTGCCTAAACACCAAGTTAATAAATGTGTATGGAGATCTATGGAGGTAAAAAATAAAGTGGGCATTGCTGAAATTCCAGGTTGATAAAACCTTCAGAAATCCATGAGCACTCTCTACAGGATGAAGTGTAAATAAAGGAGGGAAATTATGTTTTCTTTTTGATATAATTTTGGTAAAATTCTGCAGCATATGCAAGTCCACAGAACCATAAGCTAATGAAAAGATATACAAAATTCTAAAGTATTCTCTCAAAAAACACTTCGAAGGTAACTCATCTTTAATGGAGATGGTCTGCTTTAGTTTTTAAAATACACGTTTTAGCTTTTATCTACTAGAATTTTTAGAATATGTAAAAGTCCAAAAGAGAAGTAAATTCAACAGAAAATGTTCTATTTTAATTAGCAAGTTTTTTAATATACACATTTTTATGCATTAGAAAGAATCAACTCAATCTGTAAACTGAACTGCTTTTTTTTCCAAACATCATAAATCAGTGCACAGACTGCAAGTTTGTCTTCTGAGGACATTTCACTGTAATACGCTGAAAATTATTTGGCAGCATGTACTTATAAGTAAGTGCTGAAAAGTCTGTATAAACGAACTGTGTGATCTGTTTCAAAAAGAAAAATGAAAATATTTTCATAACGAAATACATATAATTTCCAAGGAATGCAAGTGTCACTGTTATCCTACATTTTTCCTTTCTGTTTATTTTGATAGTTAAACTCTAATGAATATGTGCTGACTTCTGGTGTCTCTGTCTCAGCTTTGACAAGGTTTGAGAGAGGAGAAAGAAGGATTTTTTCATCTCTTTTTTTGTTGCTGAATATGGACTGAGGGTAGAACAAGTCATAGCTAATACTAGCAGACCAGTGGAAAAAATGATATTAAAGCCTTTCCTTCCCCAGCAACTCACTTGGAGAATGTGGGGGCAGAAAGCCTTTGAGGATTGTTTGTCTCTATGGAAACTATGCTCAGTAAAGGCAAAGAAAACACAGAGCAAAAGAATATGAGACATTGCCATATAGACATTCCCCATGAAAGCTCCTGATTTAGGGCTGAGGAGGATTGTTTCCTATCACCTCTGTGATAAGGAAATTAAGAACAGCACTGTTAGATAGACCACCACCTCCTCTGAAGGAAACTTGTTCGCATTTTTAGATCCATTTATTTTTAAATGGTACTGTCTTTTCAAGTATTTTTATTGACTATGTTTCTTCTTTCTTTAAAATTATCTTGTCACTGTAAATCACCTCTGCAAGTAGAATTATTATGACTTAAGTCTAATGGCAAAGATACAGCTGCCTTATTTTAAAATATTTTCCATATTTTTGGTCCCTGAGACCAAAAGAAGCCAAATGCCAGGGAGGCAACATTTTTGTTGTAATAAGATTCAAATACCTGAACCAAAACTAAATAATGTTTGGGTCATCCAGTTTTTGAGTTGTTCCTTTTCCTTAGGAATTTGATCCTTTTTCCTTTTGTTACTTCTCCTCTGTTTCCAGGAGAAAGTTTCCCCAGTTCACTCAGGCCTGTGTAATCTATATAAAAGCTCCATAAGTGTGCAATAATTGCTGCTGAATAAATTTCCTTAAGCACGAAAACTCAGTTAGAGGTAATCCAGTGGAATTATTTGCCTAGAGCAGAGAATCAAAGTTGGAAAACATGCTGAGCCATCATTTGCTAAATACAACCTATCAGGAGAGGTGTATCATGAATTGTGTTTCTGAGATGAAGGTTCATATGGGAAACACTCTATTGTAGCTTTGTTACCATGTTCAGTATTCTGTCTCAGATGATGTCAAATACTTACTTAAACCCATTATTCTGCCTGTGTATTTCCGAAGTTTTGTTTGGAGCTGAGAGGTTTTTGAAGGGCAAGACTACAGAAGACAATCTGTTGAAGGCTTCATCCAGACAGCGCACATTACCATCTTCCATACTTTATTGCTTTGAATAAGGCTGTGGTTCACAAGGCAGTACATGTGATTTCTACAGTGTGCATGTGCCTGAGATAACATGTGCAAAAAGCAGTTAGTGTAACCTAGCCGTTAATGTAGCCTTTGCTTATTTTCTTAAAATCTCTGTTCTTAATGGAATCATCATTACATAACGCATTAGAGCTGCCCAAATTTAAGCAGGTTTTACCTGGCTATATCTCTGTTTCATTTGGAATACATTACTGCTGAATGCAGTGTAATTAATTCTGCCAGTTGCACAACATATTTTACTGTACATAAGAAGGAATGTGTTTTCATGTTCCTATTTAGAATCAGGGCAAGAGACAGAAATGTCATTGCAGGGGAAAACTGACATAATGAGGTATATAGAATGAATGTGTAGTTCAGAAAAATGCAAATGTTTATAAACATTTTCAAGAAAAAATTCATTTTGAATTCAAGATCAGACTTGAAATCTGCAAGGTGTTTCTGCTTAATGATATGCTCTTTTGCAGAGGTAAGGCTAGCTGTTGAGGTGTCAATCTAACAGTTACGGTGTTCAAAGCTGAAAAAAAAAAAAAAGAGGGGAAATACATTAAGTATTCTTTGCTTTAAAAGATGACCAAAATACTTGTCAAAATGCTTATCTGTTAACCTATTATTTAAAAGTGGCTCAATGGAAACAGCATGTCAGGGCACTGTGAAGACCAACTGCTCCCAGAGGAACAGGGAGCTGGCAGCACAATGTGATAACATGGCCATCAGAAAAGAGTCCAGCAGCCAGAGCCAGTCCCACCACCCCAGCCAGGAGCAGGGCAGCTCTGGCCCTGAGCATTGGGCTCCTCCCTGGGAACAGGGACGAGCTGAGGCCATGCTGGGATGTTGGCTCTGAATGGGCCCAGTTTAGAAGAGGCCATGGCTGGACAGGGCTGTGAAGAGCTGGTGACCAGCCCTGCTGCAGCATTACTGGGGCAGGGACTGATAGCCCTGGGGGCTGAAATGGGATCCTGGGCCATGGGCAGGTGAGGGGAGCCTCAGGATCCTGGGTAAGGACAGCCAAGCCCAGGGGTGCCCTTAGGTCCTTAAGCCAGCATATGAATTGCTATAGAAGGCCTGATTTGTGTCAAATCTCACTTTATTATATATATAGTAGAGGTAAATGGGGGTACTGAAAGAATACAATTTTTAACCTCACAAGTGGGAGAATAATATTCTTAAAAGCACCTAATTATGTAGAAATTTACTATACTTCTAGAGGACTACACATTAAGACCCAGACCCAGAAGGAGATGTAGACATTGCAGTGCCCAAAACTGCCATACTAACTTTTAAGTGTCTGGTTTCATAGATGGAATTAAGGGTTGTAGAAGTAGGCACCTGTAGCAAACTAGCAAGGGGGCAACTTTAGTGAGCCATAAAGGAATGTCAGAAGGAGGCAATGTATTCGAAACTCTGAGCGTTTTAAAATTTGGCCATTGACAAAAGAACGGGAGTCCCTAACTCACTCTTTGGCAATTAATTGACTGGAGGCAGGGCACTGGTTTGCTTTCTTTTAGAAGACAGTAGTGGCACCGGCCTTACATATAATAACTTCATAGGTAGTTTAGCCGTCTAAGTCAGAAACAGTTGTCCTGCAGGTGCTCACATATCTCAGCTGCTATTGACACTTCCAGACTATGCTTTAGTTGGTAGCATGTTAGAGAAAAGTTAGGCAACATCTCTACTCTGGCCATTACGTTTAGTCCTGTTTCCTGCCAAATCTTTCTGGTGCCGAATCTTACTGGTAACTAATTACTGAAATCCAGCTACTTTGTACTTAGTAATAGCATTTTTAGATCTGACTCTGTTTTTAAATATTAAGTGTGGTGTTTGTGAATTTCTTCAACAACCCTTAAGAGAAGACTGAGAGACATTTAGTTCTGGGAGGAAATACTAATGTTTTTAAACAGAATTTTAATAGGGCAATCTAACTCCTCATAAGCCAGAAAAATTGTTTGTATTTTTCAGGTTGAGGCAAACTCCAAATGCATGTTACAGTGCTGCAATTTCACATAGTGAGCATTGGCCTACTTAATGCCAGGAACTAACCATAAAACACTGGTTTTTAAATGCTTCTGGGTTTTCTATTTTTAAGAAAATGATCAAAGCTTTTAACATACAAGGCATTGCATAAGGCTGTAATTTTTAGTAATACCTCTCCTTTTCATGTCTTGGAAGTTATATAAGCAAAAATAGCAGTAATGGTCCTTTTTTTTTTGTAAATATCAGTAAAAGTTCGTTGGAATAGACTGAACCTGTTGTTGTTTGTGTCAAAATCTGTTCCTGTTTTTTCAAACTCAAACCAAGACAGAAACAAAAAGAGGAAGGGAAAATTATAGCAAAGTAGAAAATCACGCCATCCGCTGCTGAAGCTCTTTGTTGCAGCCTCATTTCCATTGAGACAAACACAACATACCCTGAAAGTCCCAGCAAACTTATAATAAAATCAGATCATTCAAGTCATTGCTCTCAACTGCTTTTCTGTCTGTTAGCTGAAGGCAGTGTGATATCTTATTAAACAGAACATAACAGAATAATTGTAAGAAACAGAAGAAAATCAGGATTGAAAATTTTGTGAATACAGGGAATGGGAATAGCAGCAACAACACTACTTTACTGCAGCTGGAGAAAGTTCATGATCTAGTGAGGACAGGGTGGTGATGGTGTCATCTAGGGACCTTTGCATCTTCTTCTAGCTGAGATAGAACATTTTCTCAGGACTTTCAGGGCCTAACGATGTCTAAATGGATACTAATGGCAGCCCTAGGAGCCAATGAGTATATTTCTCCGCTTCTGTTAATGCGTCAATATCAAGTTTTTACTTCAATGTCTGCTCTCAGTATGAAGTTTTTAATTTCCTGTGGCTTTTCAGCCAAATGGATGGCAGTGGAAGCAGCTATCTCATTAATTTGCTCACCAAGTGTGATAACACATTTGGTATGGCTTTCTCATGTTTATTATGAGTGGTACCTGTGAATTTCTTATTTATATTATATTTATATTTTGTCACGTTTATCATGAGTGGTACCTGTGAATTTCTTATTTATATGAATGCAGTCTTTCAATCTCTAACTAATTTACTTTTCATGAAACAGTGTTAGAAGACAGGCTTGAACTTCTCTGATCTTAAACAATTAACACTATAAATGTCTGCACAATGTATCTTAAGAGATTAAAGTCTTCTTTCCCTTACTTATTAAACAAGTTATTGTATACAGACATGGCTTTATTAAAGCCAAAATTCTTGTAAGAGTTTCTCAGTCCAAATATCCACAGAGGGAAGCCATAATATAATTCATTTTTTTTAATCATTTATTTATTCATTCATATTTTTATTACTGATATTACAATAATTTATATACTCTTTGTATTGACTGGCAGATAGGATTTATATCTACAGTCCTTTTCCTTGTATAACTATGGATGACTTCTAGCTTCCAGAGAAATGGATTACACTTTTGCATATTGTCTGCACTTCTTAAAATTATTCCACACATACATACATCTCTATTGCTTTATTACTTAAATCACACAAATGAGACTTGAAAATCAGAAGAAATTAATTCCCTCTCTCAATTCTGTTGCAGACTCGGTTGTGAAATTGAAGTATTCCAGTTCTCTGAAAAACAGATCTAAATTTCAAGCTGTTTAACACCCACAGTTTCTGTTTCATATAACTGCCAGAAGTATGTTCAGCATCTCTGCAAAGATTAAACATTAGCTATCCAGGAATCGAGACATTCCCATTACAGATCGCTTTTCAAAGGTGGATCATAATCTCTGTGTACCCGTCTTGCCTCATTTGTTAGTTATGGATAGTCATCAGTTGTAATTGTTTAAGAATTCTTATATTGTATGGTTTAGTGTTTAGGTCACTTCTTTGACTTTATTACTTTAGACCTCCAGCATTCAATACCATCCCTCATATGAATCATAGAATCATAGAATGCCAGATTGGAAGGGACCTCGAGGATCATCTGGTCCAACCTTTTGAATAAAAAGTTTAAATGAGATGGCCTAGCATATGCTTGATATTTACACTGAAGCAGACTTCTCCTTTCTCCCCTACATCTTCTGTTTTCTCTGCAGTTTTGCCATGTTGATCTTTATAATCTATCTGCCTATTTTTGATTAAATGAAGGTTTTAATTCATTGACATCTGTATATTGAGATCTTACACTGAAGAGGAAAACCACCTAGTAGTATGCATTGTATTTCTATTCACATAAAGAGAACATGCTCCAATTAAAAAAGAGCAGATACCTAACATGCAACCTGAACACTCCACAGCAGCTTCAGTAACTGAACCTGAACCAGGTCAGAATGTGAAGTTGACTCTTTACAGTCTATGCTAGTTTTCCTACTCTTTATTTCTTCCAATACTGACACATTCCATATGAGGCATGACCATATGGATAGCCTGTCAAAACCTGTTTATTATTAAATCATAATTTTAAAATTTATATATATTCTTTATATTTCTTTGCAGAGTCATTATATTTATTTGTGCGCTGATTTAAATCAATATATGCAAATTTAGTTAAGTAATTTGACCTTGTTTATTTTCCTTCAGAAGCATCAGTATCTACTATATCAACATAATGAATTTGGCATTTTCAAAGTGTCTTTGTAAACGTTTAGTAATTATTCACAGTTATGGGGTAGGGGGGGAAAGGAAGCAGCATTAAAAAAAATAGGCCACCATATTTAAGGAAAATTGTAAAAAACCTTAATGCATAGTGATAACTTCAAAATGTAAAACATTTTAGAAGAGCATTGCCTTCTATACACTATTGATTTTCAGAAATCATACTACCTGAGTTTGCAGAGGATGATTTTCCAGATATACCAGAAATGGAAATAATTAAAAGGAAGATTGACCTTTTCATGGATGACTGGCAAGCAGCAGAGTCCGAAATCAAGCAGTCATCTCTAGTTCAGGTTGTTGTTTTAGAGATTGCTGAGCAAACTCCAGAAAGTCTGCTTAATCAAACTGTACTGGTTATGGAAAGTAAGTAATACTGTTTATGTGATTTACACTTAACCTACCAAGAGGGATTTGGGAGAGTTTGTACAATTAATATATTGGGGGAAGGGTAGATTATATTCCATTCTGTATTACTCACATGAAGTGGGAACATGACATGCTGTGTTCAGTGGGTGAGCTGAAAAGCACACTAGCAGCCTTTAAGAGGCTTCTTTAAGAAGAGTCGGGAATGTATATATTGGAAAAGTATATATATGGCTATACAAATAAGTACATAATAGCTCCCTAAACATTCTGACAGCACATTTCCCAAGTTATTTGTTCTATCTGTTCATGATAAGGATATTTGTTTGGGAAACTGAGAGATAGCAGAGCTTCACTAATATAAAATACTCATTGAAGTCAATGAGGCTTTCAGGGTGTGTAATAATCTAACCTATCCACCTGCATAGGTTGTGTTTCAGGACTGAATTTTTACAATGTTTGTACTTTTTTGGCGAAGTACCTTTCTTCACTTGTGTGCTCAAATCTCTACCAACTTTGAGTACCAGCTAAGTAATATCAAAGCTGGATTCTTCCTATCATTACTACAATGCAAGTGTTTTATTAACCAAACCAACTAGTGTGCTAGCTTTATAATCAAATAAAATCTGACTGATGATTTTCCCTAATGAGCAATATGGAAAAACCTGTTGCAAACAGAAATGGCACTATCTCCATGTGTTTGTATAATTCTTTTTTTACTACACATTCCCATTGAAAAGGCTAATTTACTTCAACTGAAAAACGGCCAGTAGAATTTCCATTTTTGGAGGAAGTAATATATTAATTCCTACATCCAGGGAGAACATTTTGTTCTATGAGTAGGAGAAATTCAACATAGAGTTGGCATTATTTGCTTTCACATATGTGCTTACTTTTATGGACAAAGAGAATATATTCTGTCATAGGCAAATGAAAAAATATTGAAAGACAAAAAAAAAATTTCATCATTCCAGAACCTTTTAAATATCATGGTTGGGAATTATCTGATGAAGACTTCGAAGAGGAAGCAGAAGATCTGGCTGCTGAAGGGGAAGATGAAGAAGAGGAAAATGAAGATGAAGAAGTAAGCATGCTGTCTTTGTTTACTTATGCTTTTATTTTAAATCATATATTTTCAGTTTGAAAAGAACACCAGAGAAGTCAGATTTTGCACCTGATTTTGTATCATCCAGTTTCAGCCATCCTACAGAATAAATATCAGTGTATGCTTCAAGAAGACTTTCCTTGTATCCCTGTGTTCTGGCTGATAGTAGTTTTACTGCAGCGAGAAGCCTAAATACCCTATGCTAATAGAGAGAATGAATGTAACTAGTTTTGCCAGATGACAAAGATGAGTTTTCTTAAAAAAACAAATGTGAACTTCGATTTCTATCAACTAACAATGATTCTGTGAGCCATCACGTAAACATCAGAAGTTGCAGAGTCCTAATGCGCAATCCTCTGTTTGATCTCGGCTATTGATAATTTTCAAACACCCACTCTCGGTGTCTTTTCTGAAGAGGTCTACTTCTGAGCATTTGGAAGCAACAGAAAATGAGTTTCAAGAATACATCAGGAAAAGATTTAGCCTAATTTTGGTCTTCAACAGTGAACTATGATATTATTGTTTCAAATTTTAAATGATCATTCTTTTGTCAGTACTTTCCTCACTAGATTAGACAGTTTTCTGAGTCTGAATCTAAAAAGTGTATATTTTCATAGTCTTATATTCAGCTTACAAACTCTCTTGAGAATACCATTCCCATTCGATGCTCAATTGATATATTTGACATTATATAATCTGATCTACTCAATCTACTTAAGCCAAGTGAACTATTGAATTCAAAAGTTTTTTTGAAATTTTTTGTGATATTTTCAGGATGAAGAAAAAGCTAAGGAAAAGAAAAGACACATGGGAGATGCAAAACACTTTTGCCCAGTCAGTCTGAAAGAGAACTTTGTCCTCTACCCAGGACTCCACGAATATGCAGCTAAATATCAAGAAAAGATTTATTACTTTTCAACTTCTGAGTGCAGAGATAAATTTTTGAAGAACCCTGAGGAGTATGTGGCTCACAATGAACCAATACAAGTGAGAATCTTCAAAACTGTTTAAAGCAGATAATAACAGAGTGAAATCACTATATCCTATTCCCATTTATAATTCTTTATTATTGCTGATTTTTTCTAGGCAACAAGAAATACATCAGGCAAGTCCTTGAAACAAATAAAACACATGGATTCCCTAGTGACATTTTAGTGAACACTTAAATTAACACTTAGAATTAATGATGTAAATAAAGCAAAAAAAAGAGAGGAAGATTATAAAGGTTTACAATAATGGCAAGCTATGACTCACAAATCACACAAACTGAGTGGTTTTTACTATCTTTAAGTCTTTTTTTTTCATAAGAAGAAGAAGGGTAAAAGAAGGGAAGATTTACCAGAATTGTCCAATGAAGTTTTATTTTTACCTACAGGCTTCAACTGCCATAGTGTATTTGTTCAGTATTTCCAGGAAGCAGGTGGTCTCTTTGGAACACCAATAAGACACCTGGAAAAAATAGAATGCAAAATTATGTGACTATTTTTGATGCAATTTTTCTAATGGTATTTTGGAAGTGAAAGTAGGGAGTGCACGGTAGACTCCAAATTGTTACAAAATATTCAATTTTTTTCCTATAGGCTCCTCCTTTACGGGTGTGCTTACTTGGGACTCATGGAGCAGGTAAAACTACTTGTGCACGACAGATAGCAGAAAAATTGGGAATTTTCCATATTCAATTTGAAGAATATCTGCAGGAATTGATCCTACCCAAAACTAAAAAGAAAGTTGGGCCCCATTTCAACGAAGAACCAGAAGACGATGACAATGAAATGCCAATTCTATCAGAGGAACTGGAAGACTTATCTCAAACCATGACTAAAACTGAGACTGAAAAAAGCAAACAGGTAATAATCTGATTTTTTTTATGTTCATACACAAAACAACCTCGTTCAGACCCGAATAGGAATTTCCTGTATAATTCTAGCTTGACAAAAATCACTTATGTTAAATTATTTACTTGATTGAATTTGGAAGTAACAGTTCTTGACAATTTTTTCCTATGAATGCCACAAACATTCTTCAAAACATTTCCAAGAATTATTTAAAGGATTTTTTCTAAATCATACAGATAGATAGTAAATGGGGCAAAGGAGGACAAACTGAGAAAAAAACTCTGAAGGTTAGAGTAATAATGGGAAGATATGGTTTTCTTCAAGTATTTATAATATGTAGCTTCAGCTAGGTGCATGTGCTCCAATTGCACAGGATTTTAGAAATGTTCACCAGCAGTGTTCTCTGCAATGTCTTGGGGGAAAAGAATAGAGTGCCTCTACCAGCCCTTCAATCTGATCATCCCAATCAGAAATATTTCAGAGTTCATAACAGAGTAAGCTAGTATTTTTTTAATACAATAGGCTTTATAATCTGAATTGTAGAGTTGTCTTGTCTATTGGCAGCAGAGAAAAAAGGAAAAAAGAAACAAAACAGAAAAAAACCCTCTTAGGTAGCATGAAATATGCCTTGTATTTAGAAAAATGTTTCAAATAGCTGGGTATTCTTGATACTGGTAAAATAATTCATGAATGATAGTTTTCAGAAAATCAGTACTTTTTCTTAATCAGATTGAATACTGGTTTAAAATTGTTATACATTCTAGACCCCATCTCTTAGACGGTGTAATTTTCCTGAACAGCAAACGTCTACATAAATGTTTATCAGGAGAGAGTGATTTTATTAGACAGTGATATACTGGGAAAAACAGAAGAGGTTTCAATGCAAATTAGTTCTTCTTTATACAGCAATGAATATGATAAAAGCCTTTATTGTGTGGAGGAGTCTCTGCACAGGTACACAGCATATAAATCTTGCAAAAAATGCACAGTACAAAGAAACTGAAAATCTACCTCCTAGACAATACAAATAAGGGTTAATCCAACTCTCAGTGCTTTAGGAAGAAGTAAGTTTCTGCATCAAATTCAAGAGCCATTTTTTTTTGTGCTCCTAATACTTGCCATGTTTCTTCGAGTTACTAGTCATCAAAGACCTACATTCAAATGCTTCCTACCATAGGATCTAAGGAAGCATGCAGGAGAGGAAGCAGGCTACTGAGGAGGCATACAGAAACAGCATCCAGGCACAGTATTAGGAAGATGAGAACTCAATAGAAGTGGAAACTAGTGAGGGATCTGAAGGGTAGCAAGAACTTTCTATAGGGATGACAACAGTGAAAGAAAGACCTAGAAAATGTGAGTCTGCTATTGAGCAGGGCGGGTGAGATTTTGATGAAAGACACTGAAAAGGCTCAGATGCTCAATGACTTCTTTACCATGCTCTTTACAAGTACAGTCTAGTCTGAGGCCTTCTAGGTCTCCATGCCTAAGAGGAAAGCATGAGTAAAGAACAGAATAGGATGAAATTTGAGATTGATTATGTGATATGGACAGATAATAGACAATGGATTGCACTCCCAGTTGCTGAGGAAGCAGCTAAAGGTGCATTCAAGGCCACCCTCTATTGTCCTGAAAAGCAGGGGATGTCCCTGATAACTGATGAAATAATAGAAGAGCAGGTAATGTTGGAAGCAAATGCTTCAACACAGATGGAGTACAGATCAAAATCATGGATATCAGAACAAAGTTAAATCTAAGAGGAGGTTCTTTTGGCAAGTCAGTTTACAACTTGGTCATCACAGCCAAAAATATGGTAAGTGCTTCTGGCATTGGTGGTTATAGCTGGCTCTTTCTCAGATTCTTTTTTTTTTTTTTTTGCATTAATACATGTCTTACACAAAGGCACTTCTGTTAGTATTTTTTCCTCATCATCTTGTATCCGCTGTAAACATTTTTCTTCTGCATAAGTATTTTTTCTTGCATGTCTTGTGAAGCGCTTTATCTGATAGCATGACCAAAGCACAACTGATGCAGTTCAGTTTAGAAACCTGTTCATTGGTCCATGCACAAAACTCTAAAGGATAAAGTTGACTCCCTAAGCATTTCTCTGAGTATGTTTAACAACCGTGTTTTGGTTTAGATTTCATTAGAACTCATACAGCAGCAATTGCCCCAACTCCAGGGAAGTACCCAACCCCAAGCACGTGGAAAATACCCTAAATTGTATAATGTAGTACAGTGAAATATGGCAAAAGAGTTTACTTAGTTTCTGCTGGTTTAAGGCACTGAAGACAGTACCTTGCTTAATCAAAAAAATAATGCGTCGGCTAGATCTTTATTTCTGGTTTTCGTATTTGGGTTTTTTTATTTTCTTTTTTTTGTGGATTTTCTTTATATAAAGGAAGTGGAGTTAACTGATGAGGAAGAAGCAATCAGGGCAAATCTAATGGATAATGAGGCGCTGCCTCCGGAAGTCCTTGATAACATTATTTGTGACTGGTGGAAGAAAGAGCCATTCCGGTAACTGTAATTAGAGTCTCTCTTTCTTTAATTAATCTTAGGAATTAGATCATCCATTGTGTCCACAATTACAAATAACTATTTCAGAGATTATTTCAATGCTCTTGTACTGCTTATGAATCATGACCTACCTCTCAGTCTTAGTTTTGTTGCTCTATTTTCATTGCTATTTTGACAGTGGCATAATGTCTCATGTGCTGTACACAGGACTCGACAAAAGTACTTAGTACACTTGAATTTGATTAAATCTCCTGCATAGCTTAGTAGTTTTCATGGGTTTACAGGATAGATGTGTAAATAAACCTTTTATGTTTTCATGGAGAGCTGGAATCCAGCTGTAACTGGATTTATTTTCATATATTGTAAATATTGTCTGGAAAGCAAAGATAAAGTACCAGTGGTCTCCAAAATAACACAGAAACGGGTTATCTTCTGCATTCATCACGATCTGCACTCCAGTGATGTATACACTACAGACTTCCTTTCATATCAGAAAGTGCATCCATAATGATAAATGTGGATTATTGTTGCATAAATAAATAAGATCATCAAAAGGCAGCAGACTGGCTTTTTAGGATGTCATTTCAGCAGAAAAAAATCTCTTTTTCCAGGTCTTATCTATTCCATTCATTTCCATCCAGATCATAGCTGCTGACAGCGTGACCATTAGGTTTCAATTCCTAATAGTATGAGAAATGCCTTAAAAAGAATAAACAAGATCCTCAGATAAACTTTTGTCCTGTCAACTCACAGAGAGAGGACAACATTCTCTTAATGGTGTAAAAATAGGGAGACCTTAGGAAAAAGGGCAAAAAATTACCCAGCATTACAGATAATGTTTTGATATTATACTATATAAATTACTTTTCATCAGGGACTGTATAGAAGAAGAGAACCTTCATCACGATATATGCATTATGATTAATATCCTCGCCCCAACATCTTCCCACAGCATCCAGGACCACCTGTTCTTCCATCCACTCCCACTCTTTGTAGCTTCTTTGGTTTTCTGCAGTTTTACACTGTAGCCTATTAAGGTCTAAAGTAATAAAGAGAAATATTAACTTCTTATTAACACAACATTAAGCTTTACAGAACTATTCTTCTAATCTGAGATTGTAAGAGCTCCAAGAGGCCATAGAGCTTTGCAGACATATCTGATCTGTTTTTAATATCTGCAGGAAGGGAAATGTAGGTCATGCTGAGTGGCAAAACTCTCATTCTGTACTAGAAATGAAATTGTCAAGCATTTCTGAAAAATAAATTTTCAGGTGACAAGCCTTCTGTGACAGCTGTTACCGTGAAGGCATCTTTGATTTTTTTGAGAGCAGTAGCTTTTTAGAGTCACACAAGCAATACTGAGGACACAATTTGGTTTGTATTTTTAAATTATTTTTCAATAATTAATCTCTGCACATTAAAACCTCAGAAGACATATATTTGTCCATACACAAATTAAAATACATAGAGAAGCATCACTTTTACATTGTCAAAAAATGATAGCTGAAAGTATTTTTTTTAAGTTTGATCTCAAATATACATACATTAAAGGATGTGTTGGGTTTTTTTTTCAAATTATTGGCATTTTCACTGTGTTGCACTTTACATTTTATAATGATTAATATCTTTTTCTCCAATTAGGTCCACAGGATTTATACTGGATGGTTTCCCTCGTACTGTAGATGAAGCCCAGTATTTGTCAGAACAAGGACTCTGTCCTGATGTTGCAGTTTATATTCAAGTAGAAGAAAGTGATGTTCTTGACCGTCTTTTTCCTCCACGTCTGAAAAAATGGAAAGAAAGACAGTATAAAAAAATGGAAAATAAAAAGAAACTGAAAGACCTCAAAGCAAAAATAAGGGTAAGTTTCTGGTCCTGTCTACTTTTTTGTAATTTCAACAGCACAGGTCTGACCACAGATTCTTAAACTCCCAAAGCAGTGAAGAGCCCACAAAGAAACAGATGGAAATCAAGAGACACAGCCCCACACATTCACAGCATTCCTAGATTTACCATAGGAACCAAAAAGAATTTAGGGCTCCTTTCCTCCTCTGTGCAATTAATTTGTGCAGGAGTTTAGATGCCTCGCAGCCGAAGAAGAGAGTCTGACAGAATGCCAGACATCTGGAAAGTCCTGAACAAAAGGCAGCTAGATGGAGAAAGTGCAAGTGGCCATAAGAAATCAAATACGCAGCTCAAGCACGGTATTGCTATTGCATCCCAGGTTCTCTGAGCACGGGCTGCGGAGCTGATCTGCATCTCCCATAGGCTGACTTCACACCTACTGTATGGTGTATACGTCTGTGTTTCCACCTATGATACTCTGCACAGAAATGTAACAGCACCAAGCGATATTCTTAGTGCTCTTGTGGCTGCACAGTCTCCCATTTGAACAAAGCTGTGCCTCCCACTGAACCAGTTAGGAGTCACTTGAAGTAACCCGAAACCCCTGTGTGGACATTGACCATCAGCGCATGCAATATATTCAAGGTTCTTTACTTCCTATAAAAGTGAGACAATGTACTTCACATGTACTTTACAGATCAGAAAATATACTGTATATATGTAAATGCTGTATATATGTATATAAATATATATGTACTGTATATATGTATACAAATTTATACATTAAAATATAAGTAATTCACCTATCAGAAAAGACCTGAGCATAAGTTACTACAGAGCCACTGACACATAAGAAGTTAGTACAACAGAATTTGGACAAGGCTCATACAATACCACGAAATTTTCTGAACTGCTTGTGCCAGAGGTTGGCTCTGAGAATGCATATAATCTAGGAGAGTTGAAGTATTTTTTCAATTTCGTCCTTCCTAATACAAGTTAGAAATCTTGCTGGAAAAAGCGCATTCTAGCCACCAGCCTACACTGCTATACTAAGCTCGCCCTGTAAGCAGTTACTCTGATAATTCAAGTGGCAAATACCTGTGCTATGGATCCTACGGGCCAAACTTCTAACGAACAGTGCGGGCATTGATATGGCTCCTGATGACAAAGGAAAATAACAGGTTCCTATTTAAACACACACACAAACCAGTGATACAAACTGATAAAGGCATTAAGAAGTAAGGGAAGATCAGAATCAGGATTTCCTCAGTAACAGTAATTTGATATTTTTGCTTATGGGTATTGCAATATAGTTTTTATTTACACATTTGAGTGTTTTTCCATAGCATCCAGTTGGTGAGCAAGTCAGATGTTGCTGTGAGAATGCAGCATTGCTGTGCATACTGTTATCCCTTCTTTTGTTACTAAAGCTGGAGGATGTACAGAGAGTCTGGGAAAAGCAGACAAACCAGTTGAATGCTCCTCTAGAATTTCCTTCTCCACTGAAAGAAACTGGCAACAAGAAACTGAGAGCAATGAGTGCACCTGCAGTGTTGAGTCATTCAGAAACACCATGGAGTTTAATCACAAGGGTAGAGAAAATTAGTCTGTGCAGAGTTTCTTGCTGCTCTGCTTAGAATGCTCTGGTATCCAGGCCACTTCACTTGGAGTTAATATGGATTTCTAAAATTACGTTATTGCCTGTGTGTTGACATACTCAGTTTTTCTGATCTTGGTTCAGGTGACATTACAGTGCACAAGAACGGCAATTACAGGTTGAATCCCCATCAATCCCACTTGCCTTAAGTAGAACCCTTCCATATATTACTTCTGAGTTAGGATTTAGTCATCAGGTATTTGACATATATCTATGGAGTGTGTATGGGGGACTTTATTTCAAATGCTTATAACTTGGTCAAAATTGGATAGTTTTAAACAGGCCTAGGGAACAGCACACATTTAATACTATGCTCAGTCACCCCATTGCCAAATGGCAGAAACCACCTATAAGTTTAGAAACTCTGTAGCTTAGCAATAAAAATATAAAATTTTCAGTATGATCAGAATCGCAGCCTTTTTTTACCCCCTTATGTCAGTCTCAGAAGTTGCCAAGTTAGTTTTACTAAATTTAACTTACGATTTCACCTAGTAGACAGGTATATCTAGACTGCAAAATTTCAAGCTGCACAGATAATATTTTTTTAACATCAGAAGCAACTAGAAACAGAGTTTTAAGGAGAAAAGAACAACATTAATTCTAGGTCACATTACCTACATTCCCACATTACTCAGAGGAGAGCTTTTATTAGCAAGTGTAATTGTATTCTCACATCTTTTTTTCACTAATAGAATGAGAAAATTGCTAGAAGAAGGGAAGAACTTTTAGCAGAACGAAAACAAAAGAAACAGGAGGTAAGAAAACAAGCTAATAAAGATTTTAAATAGAAGTGTTTGCACTCTTATCTTAATTTCTAGAGTGTTTAGTCACAGTTTTCAGGGAAATGTAGAACAGTAAAAATGTGATAGACTGTCAGAAACTTCTACTTTCGAAAATGATTTGACATAATGTTTAAATTGTTTTAGAAACTATTGACTCATGAATGCTAAAAACAGTTTTAAAAGAATTCTCAATATGTGCTCGAATTTGGCAAAATACTTACCAATGTGTTTTATGTATCTCATTTGTAAGCATCAGAGTAGCCCCACTAACTGCAGTTAGGAATGTGCTTTAAGAACTCTATCAAATCCATGGTTAATCCAGCATAGGACTGTACCAGGATTTCTGCCCAAATTCAATTATATAGTATATTTATAAATGCATTAATGTGCTACTTGACTGCTCATTAAATTCTGTCAACTATACTTTCAGCTAACAAGCTTGTTTATAACAAAGTCCTTCCAAACTACAATTCGATGTATGGAAAAAACCCCTCATCAAAACTGCAGTGTAGCACTTCAATTTTTTAAAGCACTCTTGGAACAGGTACAATGCTTCACTGTATGCACTACGCAATACTTCTGTATTTTCTTTTGAAGTATGATTCTAGAGTTCCTAGACTCTTACTTATAGAGGATACCCCAACAGGAGGTTGTGTTGAATTAAATTTTTTTCTAATTGAAAAGGAGACAAGATATCATATGTTTTTTTCAAAACATCTGTATCATAGATAAGAAGAAACAAAATATTTTACCTTTATAGGCTTTAGCAAATATAGAGGATTACAAAGCCACTGAGGAGGAAGATGAGAATGAAAATGAAGATGTTGAAGCTATACTTGAAGAAGAGTTTTTAGAAGAAGAAGAAGAAGAGGCTGAAGAAGAACAGGAGATTGATGCTGTTGACCGCATGCAAAATGAAATCACAGAAAAGTTTGATTCAGAAGTAGACAGTTTACAAAGTGTTCAGGTACCAAATCCACTACTTATTTTGTTAAATTACGTGATCATATGATGCAAGAGGAGTTTTCAGTTTTATTTTAGTTGTCAAATTCCAAAGTTATAGTGCTTAAAGAATCGTGCTGCTGAACTCATGATCTAAATATATGAGCAAGATGAAAGCTGCTGTAAGGAGGTATATACTTTTAAAAGTATATAATTTACAAGAGTAATATTGTGGAGAAAAAAATAAAGGAAATTTTTGGGTAGAACTACCCAGTCTTGGGGTCCTTCTTTCTTTCTTGGTAGATGAGTTGATGCAGACAACCAAACTAGAGTCATAAATGAGTATTTCATAATAATTTTTAAGGCAAAATTCTTATTAGACAACTATTTTTTTACACAGTTCTTAGTAACGTAATTTTGTTGAAATCAGTGCAATTACCTGTGGTGAGAAAATCTCATCTAACTTTAGGTATCTGCAACATTAATGTTCACATCTAAGGCAGTAAGTAGACTGGTGCCACTTGTTTACTATAAACTACTTCAGGAGAAAACTAATCATGATTTAGAAGAAACTCTATCCACTGACAAGAGAGAAGATTTACAGCAGTAGCTAGCCAGGACATAGATGTAAGATTAGCAAAATGAACCTTTACCAACACCGTAAGTGTGATTGATTCCAAGGTTCACTTTATTTTAATAGTTAGTGGGTTAAATGTCAAATGAATCAAGAATAAACTCCTAACATTCTTTCCACTACAAGGAGGCATAAACTGTGTGGAAAAGATTCATGTTTTGTGCTCAGATTCACCTTTCCATTCATTTTGGAAGAAAGTTAATTGAAAGTACATTCCACTTTCAAAAGTGACCATAAAACGTTAAAATTTTATTGAACTATTTGATGCATATAATCATGTATATTCTGAATGAAGCATCCTGCTAATTTCACTTTTCTGAGTATAAACTGATTTTGCAAAATAGAATTGAAAAGAATTTAGGGTAAGGTCCATGAAAGATAATAAACAAGAAATCCTTAAGAAAACCTTAGCTCTTTATGTGAGCAAGACGATGTTTCACATTAAAGCTAGTGGAATACTATAGTTGTTGGAGCATTTTCCCCGCTGTCATTTGGGAGCATATCACTTGTTGCACTAAATAAGCCATCCTAAATTGTCTGGAGTAGAGAAAAAACTGTATTTTATTATTTTTTTCTATAAAAGATACTTCTCAAGCTTTAGCTTTATAATACTAGTTTCCTCAAAGTTAACTGTCAGATTGTCTTTTTTTTTTTTTTTTTTTTTTTTTTTACTNTTTTTTTTTTTTTTTTTTTTTAATAGTATGATACTTAATATAGACTGGATAATTTAAACTTCAGTGGGCAGGAAGACCAATTGTCAAATCAAATTTTGCTGATTTATGATGCCTGAGAATATGCTCAAGAAATCCTTGATCACAGAAACTCTTGTTGTCAGTCATTACTAAAAATCTGACTGTGTTTATGATTCTAATATTCCATTATGTTTTCATTAACCAGGAAGAACTTGAAAAATTGTTAATACCACAAATTGAGATCAATGGAGGACGGAAGCCCCACATCGTATGCTACCAAATATATAGCAAGCTGAATTCTCTAATAGAAAATCGTGGAAGTATTTTTGAGAAATGTTACCCAATAAGTTTGCCACTTGCACAAAAGATGCTAGTTTTCTCATATAAATTTCCAAGTTCTTTTGGTCAGTGGGATCCAGTCAAGGTAATGTTCTTAAATAGCTGAAGAATATTTTCAAGAAGTAATACTTGATAAAAATGTATTTCACATTTAAAAAAAAACAACAACTATAAAACAGTAGTAACTAATACTAGAAATATTTAAGAAAAACTACATTACTGAATCAAAACTACACCACGGGATATACACAAACTACAGTAAGCATTGATAGTAAAAGGTGTTAGTCTTTTCTATATAGTAACTAAATTGAGGCTGAGAGGCAACTGTTACATTAGCATTCACGACACAGTTAAAGGTGCCACCAAATCATAAAGAAATGCCTAATTCTTAATGATCCTCAAAACACAGGACAACAGAGAAAATCTTAAAGCCTTCCAGAAGCAGTGAAAACAAACTGAAAGGATTTGCAGTTTGAATTTGTAAAGAGCCACACAGGTGGCCACCAACCCTAGCAGTGGCAAAAAAGTAAACCAACAAATGTTAAATGTAGAAAGTTCATCAGTAATAATACTTCCTTGTCAACATTTACAAATTTTGAAGAGTAACAAATGTAATAATACAGTATTTTACTGTGGAAAGTTGAGATCAGAAAGTACTCATGTCTATCCCCAAAAGTGTGCTGACACAGTTTTATAGGTAGCAAGTGAAATGTTTGTGGGTAAATATTTGGTTTTAATGCTAGAAATATGAGCAGGTTGGATTGTGAGTAAATCAGAAATAAAAAGGAGGATTGATCAAAAAAAAAACAGTGAACTGCTACAGAAAACAAGAAGTTCCTACAGAAAATACACTTTGGCCTTCATTTTATTATGCTAACTAATCAAGTAAATTTTATTCCCTTTTGTATATTCATCGTGTTGGGTGTTCACCTGTTCTAGATTATGTTTATCTTTCTATAACTATGGCAATCAGAACTGTGTATAGATCAGCTCTTATAATGGCTTTATATAATCAAAATACTTAAAATGTTTTAGGATCAGAATTGCCTTTTCCATGGCTGCATCGAATTGGCATCTAATAATCTAGAGACATATTAAAAGAAGTAGATGGTTTTTCTCTTTAGTCATTTCCAATTACTGAACCTTAGCTTATAAGTGAAATTCTTATTAGTCTCTACACGCTAGACCTTTCACTTTGTTCTATTAGATTTCACTACATTTTTGTCATTCCATTTTTTCAATTCATTCATTTATGCTGTATAGTGGCTTTTTACCAAGCAAAAGGTCCAATTCAGTTAGAAGAAAGAAGTAATAGAAAGCTATTAGATAAAATCGGAGTGGTGTGCTGATGGTGGAAATGTATGTACTGACAATAATGAAAGGGAAATAGGATCATTATGAGGGTATTTTAGGCTATAACAGAAATGATGAAATTGATTAAGGACTGGAGGGGGGTTTTGTAGAAGGGCAGATAGAGCATATGCCAATTACCTTCAGATTAAATTTAGGGGAGAGGAAAGTAGTTATGCAGCTGATTAGATGAGCAGAGAATAAAAATGATGAGCTGAGGGAGAAACAGACTCCTGACATCTTATAAATTGAGGGCAAGCACCCTGAAATGACTTGATGCAGGAACAGGAACTTAAGAATCAGAGAAGGGTCTGGCAAAATAATGCCACACAGTAGAACAATCTCATCTCTTACTGTAACAATCAGATCAACTTATCTATATATTTACTGACTCCTTCAAAGAATACTAATAGATTTGTGAGGTATGATTTCCTTCTACAAGAAGCTGAGTTGGCTCTTCCCCATTATTTCGTATCTATGTCTGTAACTACTGGTTTATTCCTTAATATATTTCAATTCGCTCGATACAGATTCACTGGACCATGTTTGCCAGGATCCATCCTGGAGGCCTTTTCAAAAAATGGTCACATTCTCCACCTTCCTTTTTTTGTGGAAGGAAGGCCAATGTAAGCAATAGGTCACACATCATTCAGTAGCAATTTCACTTCTGTCTCTTTAGAACTGTGAGGTATATGCCATCTGGCCTGGGCAATTTTTTTGCAGATGTTAACAGCTCGTTCTTTATTGACACTTTAAGGCAGCTTCTCCAAGAAGGGCTGCGACAGGGACATGACTAAGTTCTTCCATAGTGAACAGTGGTGCGAGGAATTCATTTAGCATTTCTGCAATGACCATTCTTGCCACTAGTGCTCCTCTTACATTTCAATGATCCACCAACACTACAGACTTTCTATTGGGTTGTCTGAGGTGTTTGAAAAGATTTCATCAGCAGTGTATATGTTTTACCCAAAGGTTTTTTGACTTGCCTTATTGTGGTTTTACCCTTCACCACAATGTAAGTATTGATATTCTTTTTTTGTTTTCATTTATACATGACTTCTGCTGAACACAATATTCTCAGTATATCTTCTACTGTCAGGCAAATAAGTGGTTTTAATTCACACGGGAATAAAACTATTTTCTTTATTCTTTGAAAATAAAAAAAAAAAAAGAAAGTATTGTTATATCTCTCTGACTACACTCTCTTGATGGACAGAAAGTGTTACGGTACCACCTACTGGAAACAGTGAATATTCTTTCTCTTGTCAATGTTTATTTCATCTTTTTGTACTAGAATTGCGTATATATGGAAGTTCCTCAGACTCGGACAATATGTTATGTCCATATGCATGAATTTACTCATGCTTTGATGGTTTGTTTCATGTTGCTGGTACTCCTTTACCTGCCTATAAGGCCACTTCTGTAGGATGGAGGGAGAGGAGGCCTTGTTCAACCTAATAAACTCCTTCCCGTTTTATATATGCTACAGCTAAGTGAAGGAGATGTCATCAAGCCACAACAAAGCCATGAAAACACAGTCTTTCCTGTAATCCATCGACAATATATTTATTTCTTTTCAAGTAAAGAAAATAAAGAAACATTTATGAAAAATCCCATCAAATATATTCGTCAGCCAAAACCTAAACCAGCTGTGCCAGTTAAGATTGCAATCGTGGGACCTCCAAAATCTGGAAAGACCACAGGTAGGAGCCAGTATTATCTATAAAGCAAAACCTTTTCTAATGACTGAAACTGCATCTGTCATTACTACTATTAAAAAATCATAAACCATGAATGTTGTCGGTCTTGCTTTTCTTGATGGGCACAGAATCTTACAATTACATTCTCTAGTGTCTCATTTTACAGGCAGATACTTATGCATTGCCCATCTGAGTTTTATCCTAATTTCTTAAGAAGTTAGTGACCTGGACTGGCACTTAGAAAATCTGGACTTACACTATTTATACCCCTTGTATTATTTCTGATTATTTTCTCATTGTTTACTTCTTTCAATATGATCTAATATAAAATGAAGAAATGTTCCTCGGATTGAGGACCACAACTCAAAACTCCACATTCCATAGTCTGTTTCTAAACTTCTAGATGAAAAAAACCCAAAATTTCCATCTTTGTCCCTCTCCTTCTTCCTCTATGATGCTTTTAATCCACAGGTCTCTGCCTTTAACTGGAGGAGAAAATTCAGCTTACACCATAGCTTAATGAGTAGAATAGGATGTTAGGAAAAGAAGAGATGGGTTCAAATTATCTCATATTTTAACCGTATTTTTCATTTCCTGGATAAATGATCTGCTGGGCTGTTCTGTAAAAGGGGCAGCAGCGGAAGCATATTTTCTAAGATATTTTGTACTAATACTGACTATTGCTGCTGAGATGTGTGCTGAATCGAATGCTGTTAGTGCGCTGGGTGTGCACTGCACATACGCAAAGTTTTGGGCCCTTTAGGGGCTTAAGCAGGATTAGGTACCCACTTAGCAAGATTATGCATTGGAAATGACCCAGGGAATGAGCTGAGCAGTTAGCTTCTAAGACTAAGGACATATTTTAGCAGACTAAAAGGTTGTGAATTTGTTTATGTAAAAGTTGTGTGTTGAATTCAAAATATTTTGCAGTTGCCAGGAAATTTGCAAGTGTATATGGGTTACTGCGCCTGAGTATTGGAGATGCCATACGGCTAGTCTTAAACAATCAGCCAGAGACTGAGTTGGCACATATGTTAAAGCAGCATCTTCATAGAGGACTGACCGTACCTGATAAACTGGCCATCCAGGCTCTAGATGTGGCCCTGATGAATCATGTGTGTAACACCACCGGGTAAGTCTTATTTAGATTTCAGGACTTTTTTCTAGACATGCCAGTCCCTTCATAGGCAGTGATTCCCATGTTATCACTGTAAAACACTTTCACTAAAACACATCAGGGCGTTTATGCATTAAGAAAATAATCTGTACAAAATGAGGTTCTTCACATTACTCTGGGAAACCACACTGAAGCGTAACTTTTTGTAATTTTCAAGTATGTATATTCCAGTAATCGAAGTAACATGCTTTATGAAAGTTACTTTTTCTCAGTCAATAAGCCAATATTTTCTATTATCCTTTGAGAACTATAATTTTATTTCCCTTATACCAACTCCAGTACCAACTTGGACACATCTGATTCTCTTTGGTCATGGAGACTGGTTCAGTACTCAAGGTTTTGTTAACAATTGAAGTTGTTAAGGAGGAACTGAAATCAGTGAGTCTTACTACCTCATTCATATGTGATCTTGATTTTCTAGGCTCTTTTTCCACCACTGAAACACCTTTCAAACTGGGCAGACTTAAAAACTTCACGAGCGTGATTTCATGACGTTCAATCCTCTCCCCAAAAAGGAGAACTGTTACAGGGAATGGCAATTCTGGGATCTCTGAAAGTTATTTGAGCTTGAGATCAGAATTCTTTCAACTCTTCTTTCATGTTAAATACTGGAATACTGTTTCAGTATATTTTGCCCCAGTATTGCCTAGTATATGAAAAGCATTTTTTCTTCAACACAATTAAAAGAACTTTTCAAGTACTGTAAATCTTTTTACTTTTCACTTCGAAAGCTACTCTTCCCAATCCATATGGAGATTTCCCATAGTTAAAATTATGTTTCTGAATGACTGATGTGTCAGAATTTTAAAGTCCATCATTTTTATAAGTCAGACCCATCCACTTATATTCCTATACCTTTTGCCCTTTGTGTATTTCCTTTACTCTTTTCTATTTCTTACTCTATGTACTTGATTTTTTTTTTTAATTCTTCTTAAGAAAACTGTCTTTCTGTGTCTGTTTGTATGCAGAGTTGTAATTGATGGATATCCTGTAACAAGACAACAAGTAAACCTCTTGGAATCAGCTAAGATAATTCCAGTGAAAATCTTTGAATTAGAAATGGATGCAAAGGAAGTGTTCAGAAGAGCACTCTTGGATAAGGAACGCACAAATAGGTAGTGATGCTCTCCAACAGCAATATTTTATCCACACAATATTGTAATTTCTCTATTTATATACCTCAGTGCTGTACCCAGAAAGTCTGTATCTAATCTGATGCGTAACTCATGTGTCTCCAAACCCACATATGAGAAGACATGGGCACCAGTCCCTCTACATTCTAATGCTTTGATCTCCACAGACCAGAAATGGAGACATATGGAATTTGTGGCATGCTCTGGCCAGATCCCCTGATTGCATGATGGAGGTCACAGATGCTCTGCACCCCCTGCTTAGTTAAACTGATTTTAATGAAACCGTACACCAGAAATGTTGCTTGTTCACTCTGCTGCTGAAGTTTATTATTCATCAACAGTTATTAGTATCATAAGGGAAACTGATATGCTATCTAATAAGCTGTCTTTTAACTCTTAATTGGAGTTCATTTTAAAAGGCGGAAATATTTTATATTTTAATAACATACAATTCATGAGTTACTCATGTAAACTTTTCAGTTCAGCTCACCCTCTTCTTTTTTATTCTAAAGAGGTAAATATTCTGTTTAAAGACTCGATGGTTGTTTTTGAGGAAGTGCAGTAAGTATTTTATAAATGGACAGAGAATTAAAAAGAACAGAACATTCACCTTCAAATTAAATTGTGTAAGAACCTGGTTCTCATTAGAAGAAGTGTTTCTAAGAAGTTCCAGAGAGCTTAGAGGGTGTCTCTTTCATTTTGTCTCTTTCTTTTTTATCAAGTAATCAGTACAATGCTTAATTGTTTACTGAAAGCCCAAGGACAATTTGCACTGGAAAAAAAAGAAAAAAAAATTAAATTAATGCTGTCTTTTTGAAAGTATTTACTTTAAACTCTTCATTTTAAATATCAAACTAATTACATTTCATAGGCTTAAATACAAATCAAATGTGCAATATCATATTTTAAATAAAGGATGGGAACAGAAAATGTTCTAGTCAAAATCTCTCTTCTGATCTTCCATAATATTTTTAGACATCAAATAGATTGTTTCATTTCTGTATATGTAAGTACGACAGGCAGTTTTCAAAATATATCCAAGGATAATGGCTACTTCTTGATTTTAAACATCAACAGAATTCAAAATTAAAGCTGTTTTTCAATAAACAATTGACTCTCATTGTAAAAATCTCACAGGATTTTGTCTAGGGTACCATTTAATGGTGTATTGGTAGTGTGTGTCAGTTAATATTTGCTGATACATTCCAAATGCTTTACGAAATTATTGAGCTGTATTTTGGACATAAATGGTAAAAGCTTTGTTCTCCGCTTCTGAACGTAACTCTCTGATCACAAGTATCCTACTTTTCACATGTAACTGGTAATATTCTTAATGAGAAAACTCTACTTCTCAAACATGTTCTAGTGTCAAATAGGCAGAATTTTGTAAAAAGGACTTAATGTGAACTCTAAAATTTACACCTGAAACTCAATTAAATTATCTAATATTTGGACTTAAATCAGTGTTATTTTTCTTCAGATCGCCCTACCCTGAACATGACAGCTCACAGATTCTAGCTATTAAAAATTCCTGCTATAAACAGCACATTGATGCAATTAGGACTTACTATAAGAAGGAGCATCAGAACTGGTGTGTGACTGATGCCCTTCAGAGCAAGTGGTGGATCTGGAACAAAGTACTGCAGGAAGTTCAAGTGGTTGTTAAAGAGATCCAGATATACCTCGAAAGAATAAGAGAAGGTAAAAGAAAAACAAAGTTTCTCAGAATAATATTTATTTCTTTAAGAAGCTGCATGTAATGAGTGCATATCAACTTCAACTTGCTTTAGATGAAGCTAATTTGTGGGCATATACATACACTCAAATTCTTCGATCTCATCTGTCGAATCTTGAAGAAATCTCTTGAAGAGAGCAAAGACAAAATCAACTACAGGATAGTCTGAGACCATCCTCCAAAGAACAGGGTAACAGAATGCAGCTAAAAGAAGTCAGAGGTCTCATGGGTCATGGCAGATTCCTCAAAATTGGGTGATGAATCACAAAGGGTACCCCAAAGTATACAAGGGGAACAAAGACTTGCAGCTTCACTTAGGTGTCAGTGGAGGAAGAGGAGGGAGAAAATGTTAATATAAGTTCAGAATTAAGGTTAAATGTGTCATCTGGTTTAATTTCTGTGCTGGTGAAGGAAAACCACTTTAATCTAAAATGACACGGTTCCCACTTGAATTTTTGTGTGTCAGCATCACTCAGGATTAAATATGCCTTTTAAACATGCCTGTACAGTTTTAACTAGAATTCATCTGAAGGACAGACTTCCTTACCTTATACCCACCTTTTGGTTTTAACTTTTACATCTGTGTGGCTGCACCCTTCTTAAAAACAGCAGTCATAAACAAACAAACAAAAAATATTAAAATGCAATTACCTTTTTCACATTAAGATTGAAAAGTACAATTTTTAAATATTTTGGGGTTTATATGACATTTTATTCAAGATTTTGAATATATTTTATCCAGGTAGACTCTAGCATTTGCAACATGTAGATGAATAAAGGGGAGGCTTTCGTCACACCTTGTACCCTTTTTCACCAATGTAAAGAAATAACAGCAGAAATGTTACTTAGCAACACAAAGGAGTGAAGCAATAAATCTTAAGTAAAGCTGTCCAAGGGAAAACACACTAATAAGTTGAGCATGCAGAGTATCCCACCTCATTAATAATTACTATATTTCTTAAGTGCTAGAAAAAATGTTATTAAAAATAATTGGTAAAATAGGTTGCAACTTCATTTTAACATCAACCTATAAAACTTGATGCCTTCTCATTATATCATATCATTTTTATGATTAATTACAATATCTTCTAAACTGTATCACTTCTGCAAAGAAATGTTTGATATTTCTACATCTTTCATTAATAAAATGTTATTATTAATTGTTTTTATTAACAGGAAAAGCAGCTGGCGTTGCTGATTTATGTATCACTCCTGAAGAGCTGCAGTATCGGCTGGGGGACTTTGGACAATACTGTCCCGTCAGCCTTGCAGAAAAGGGTGAACTGGTGGACTGCTCTGCAACGCCGTCCTTGCAGTTTGCTGCAGAATTCCGAGGACACTATTACAAAATGGCTTCACAGGAAGAACTGGATGTAAGTGTCAAGAAGAAGGTCAGGAGGGGATTACAGGAAAACGGGGACATTAGTCGCTTAGATTCTTGGATTCCATACAGAAAGAAGCAATATGTAATCTGAATTAGACGGGTGTTGTTAGTATGCAAGCTTTTGTTCTGTATTCTTCACTTATCAAATGTCTAGGCAGACAAAATGCAGCAGAGACAGTCCATTCAAACCAAAGCTCCT
Organism: Baryphthengus martii; assembly: GCA_013396935.1. Classification (NCBI taxonomy): domain Eukaryota; kingdom Metazoa; phylum Chordata; class Aves; order Coraciiformes; family Momotidae; genus Baryphthengus; species Baryphthengus martii. The sequence continues at coordinate 204,878 of VWZK01012220.1, forward strand.
CTTACAAATTTTCACAGATCAAACATTCATTTTAGAACAACTATTTCCTCCTTTCTCCATCTGTTTTGGGGAGACTGGAGGTTGAAAGTGGCTAATGATAGCAATGGATAGTGATGGATGGTGGGCAGACAGTGATGATGTCAACTGAGAGTGGGTTGGAAAAGTAAGTACTTCTCTGAGAGCAGCAGCAGTGCCAGCACACAGAGAGAGGTGTTACAGAAAAAAAAAGTATCTAAATTGTGTGAGCCCGTCCTCTGAAGCTGTACCAAGCCTTTCAGTGCTTATTACACTATAAAAGCATTTCATTTCTTTTTCTACAGAAATTCTTGAGCAGACCAGAGGTTTATGTCCCACCGCTGGCACCTCGCCCTCTCCCACCCCCTGGTATGCTACCAAAGAAACTGACCGCGGCAGAAGTGAAGGCCTTATTCCCTATCAGTGCTGAAATGCAGGGATACTGTCCAGTCACTTACCTAGATGGAAAGCAGAGGTACACGACTGCTCTTCTTATAACCTACATTTACAGACTCTGTGTCCTGTATTAACACATTAATAAGGAAATACTTTCAAAGTACTTTTTAATAGTGTACAGGGTTTAGACAGGAAAAGCAATTACAATGCTTTAGATTGTGCCTGTAGCTCACCTTTTGAAACTCATCTAGCTGCAGGTTCTACAAGGATCTGTGTTGGCTTACTGTCTTGTAATGAAGACTGCTTGGATGTAGTTTTGAGTTTTCTCTATCATAAGCCTTCAAAATTTCAAACAAATCTCATAAAACCTTACCAGATGCAAAACTAGCTATTACAATTTTTAGAAGAGATCTACAAAGCCCCACTGATTTCCTCAGGGAGCACAGGTTTCTCATCAAGGTAGAACCATAATCGTCAATTCTATGCTGTCCCTTCTTAATCTCCTGAACAATTACAATTGGTGTGTTAACTAGAGGAGCTCTGAAGAAGCACTATAAAAGCCCCTTAATAAGCAGATTTTGAGGCACAGACTCTCAGATTTGTAGCCTTCTAACTGTCAGTCCCGAGATGGAAACCTGGATGATCCAATTGCTATGTTTCTGTAGTTCCTATACTTGCTAAATTACCAGAAGGCTCCCAGTAGCTCAGGAATTCACACCACACAAACGACGTTTTACATTTCTTGTGAATTTAATAGTCTTTCTTGCCCTGTGTCTTCAGATATGAAGCTTTGGTGCCTGGCAACATGGAGTATGCAGCAAAATATCAAGATAAGGTATATATTTTTGAAAGTGAAGAAAAACTTCTGAAGTTTATGAGGTGAATATACTTAATTGCATTTTAATCTTTAACCATGTTATGGTTTATATATCTTAAAAGCGCTTCCTTTTTTATCTGGCTAGGTTACCAGAGAAGTACTGGAACCTGAAGCTTCCATGTAAACTCCCTCCAATAAAGGAACCAATACTATTGAGTGCACTTCCTTTGGCTGGATACCTTGAACAGGCCAGTTTTTGCTTTTCTATCTTAAAATATGATTTTGTAACGTATCCTACTCAGTTTATTTCATCTTCAATGCAATATAAGCCTTACATTTATTAATGAGATTATATTAAATTGGAAGCAGTTTATTTACAATTTTTAAAAGTGTTTAATTATACGCATTTATAGCTTTAATGGAAAAAAATACAAGTTAAGATCATCAGAAGGGGATAATAAACTGCAGCATTATATGATGAGTTTTCTGACCCTTTTGCTTATCGTATCTTGTTAGATTACATTTTGCTTTGATTTTTAACACCAGGATAGACACAAGCCTATCTGGAATCATTTAAGGATAGTCGGTTACATTTTGAGACATGAATATGAAATAAAAAATGATTCATGGTCACTCCCCTCCCTATGTTATACTATTTGTTACCTTCTACAATTCACCAGCTTAGGTTTCATCCTGTATCATTAGATCTGCATGACATCAGGATCAGGGTTTGTTTATATTTTTGTTCAAATTTTCTGTAATGGTCTCCTAAAACTGTTTTCTTTCTTTAGGGAGTAGCAACTTCTCTAATAAAAGCTCTGAATGAAGTAGGCTGCTTAAAGCCAAAGTTTCCATTCCTAAGTGTAAAAAAAACTGCTCTGCTGTTTGTCGCTTGCCATTTAAAAGGTAGTGTATAAAATAATATGCTATAAAAATGAGTTGTATAAATGTAGTCATTCATCTGATGCAACATTGATGACTAATTTGTGTAGTTTTCCCAACTTCAGAAAATACTATTATATACTGATTTAAGTACCAACTGCCAAGTTTCTCGGAAATGTGTAAGGACCAGGGAGGAAAATAAAGTTAATAGGATAGGCAGATAAGTGATCTCTCACAAATCACGAGACTTTAATCACGTTTTATCACCAACAAGCTGATGGCCTTGAAAACATTTTTAACATGCACTGTTGGAGCTTTTAAACAGAAATTAAAATGTCTAGGTGGTACTACATTTTAAACTAGTCATAGACAATCTGAATTGGCTTAAACTGACTAAAATTACTGCTGAAATAGTATCTGTGGAATGGTTTAGGTGCCTGAATGCTTGCTTTTTTTCAACTGGATCAAGTGCTCAAATAAAACTTATAAACAAATGTTGCCATGCAGATAACCTGAGGACAAGTTTCTGATCATACACATCTCCAACAACTCATCAGCTAAATATGTAAATGAGCGGTCTAATTGTATTGAAAAACAGCTTAAATGCACAGAGAACACCTGTCATTTTCAAAAAGAAAAAGCCCTTCTTTTGCACGGGCTCAGTACCAATACACACGGTACGAAAGAATAGATATCCATGCAGACTTAATTAGATTTTTTTTTAGCACTGAGAAATGAAGTGTTATTTAGCAGTCTGCTCATTTGTGAAATTATCTGGGAAGACCTGAATATTAATGTGATTTGAAATATCGGTATGTTTGTTATTTTTAACTTTTTTTTTTTTGACAGCCTGATCAACCACCTTATGTTTCCATAATAAACAGTCCAAAATTAAAATTAGGTGGTTTGTACTCAGAGCACAAAATAACGATAACGTAAAACATCTTGTGGAGCTGCCAGAGGCTAGAACTACTCTTTCCCTTAGAAAATTGCTCAAGTTTTGTCTCCTGCATTCATATTTGCAATTTTTTAGAATTTTTGTTGAGTTGTTTGGGTTTTTTTTTTTGCAGTTGAAGTTAGGAGTTGCAGCTAATAATCTTTACTAGTTTGCAATCAGCCTAACTGTGCCAGCTTTCGGAATTTCAACAGCCTAATTTGCAGCTCGCTGTAGCTTTGGTCTGGTTTCCAGTGCTGCTGGAGACCTCTGGTGCAAGACTTCCACTTCAACCCACCGGTTTGGCTTGTAAAACAAGCCAGCATATTCAGACAGTGAATTTTACCTTGCCTTTTGTTATTTTAAACTTTTACTTATGCTTTTAGATAACAGCAACTTTTATTTAGTCATTTGTCTGAAATTCTTCACATCCTGTGTTTCCTCATACGGTTTCCAGAGCCCTCCAGAATTTTCTTGGGCTATCAAAATTTTTGCTGGCATAGCTTTGTTAAGGAAGACCACTGAACAGCGCAGGCACACCATAAGCCCCTGTATCAATGTACAGTTCTTAAGCCAGCAAAACTGCTTTTATGCTGTAGTTTGTTTCACCCACAAAGGCTGTTTTCTTTCTGTTGTTAGCACAGCTTTGCTAACATAACGATGTCCACTCTAGGAATGCTGTGCTCATATATTGCATCATTAAATCATTATTAGCACTGGATGATGAACTGGAAAGGTTGTGGAAGTGCACAAATCTCTTCTCCTCATGCAGTGACAGTTTGACCCCAGGAATCCAGGAAAACAAGTTATCTTCTTCTAACACCGGGCAGAATTGCTTCCAACTTTAAGATACAGCATTCCAGGGCATTGAAAAATCTCTTTTGCAAATATAGCATTATTTATTATTGTGTGTCCCTTCGGAGCAGTCATGTCATCCTTCATCAAACTGCTTCACATTGTGATCCCTTAGAAATTTTTTACATCCTGTCTGAAGCAAGACTTTCTCATCTTCAACTTAGGTCACTCTCAAATGTCACATTTAAATAAGAGGCAAGACACAGTAGGTTAGTTGCTCCCGCAGCTTTTCTAACAACAGTACTGGGTTGCTTTCAGTATCCAAGAAGGTACAGGTGATCAATCATAAATGCAGAGAAATTTACTCCTGGAAAAAAAAAGGGACTAGGAAACCATACATCACTAGAGTGATTTAGTGCCCTTCATGTAAGTGCCCTACGTACAGCTATGGTTGAAAAATTGCTCAGAAGCTGTTAAATGCAGTTTTCTACAATGTAAAACTAGTGGGCTGAAGGGTCTCATAGAATAGTTCTTCGTGCTGTTCTGGTTTTGTACTGAGATATAAAGTACCATCTACAGGGTAAAAACGGGCGTGATTTGGCTGTCTTAAATCACTCCTTCCCCTTTGCCTCCAAATAACATGTAGAGTAATAAAGAATTCTCAAGGATTGGCACTCAATACTAATGTATGCCAAAATACAATTTAGGGCAGAGAGATAAGAGAGAAAAGAAACAATGCTATCTTCATTGTAAAGTTCTTTGCCTTGATATTTCCTTCCTCCTCTGAACTATCAGTCAACTCGTCATTTTTTACGGGCAAAGCATTAAGGCCATAGAACTAAGGGAGGCAGTGGCCTTGCGCCAGCCGTGCTACACAGGGGCTGTCCCCGCACGGTGCCATTTCAGGCTACGTGCCACCTTACCCAAATTTGTCTTTCCCTGGAGTATCACCAGCCCCTCCTGCCCCGAGGAAGTTGGCGACAGACGAGCATGTATGTGTTGTTTCTTTTTTACAAAAGACTTTATCTTCCGAAATATTGTTACCCTTTTGGAGTTACACTTCTGAGTTGGTTTGGCATCAACGTGCACGGCTCACAGCGGTTTTATCCGTATGAAAGATAAAAACATCACGTGTAGACTTGATCCCTTTTAAAATTTCTGTAAAGTTAATTCCACCCGGTTCAGAGGGGACACTAACACGGTGCTTCACCTCTTGCAGCGCACAACCCCAGGAGCCCGGAGCCGGTGCGGCAGATGTACCAGAGGAAGCTGGCGCGGTTCACGGAGCACTGCCAGCTCATCCCCTACCTGGGGGGGGCCATGGAGGGCCCGTACCGGGAGCCGCGGCACCGGCCCCTGGGCTTTGACGGCAAGCTGCAGGCTTTTCTTTCCCTGGAAGACGCCGGCCCCGGCTTTGCTTAGCGGAGACCGTGCGGTTTCGTCCCCCTCTTCCCCCTCGCCCCATGTATTTCCTTTGATTAACGCAAGCAGCGTCGCCATCAGCGGCCTGCGCAGCTGGAACGCGGGCTCTGGACAACGTCACGCTTTCCAGGGCCACGTTCTTCACCACGAAATCTTAAAATTAAAAATCTCTTGTCGGAAGCGGCGCCTCCCGGAACGCTTACTACACCCGCTTCCGCGCGCCAGGCGGCCGGGGGGCGGGTTCTGCCGCCCCCGCCTNAACGCGAGGTAGCGCCCGTCCCGGCACCGCGGAGTTAGGCCGCGGACGCAACTCCGTGCTCCGGAACCGCCTCATCCCGCTGAGCGGCCTTCCCCGTGGGGGGCGGCCAAAACCTGCGGGAGCGAGTTACGGGGCTCGGGGCTTACATAGAGCGCCGCGGGCGGGTGAGGCGGTGCCAGTCTCCTCTGGGCTCTGCTCCCCGCCGCGGGTTTTCTGGCTTCACCCCCCGCGGGCCCCCTCCTGCCCGCTCGCAGCGAGCGGAGCCGGGCCTGCCGTCGCTGCTCGTGTTGAGGAGCGTTCCGGGGCCGTGCTCTCTTACTCGGGGTCAGCTCCCCAAAATGCTCGTCTTGCTCACGAGCCCTTCCACAGTTCATCGGCAGATGGACTGGAGTGTGTCTGCGCTGCTGGCAATATGGGTGCTTCCCTCTCTATACAGCCTTACACTAGAGCTATTAGGGGGTTTTTTAGGTAAGCGTGTGGTTTTGGGTTTTGTAGTCAAAATACTAGTGGTGTCACCTCGTGAATGGATACCAAACAAGTTCTTTAGGTGATCCAAATCCACAAAACACCTGCTACGTTGAGACCTGTGTGGATGGGAGACTTGAGTCAGAGCTGCAGATGTGGGTTAGGGTGCTCCAGCAACATGAGGCTTGCATCCTCCAGAAATCAAACCTCCCAGATAAAACAATTTGGCTCCAGTGTGGACTGTGTGGTACCTGAATGGGACTAAAGAAACCACTTGTCGGCCACCTTGGTAGCATTTAGGTATTGTCTGTGCAGTGTATGTTTTTTCTTACAGCATTTCTAGAGGTGATTTGAACTCTTACACTCATTAAATACAAATATGTATATGTGTCTAATATGACAGTTTTATAAGTTAGGATGGCAGATAGCCAGTCCATTTCACCATTGGCTCAGCTGATCTTCTTGAAATGGACATTTTTGGCACATTTTTAGAATCATGTGGTGGGTGGTTCTGAAATTGCTGGATTTTTTTTTTTTCTCTTGGTCTATATTTAATGTATGCATCTTTACAACTGGAGATGTTCAGCAAGCCAAACTGATGGTTAGTAGTTAGCATAGTCAACCCTATTTTAGACAGAACTGTTTAAAAAGCTGCTGGTTTTCCATTTTTATTGCCTACCTCCATAAGGTGAAGTTTAGTAGGTAAGCGATCTGAAAGAAATTTTCAGAAGGTAAGGGGGGATGTGGAGTCCAGCCACAGTGATGCTGGTGAAATTTTATTGTTGATTACAGGATTTCGTAGCCGTGTCCCTGAATAATCTGAAATGTGGCATCTGCAGTGATGAAGCTGCAGTTGACTGTTTTTTTCCCTTTTCATTATTTGTTTCCACTTAGGAGCTGTGAACAAAGAGTTCTCTTTATCCACTTGTTTCAGTTGTGAAAAGAGTTTTCAGAAGCAGTAGCTGTTTTTTTTTTAATGCTGTACAGTTCCTAGAATATCGGAGAAAAACAAGTGAATAATAGGCAGTAATTCTAATCTGAGAAGAAACTATTGGTAGCCATTTCTTAGGATTTAAAAAGAGTTTTTGAAGAAAATCTGTGTCAGCATTAGTGTTGAGTTTTTAGAGAAAGTTCAGTGGCTTCAGAATTGCTTCAGAAAGCGTTAAACCCTGTTGACTGATAGAAGTATATTATATTTGGTTATCTTAAAATGCAGACTTCTTTAAATAGCCTTACTAAAGCTGTTCTGTTCTCGCAGGCACCTCCTTTCGCATTTGCAATAAAAATGGCAGAAACGACTCACGATGCTTCTGAGAAACTGGTCGTCATCCACTCCAAAGCTCACAAAGATACCATTCTAGCTAATTTCGAAGAGCAGAGGAAAAAGGATTTTCTTTGTGACATTACTCTAATAGTGGAGAATGTGCAGTTCAGAGCCCATAAAGCTTTGCTTGCAGCCAGCAGTGAGTACTTCTCAATGATGTTTGTAGATGAGGGTGAAATAGGGCAGTCAATTTACATGTTGGAGGGGATGGTTGCGGACACCTTTGGAGCGCTGCTGGAATTTATCTACACTGGCTGCCTCCGTGCCAGTGAAAAAAGTACAGAACAAATTCTGGCTACTGCACAGCTGCTGAAAGTGAGCGACTTGGTGTGGGCCTGTACAGACTACCAGGCCAGCCATAGCCCAAGTAATGTGTTACCAGCTCCAGCTAACAGCGAAGCCTTGGGAGCCGTTACTGCAAGCGACAAGAAAACCGAAGAGCCACCAAAGCGAAAACGAGGGCGACCGAGGAAAGTCAAGAACGTCCAAGAAGAAAAATTGGGAGCAAATTCTGCCGAAGATGTGCAGCTGAGAGAGAACAACTCCATGCAAAATAAGCAGAACTTCATGAAAAAAGACACTGCGGCAGAAGAAACGGTTGCCAGCGAACAGTCTCCGGTGAGGAAAGATGCAGAAGGAAATGAACCTGCTTGTGGCTCAGAAGCTGTTACTGATCTGTCAGCTGAGAAAGATGAGAATTACGATCCCAAATCTGAAGGAATGCAGAGCACTCAGAGCCGTTACAGCAAGCGTAGAATAAGGAGATCAATCAAACTAAAAGATTATAAACTCCTCGGTGACGAGGACGAGAAAGGACTGGCAAAGAGAACTGATGTCAAAAGAAAGCGTGCAGGTTCTGAAGCTCGCTGTAAAGATTGTGGCAAAGTATTTAAATATAATCACTTCTTAGCTATTCATCAGCGAAGCCATACAGGTAAGCGTTAAGAGACTGCTGCTTTTGGGTTAGGATTTAGTGACTTGTTGTTAAATGCAAGCTAGCTGTTGAAATGTGGGCTGTTGTCTACAGCAAGAGCTGTCCAAAAGAGCACGTTGATCCTAATTATAGATTGTCTCCTCTGTTTGTTGTTCTGTTCTTCTCAGTACATCTCTTAGCCTTTATGTCTTACCTTGATTGCAGTTTAGCTAATCATTTCTCAATTTAAACATTGAATGATGTGGCAATACTTAAAACACTATTTTATTGCTATGTGAAGCTTGCCTCTTAATTCTCCTTATCGCTACCTAAAAGTCATTTTTTAGTAACTACTGCATTGCAACACGTCTCACTATCAGCTTAGAATACCTAGCGAGAAACTGTGCATCTGAGCTTAAATGTAATCTTTTGCTTTTAGGGGAGCGCCCTTATAAGTGCAGCGAGTGCGGCAAAGGCTTTTCCCAGAAACATTCTCTTCAAGTCCATGAGCGGATGCACACTGGAGAGCGGCCGTACACGTGCACCGTCTGCAGTAAGGCTCTGACAACAAAGCATTCTCTCCTGGAGCATATGAGCCTACATACAGGTCAATATTTCAAAGCAAATGTAACCTCTCTCCCCCAAGAATTTGCCTCTCCATAAAAAGATGTTTCTTCTCTCTCTTGTGTGTGCCGATTGATTGATTTCCTTACTCTTGCTCTGGATGTGGCTTACATTTTAACAAGTGATTTTCTTTACAGGGCAGAAGGCTTTTACGTGCGACCAGTGTGGGAAATACTTCAGCCAAAAGAGACAGCTCAAGAGCCACTATCGAGTACACACAGGTATAACAAGTTGGGTGTGAAGAGCTGGCTGACAGCCTGTGCTGATTTGTCCTCCTAAAGATTGACCAAGGCTGGAAATTCTTCTGCAGTGGTGTATTTAGTCTCTGCTACCCTGATGTGTGGTATCTTAATATAACAATGGATAGGCTGGAAAAGACAAAACGATGTATAATAAATGGAACATTTAGGAAAATAGTTAATTGGGAAGGACTCTTACGACAACTAAAAATTAGTTACGCTGTATTTGACGTGCAACTTGATTATTTTAGTCCTGCTGTCTGTGTTATGTAGAAGCTAGGAATTATACAAACAATTGTGTCTGCTGCCTGTTGTGCAAATTGACTTGTAGTTTTCTGCTACTTTGGACTAGTGATGGCAAACAAGCTTTAAGAAGTATCCTTGCCACTTCTGGAGCAGGATGGAGATTAAGCTACGTGCACCAGAAGTGGTGGAAAAAAATCAGAATTTACGAGTGTTCCAGAGGAGGCGTGTTTGGGCATGGGTAGCAGATGTCAGTCCCCTCTTTTCCCATGATAATATTAACTAGAGAAGTAGGAGTGTGACAGTTAAGATAGGGAGGAGGCAGTGAATCACCTTTTGTTTTATCTCTGTGTTATATCCAAGTGGTTATTTTACAGGAAAGTGCTTTAACAAAGATCACTGAAGAGATACAGGGGATCACTTATGCACTGACACTTTTTTTATTATTGCGACAAGGCCGTTCGCTGCCGGAATGTAACCAGTGTCGTCGCAAATTCATGGATGCAGCTCAGTTAAAGAAACATCTAAGAACGCATACAGGTAATATTGTCCGTCATGTTGGGTTTTTTTGTTGTTTTATTTTCCTTGAAGTAACGCAGGCAAAACCATGTTAGGCAAATGACGCTTGTCTCTGTGGGATGAACTTCTGCTCTACCTGTGCATATGTTGCCTCTATTGCTAATGAAGAGATTCAACATCAAGAAAGCAGGTGTACAAAAAATATTGTATTACAACAGCGCAGAAGCAGTGCCTGTTTTAGGAAGAGGATATTTTCTTACAAAGCTTCCTGTAGAAAATGCCAGTTATCTCTCCCCTGATAGAATCTTGACCTGGTAATTCAGCTTACGGAGAGCCGTATCCAGCATGTGTGGGGCTTGAAAGTGAGCTGACTAGTAATAGAAAGCGTATGTCCTAAATGAGTTGGGCACCCCTGTCTGTGAGGGATGCGTGCTTATGAAAAATGCTGCTGGCCAGAAGAATATTTATTTTTTTTTTTTATTGCACTGTAATAAACCAGATGTTGTCAGGAAATGGACTGGAAGAGATGATTTAATGCAAGTGCGTCAGACAATGTTTTATGAGCTTGAGAGGGCAAGGTGGTACTTGAATGGCTGAATAAGAGAGATAAAAATGTTGATCAACCCTCTGATAATAAGAAAGCATAAACTTCTTAAAATAGTTTTCTTTGGAGGGTAGGTTTGTAAGATGACGTGTAAGTATTTTTTTTCTTTTAAAATAGCTATAAACAGTGGCAATTGTTTCTTCCCAGATCCAATATTTGCTTAAGCACGTTGCCTGCGGTTGTAATAAAGCACACACGAGACTGAGTTATAGATCTCATTCATTTCCTTCTTTTTCTCAGTGAAAATAACACAGCTTTAAATTCCTTGGGATATGATGAGGTCAGAACTTGGGCTTTGGGGAGTTTTGGGTATATCCAGAATAGTGCTAACTTGTGATACTTAAAAACACTGCATTTTCTGTTGAGGAGAATATAGTGTTTATTGACACACACCACACTTTTGTATCTGAAGCTGTTACAGCTCTATAAATGTAGTGGGAAATGAGTTTGGTGGTGGCCGATGAGAAGAGGAAGCATACTAGCAGGGTAAGTTGCAAAAATAGGTGAACTGAGATGAGTTCTAGCAGAAACTGGCTTGCAATGTATTTTGCTTCCAGGAAAGACAGGCCAGATACCAGTATTGTTACAGTGCAGAAATAACAGTTGATCTGTCCTACCTCAGAAGCAGGAAATAAAATTCTAAGGAGTTTGGGGGACAAGTGTTAACACTGATAGAACTGTTCTGCTTTGGTAGCAGTTTTGTAACACTGCGTCGTAAGGATACAGCCTATTTAGGAAGTTCTGACTGGTTTTTGTAGGAGGCTGAGACTAGTTGATTAGAGGTCCCTTCTAACAAGTGTTTCTTGTTCTCTTATGCTTTACCCCTGCCCTCCAAAGCCATATGAAAGCTGGTAAGCATTGCAGTTCTATGCTAAATGTGAAGCTTCCTTAGGAACTGGCTGCTGCCCCATCCCTCGTTTTAGTGTGCTTTGATGGTATGAATTGACAACGGTGGTGATCCAGGTTCTCATGTCTAATGTCTTCAAGAAGCTGAGTGCAACAGGCAAATGTTATCACGTGCATTAGGATTTGCTTTGGTTGAATAGTATCTGGTTCACGTGAAACAACCTTTTTGTTACTTAATTTGGCTCCTCTGCTTCTGCTCAGACACAGGAATTCCAAATGCAGTGGAAAAAAAAAATAAACCCAAAACAAAATCCACAATTTATTCAGCCCACCATATTTTAATTTTTCTCCAGCTGGTGTTCCCAGGATATCGTAGGCCTAGGATGATGGAGCCTTATAAGGAAGCCAGTCAGATTATTAAGAGAATGGAGTCACTTTCCAGGTTTGGAAACATGGGCTTACTCATGTGCACAGTGCTGCACATTAAGTCTGGCATTAGTGCCTACTAGTTCAGGATCAGCCCTTTTCAAACTTGCCTGTTGCACGTGGAACACCCATAAGAACTTTTTTTTCTTCTCTGAGGATTTTAGTCCCCTAATTTTTCATCTTCAAAGAGGAGAAACACCAGAGATGTATGTTTAAAATACTAGACCCTCATTTAACCCATGAGTTCATTCAGTTTCAGATATCTGTCCTGAGCCATCGCAGAAGCCTGGGGATTTCACAAGACACGCTTAGTCCTGTGTATAGTAAAATATAAAATGTTTTTTGATACATAGATGGGAAGTGCTATATAAAATGTGATGTCACATTTCTTTTTGATAGGTGAGAAGCCCTTCACTTGTGAAATTTGCGGCAAATCATTTACAGCTAAAAGTTCTCTTCAGACTCACATTAGAATTCACAGGTAGAGTATGTCTAATTTTCATTACATTTTTTTTAAAACTGACTTCTAATCTGACACCTGTATATAGTGCTTGTTCAACTATAGAAGGGTCAGAGCTTATTTGTATTTTGGGTGAATGGATAAACACTATCATTTTTGCTTAATCTATTTAAAGAAATAATGAGTAGTGGAAAGTACTGCTCTGTTAAGTACTAGTGTGCCCAGACATTGTAAGATGATTCTTTGGTGTCTTGTGGCAATGGACTTGCTGCTGTGTTATTTATGTGAAAATTCTACTGTGAATTTTGATTTGACGGCAGGACAGTAGCCATGGTGTGACAAGGTTATTGGAGCATTGCTCTGTTTCCCTGTTGTCTATCATGTCACTTTAATAGCATTAGTTATCTTTTACTCATGTCAGTGCGATGTGTTGCATAAAGGTGTGCCAGAGATCTTTGGAGAACTGTCGTGGGCCTTAGGTAAAAGAAAATGTTTCCAGTAAAGTTTCTTGTCCCATTGAGTTGGGCAGCAAGTTAGAATTTGGCCGCTTCTTTTTGTTTTAAAGCCCGCACGTTTATATAAATGTTCTTAAAATGGTCAGTGCTGAAGTTGTGCAAAGTTAAGTTGTTGTATTCTTGTGGTTTGGCAGCACAGAGTTTGTACCTCTGGTATTACAACAGGAGGGCAGTTATGTTATCTCTGTAGCTCTTGAGTATATACTAATGAAGGTGTTGTACAGTTTGTGAAATTATGGAAAATAATGGAAATAATTGGGAAGTCAAATAAAGAATGTTTTTAATATCACTATTTTTAAGTGCTTACGATTTAGCCAAATAAAATAATTAGTTTTAAGTTTTTTATTCCATAATAAGTTGCGAAAGTGAATATTTTAATGAGATCAAATACATTCTTTTGCAGAGGAGAAAAGCCATATTCTTGTGGTATCTGCGGAAAATCCTTCTCCGATTCCAGTGCTAAGAGAAGACACTGTATCTTACACACGGGCAAAAAGCCTTTCTCCTGCCCAGAATGTAGTTTGCAGTTTGCTCGTCTGGACAACCTGAAGTCTCATTTGAAAATTCATAGCAAGGAAAAGCAGTTTCAGGAAGCCAGCGCTGCCCCAAGCACCAACCCTAGTTCCGAAGTGGGAAACGTTCTCCAGCTGCAGCAGTATCAACTGGCCACCTCTGGAGGGCAGGAAATTCAACTCCTGGTTACAGATACGGTGCATAATATAAACTTCATGCCTGGTCATAATCAAGGCATTAGTATTGTTGCTGCAGAAAACGCTCCCAGCATGACAACAGAGCAGGCTGCGAACCTCACGCTGCTTGCTCAGCCACCACAGCAGTTGCAAAACTTGCTGCTGTCAGCTCAGCAGGAGCAAGTGGAACAAATCCAAAGTATCAATATGATTGCAAACCAAATAGAGACTGCCCAACCCGAACAAATGCATGTCATCACTCTTTCTAAGGAAGCGCTAGAACATCTCCATGCTCATCAAGGACAAAATGAAGAAATCCACTTAGCAGGATCTTCACATCCGGCTCAGCACGTGCAGCTGACTCAGGAATCAAGTCAGCAGTCTCACTCTAGCCAAGATACGGTTCTTTCCCGTCCAACCAGTGGAGAAGAGCATCAAAGTGTACATGTTTCTGAATCCCATCGGCAAGCCCTCTCAGTAAATGAGTCATCTCATGAGCAGCCTATTCAAGGACAGACTTTCTGAAGTGCTTATTTGTCATCAGAGGGTTAGGGCATAGCATGCTTCTCATCCGAGCAGTGATTACACACACTGCACTCTCTTTTCTACACCGTAATCTATCTGAAGGTGCATTTCTTGGTGATTTTGATGGGTGACTCAGGTTTTTTAACCTTATTTATTTTAGTCTTTTTATTTTTCCGAATTGGCATGTCTCTACCACTTACTCCATACCTCACAAGTGATTAATGTGGGGGTTTGTGCCTCATACACATCCATGCCTACTGAATAGATATTTGGCCCCTTATTTGCATTTCTGGGTGATCCTCCAGAGAAGTGTACCTTGCCGGTAGAAAAACAGTTTTCAGGATGTCTGATGATGATGTCAGCATTACTTGAATTGATGTCAGCATTACTGTCAAGCTTAAGATAACCAGAACTTCTTGCAAAACTAGCACGGTATGTCTTACATTTAATGAGCTTTCTCTCTGCGGGATAAAGTATCATTTTCTATGTAATCATTCCCTGGAGTGCATTTTGATTTATTGACTACCACATTTGTATGGTTAGGGTTGAAACTGTTGCAGCCTTTGCCTGGCTCTGGATCGCCCCTTCTCTTTAATTTATGCTATATGAATCTTGCTCTTCAGAAACGCTTAAGCCATTGCACTTGAACAGTGGCAACGAGATGTGGTGGTTACACTGGACACCTGAAAAGCCCAGATTCTGCTCTTTTAGTTCTACCACTCACTTTCTGTGTGACTGTGGGTGAGGTAGTTGACCTCTGTGCCTTAATTTGTCATCTAAGTAAGCGGGAATTGCTTTCACACGTTCTGCCAAGCACTTTGAAGAGCTCTTGATGTTGAAGGCACTGTCTCTTGAAGTGCAAAATTCTCTTCCTGACAGGATTCAGTCTAAGCTTAGGAGCCAGTGTATATTTAAAGCATTATTTTTTGTACTTTTAAGAGCAGAATGTAATGTTACTTTTAATATGTGTTAAAGCTGGTAATTGTTTTTGTGGGGACTTGAACAATGAAGAAAATAATGACAGAGCATAATGAGCTATGTAAATGGAGCATATCGCATTAAAAGTTGTACAGCTATTTTTGCTGACTGGATTAGATGTGTCCAGATTGTTTTAAATGACTGACTGCTAACAAAAAAGATTTGACATCTTAATAAAATGCCATGCCAGAGTACATGCTTCTCATTTTTAGGTTTGGCTGCTGGTAATATCTTACGGAGTGTACTAATGTGTTAAAATGCCACGGGTACTTAAAGCCATGTGTTCAATCATCACTTCAGTTTTAAAATGTCCTGCTTGTGATTTACATTGATATTTTATGTTTTAACAAATGAAAGAGGTGAAAATTAAGGTGAATTTAAAAGCAAAACACAAGTTCGTTGTATGTGTTTGGCTTGTGTGACTGCCTGGAGAGAGTCACTGGCATAAAAGCCCAGTGCATAGAACACATGCTGTGGGAGTTTGGGTAACTAGCTCCATTTTTTTCAAAGTACTAGGTCAGTTTTTATGAAACTGGATCATGAAAAGGGTGTAGACAGTGGGAATAAATCAATGCACAAAACCCCAACCCCAAACCATCCTACAGCAAAACTCTTTATGATTTTCACCTTTTCTGCCCTCTCAGAAGGGAGAAATAAAATCTCTGTACTTTCTGCCGCCAAAGAGAGCCAGTATATTCTGTAGCTGTATTTGAAAAGCTTGGAGTCTTGATGCTGTAAGAACAGATGAAAAAAAGTACAGTAAAGCTTGTTACAAAATTAATGAAATCTTACAGATTAATTATATAAAATTAAGCTCGCAATAAATATTCTGGCGGTTTCATCCTAACAACTTTTGATTTTATCTGCAGCACCATAATGTACTGCCATAAGCTGTCTGGTCATAAATTCCCAGGAGCTTGCACTGAGCTCCTTCTTTGCCATCTGTTTATGAATCCTGATATGCTTAAAAACTGGTTACAAGCTAATTTCTAAGACTACCAGTACAATAACTATTAAATACTTTCCTCTGTTTTTGAACTTTGATTTTTTTTCAGTATGAGTTTATCCTTGCAGGATTAAGTAACGATGCTACAATTCTGCATGAGCCCCTATCACACAGTGATTGCTCCATGCTTTCCCCTGCAACAACAACAAAAAGTTTTGGCTGTTAAATTTCCTTATGCTATTCTACAAATTACCGGTGAAGGAACAAGCTGCTGTGAATCATGGCACAAGCAGTGACTAATCGTGTGCCTTACATTGCTTAAGCTGTTAGCACATTGCAGCTTGCACTTGAGAAGCTCACATGGTTTGTCATACCACAAATATTGCTTGGGTTTTCATACTGTTTGCTTCCTTTCTAGTGAATGCATTTCTCTTAAAGGTGAAAATAAATTCCTCTTCTGTGTGTCAGTTTTTGAGGCTGCAACTACAGCCTAGGGTTGCTCTGAATCACAGAATCATAAAATCACAGAATGTTAGGGGCTAGAATCCTGCCAGAGCAGGATCAGCTAGAGTAGGTCACACAGGAACGCGTCCAGGCAGATTTTGAATGTCTCCAGAGGTGGAGGCGACTTAAGCTCTTTGGGCAGCCTGTTCCAGTGCTCTGTCACCCTCACTGTGAAGAAGTGTTTCCTTGTGTTTACACAGAACCTCCTATGCTCCAGTTGCACCCATTGTCCCTTGTCCTGTCATTGGATGTCACTGAGAAGAGCCTGGCTCCTTCCTCCTGACACTCGCCCTTTACATATTTAAAAACATTAATGAGGTCACCCCTCAGTCTCCTCCAAGCTAGAGACCCAGCTCCCTCAGCCTCTCCTCATAACGCAGATGCTCCAGTCCCTTGATAAGCTTAGTGGCTCTGCGCT